>CAXHSM010001235.1:46570-260545 GCA_964019185.1 Maratus speculifer | reverse complement strand
GCACAAAATTATTAAAAAGGTCTAGATGCAATTTGAACAATTCTGCAAGCATTTAAATTAATTTAAAAGTGATTTTTAGTATCAACTCCAGAGGACGTCAGGACTGAGGAATTAAATGAAAAAAAAAAAAAAAAGATTTCATCCATTACATATAAAGTATAAATAATTATAAGTGCTTTATAATCAGAAAATTTGTAGTACAGTTAAGTATATTACTGAATGAAGATTTTATCATTAGCATTGCTTTAACATATTTGGCTAATTCCATGAATACCACAAGACATACGATTTTTGGCTACCAGTATTTTAGAACGAAAAAATGTGGAAAATGCACTTATCCCATCAGTTTAACAGGACAAAAAGAACTTTTCGAAAATAACGGCGGCGAACAAGCATAGAGATTTTCAGCTGCATCACAGACATGACAAGTTTTCACAGAATTAACCATTTAATATTCAAGAATAATACTATGAAAATATAAAAATTAGAGTCACTCGGGGTAATTCCTGGTCAGCAAGTTTCCGGGGTAATTCCTGGTCACAGTCCTTTTTATGTTTTAAGAACACCTTACCAAATTGAAAAAAATCATAGAGGTACTGAACTACCCCATTAGAATTTATTACTTAATTATGAGTTTACTGTTTATTTATTTTGAAAAAAAAAAATCTTTTTGAAATGGCTTGTTAAATTACTGTAAAATAACATTGGCCTTAGTTATGATACATTTTTGCAAAGATCTTGGTCACAGCTAAAGTTTTAAATATTTTTCTTCTTTCTCTTTTTGGTTGAATTGTAAACTCCTTCAATTACTGAAAAATATTTTTGGATTTACTATTACTATTTTAAATAATTTACAGGAGTGCACCAAATACTGCCCCATATTCCCGGGGTAATTCTTGGTCACTGGGGTAATTCCTGGCCAATACTGTTTTCATCATTATGCATTGTTATTTTTCCTACTATTGCCATATTTCATTGATTTTAATTATCTGTAATTAGCATCTTATAAACTTCAACATTCTCCTTCAAAAAGATTGGCTATTGCTCATCATCAGCATCAACTAACTGCAGCACACTTTCAAACAATTGCAGTATACTACTATTTAACCCCGACACTTCTTGATCTCAAACAGAAGAGATCACACCATCTATTTGTGCACCAATTTTATCTGTTTCTAGTTTTTCAAGTGTTGGCATAAGCAAAACATCTACAGTTATCAGTCAGTCCGCTGCATCCACCTCGTTTGAAGACTTGCTAAGCACACAGTTTAGACAAACACCAAAAACAGTAGCGCACTCAGACGTTTGGCGAAAGATTTATACAAAAGCTGCTGTCATGACCAATAATGATTTTCTGGAACTAGTTGCAGAATATGACAGAGAAATAAAAGAAAAGGTCGATCAAATGAAAAAGAGACAGGATAATAAGGGGTTACGAAAAAGGAAAAACATAGATCAGGACACAGATGAACCACCAGATATGTCAACCGTGACTGTGCAGTTGAATAAAAATACATCATTGCAAAATGCAAAAAATGTAATTGAAAACATACAGAATTCAATATAAGAGCATAAGTACTATGCTGTATATTATGATAAAGATCTGTTTTATGTTGGAAAAGTTACAAAAGTAGAGAGCAGTGAAGTGTGTGTAAAGTTCTTGAAAAGAGGAGCAGGAAACTTACGCTGGACGAAGCGAGATAGATTAGAGACAATTGACATTCGCTATATTTTTTATGGACCTATTGATTTGACAGGTGTAGATCCATTCATAGCAGATATAGAAGCTATAAATATTGCATACAAATTGTACAAAAAATATTTTGGCTAAAGATGTGTAGCATGTATATTTTTCTCATGTTGAATAAATTTGTATTTAACCCTGAAATAACTAGGTTAAAGTGTTTAATTAGCTATAGATAATAAAATTAATAGTCTAATTAGTTTAATAAATTGTATTTATAATATACAATGTATTAATAATATAAAAATGTATGTATTTGCTTCAATATGTGAGTGACCAATAATTACCCCATAAGTGGCCAGGAATTACCCCATCCCTGGGGTAAATCCTGGTCACTAATTAAGTATAATTATTCAAATTACCTGTGCATTATTGGTAAAATAGATATTTTATTAGATAGACATCACAGTGTGCTTACTCCATGCCAAAATTGGTATCTCCAGCTTAGATAAATTTTGTAATAATTGAATGTTGATGCTTTTTGACCAGGAATTACCCCGGGTGACTCTACATATAAAACGGAAAATAATAATAGCTAATTTTAAAATTGATAACAAACAATAAAATATATACTTAATTAAACTCTCTTTAATAATTGATATATGTTAATAATTTCTATTCACAATATTAGTGCACAGAAAAAAAGGTATTTTTCCATTCTAGATGCTTTTTACATTTTGTTTTATAGCTGTTTGTTACTTGGCACAATTAGAGCTTTAGAAAATGAGATTTAGTGCCAAATGATAAAAACAGCTATGGAAAAAAACTTAATGAATGCTTATGAATGTTTATATGCATATCTATATATTTATATAAATATAATAATTCTGTATTTACACACATTTATACATACATATACATGTATGCGTATGCATTACAATTGTTTTTTTTTTTTTATATACAATGTACTTCTGTTTGCATAATAAAATAAAAAAATGGCTTTTCCATATTAAAAAAATAATACAAATGTTGAAAAAAAAACTGCTTCTGTACATGAAACAGAAAATAGATTGGCAGAAAATATTTTGCTTAACTTATGGTTTTAAATTTTATAATGTATATTAGTTACTTATTGAGCATATTTGCTACTTATAGAGTTATATAAAAGTTTTTTATGTGAATGAAAGAATTTGGTTAAAATATTATTTTTTAACAACTTGCTCAGAATATTTGCTACTTATAGAGTATATAAAAGTTTTTTTTTTTATATAAATGAAAGAATTTGTTTAAAATATTATTTTTCAACAACTTTAAATTCTAAAATAATACAGAATTCGGCTTGATAATTACTACTCGGCAGGCAAAATATTTGGTTTACCAGCGTGGGGAATATTTAAAGTGTCTATAAAATGTCAGTAAAAATGAGTTTTGACACATAAAATTCTGTGTCATCATACGATCAATGCATAAATTAAAGAATTTTAACTAGTACTAACTAAAGGAACATATCTTACCACAAATTTATTCTAGTAGAAAAAATGGGCCAGTAATTGATTTTAAAATATAGCTACTGTTACAATCGGAGTATGCCATTTTGTCCATTTTATTACAGACGCCAGCCAATGAATGAATCAAGGATAAAGAATTCATTTAAAAATAATGAATCACTCAAAAAATGGAACACTTCTACAGTAGATGTTTTGAACTAAAATTAAAATCGCCTTTGAAATAACAAACAAAAGATTTATTTAAAAAAAAAAAAAAAAAAAAAAAAAAAAATAGGAAGAGTTTTCAAAATTCGTCAATCTAGCACTTAGGTATGCCTTCAGAATAACGATTGGATGCAATTTGATTTTGGAAACACAGGGAATTTTACCTTAGATTTTTTTTGTTAAAGCTTGTTTGATGGCTGTTGGGTAACTAGTACAAAAAAGTATTGGCTATATTTTAATTCCATCAATTTATTCATTAAATAATTAATATTAAGAATTACTTATTCAAGAATCACTTTCAATGAATCATAATGCCATCCAAGATTCATTCTTTTATTGGCGTGTGTCTCTTCTATTGTGTATATTAGGTAAATTTTAAAACATAAATTTATTGAAGCAAAACTCATTACTGCTAATATAGGGTAGGTTTTTTCGTTAACTCTTCAACTAAAAACTCTACAATTTGTTATTTGATAGTGACTACACGAAATTTTATATATCGCAGCATTATTTCTGAATTGTCAGTGGGTCATTTAAAGAATTATTAAGATTTTTTATGTATGTAGAGGATGATTTTCCTTATAATTATTTATTTTTAAATAGTTTATTTTAATATTATAACTTCAATTTAAGCACAGCAAATTAGTTTGATTTTTTTTCTTTTTTAATGTTCATTTTTAAAACATTGAGGTGATCATAAACGTGGATTGTATTCAATTGGATTTGTATTCAATTCACTTGAAACAAATTATTTTTTAAATAATTAATCGCATAATGAAGTGTGTTATACAGTTTATCGGAATTTATATATCTTGGAGCGACTTTTCACTTACTTGAAAACACCTGCTTCAGAATATTAATCCAGTGGGCCAGTTGTTTTTGAATTTCTCATTTAAATTTAAATATTTTTAAACCTTTTTTTTATGATAGGCAAGTCTCATCTTTAATATGAGAATATTTTACTTTTTTCGATTTTGGTTGCAGATTTTTTTGAAAAAGTATTTTAAATTTGAAAACTGGTTCTGAAATTGAAAGTAACATTTTAAAAGAAATCTGTTCCAAAATCGAGAAAGTAAAAAATAGCCATAATAAAGATCGACCTCAATTCTATTATACAAATATTTTTTCTTTTTATAAATATTCAAATTTAAACAAGAAATTCTAAAATAATCTGCCCATTGGTTTAACAGTATGATTTTCAGGCTTATCTGATAAGACCTCAGAATCATTGTGCATTATATATTTCACACTAAAAAGGTTTGATTGTATTTGTTCCAAAAAAAAAAAAAAAAAAAAAAGACTAGGTACTTACGTATTAACGCCACAGTGGGAGAAGTTGTGCTAATGTGCCAATAAAGATCAATTTTTTTGTTTGCACTCAAACAAAAAATGGCATCAAAAATAAAAATAAAAAAGCTCTAAAGCACTAAAAAATGACGTTGAAATGAGCAAAAAAGCACTAAAAATCACAAACCACAAGATTGCTCTTTATTGGCACATTTGTGCAACTTCTACTGCGGTGGCTTTAATACGTAAGTACCAAACACTAATAGTGTGATTGTTATTTTTAAATAAGTCATTACCCAGTGAAAAGTACATTTCTTGATGAAAAGACACCACAAAATTATATTTGTAAATAAAATTTTGTAATTTTGGTTTAAATATCTTGCAATATTGACCACCTTGATAACTTTTTATCATGCACTATCTTTACAAGAAGAAAGTATTGGATTCATGAAAATTTTCGAATTCTGGTTTTAGATGGATTTTACAGGAATGGTATTGAACTAACATGTTTTTGGGGTCAGAGAACCTAAAAAACACGGTTTTATTTTGTATGTTTTAAATGTGTTTTTTTATGTCTGTCAAAGCTAGGGTTATGACAAAACTCTACTTTTGAAAATATGGCAACTTTCTTTCCCTCAAAAACTGCGAAAATAAGCCAAAATTGTTTTCGAAGGGATTTTTCAACATTTTCAATTTTTTATATTTATTATTAACTAATTTATAATTTTAAAGGCTTTTCTTTTAAAAAATGCAACTATGTTAATAGTTCCAATAAGTGACCTTGAAATTCACATTTTCAGAAAGTTATTTTACTGCATAATCAAAAAGTATGACTTTAAAAATTTTTTTTTTTTTAATTTTCAAACTTCCTAATATAGGGCTTTAAAATGAACTGAGTCTCAATGCTAGGTGCTAGTAATAGGTTATTTTGTAAGAGTAATTTTTTTTGGACCAAGAATAATTATGAGAAAAACAATGATTTACACCTTTTGATATTTTTTCAGAAATTTTTACTTCTGACTTTACCCTTACAAAAATTTCTTATAAAATATTAAAAAATCCTATACAATTATGGTCATTTTTTCTATAAGCTAGTTTAACTAAAATTTATAAAAATATTTGTAGAAGTTTTATAAAAATGGTTATAGAGTTTCAATTTTTTTTTTTTTTTTTTAGCTTAATCTATATAAAATGTCTTTTTGCACTTTCCCCGCACAAAGGAAGGGGATGGAGATGTTGAAATTTTTGTCAACAAAACAAGTGGGCAACATTCTTTCTCTTTCTGTATTATTTATTTGTAAACACAAGCTTCATTTCAAACATACTTCACATATGGAATTCTTGAACAGTGAATGTATATGTATGCACACATGAAGAAGAAAAAGAAAGTTAAAATTTTTGGGGTATATTTTAGAATTAAATATTTTTATAGTAATTTTTGTGATTTTATTAATAACTTTGAATTTCCATTAAATAGATAACAGCTTGGAAAATGATAATATATTATTTTGAACTAAGCACAAATATTAAAAATGGTTGAATCAAAAATGATATTGATATCGCAGGACATTCCCCCTCACCTATAAAATGATAATGTTGCATTTGAACAGCCCCTTCACTCTTCTTCAGCTGCTATTAGACGATTTTAAGTTTGTTTCTTTCAAGATTTGTCGTCCTAATTTTTAAATCCACATAGTAATTATCTCTATTTTAAGCACTGATTCTCAACTGTGTGAATTATGAAAAAAATTAGCATTTGTAGCTTTTAAAAAATCAAAATTAAGGTATGTGCCTACTCTTAAATCACTCTTTTTTTGCAAAAAAATTATTACTGTTATTTTAAATTGCATTTCAAACAATTAAGATTCCAAAAACTCCTCACTTTTCCTTCAACACTAATTAGAAATTACAGTCAAAGCTCTATTATCCGCACAAGTTGAGGCTAAAAATTGTGAGAATTATAGAATATTACGGATTATAGACTATGATGGATTATACGTCATTTTATTATTGTTAGATTATATTGTAAGAGTATAATCAGTATAATATGTAAAGATAAGTATGAAATCTAAAAATAATATGATATGCTATCTCAAAAAATGCCTTTTCAAAAAATGATGTATAATTGCACTTAAATGAAAAAAATTTGCATATGTTTTATAATAAGTTTGTTTTTTACTGTTAATAAAATTTTAAAAAGCCGATTTTTTATGATTTTTTTAAAATTTTATTATTATTTTTTAAATCATCTTTGGATAACAAATTTGTAAATTTTCTTAACTGTTTTTTTTCACTGTTTACATTCATAAAGTAACACGAATTATAGAAAATTTTGGATTAAGGATGCACAGATTATTGATCTTTGACTGTATAGCCCAAAATATGAATTAAAATGAACTAACTATCTGAAAGTGATTGCATAACCCCCTCATCATCCTGAACCTCAAATGAGGCTCCCACTTCATATCGCAATACTTAAAAGATGGATTTTAAAAAAACTTTTTTTTTAGTAATACCATTAAATCCTTTAGAATTCATAGGAGGCTTCTAAATACAATCAAATTTCTATAATCCACACAAGCTGGGGCCTAAGGTTGTGTGGATTATAGAATATTGCAGATTATAGAGCATTATAGATTATGTATCAATTTATTATTCCTAGATGGTGTTTTAATTCTATAACCAGTATAATATGAAAAAATAAATATCAAATCTAAAAATTAATTTAACAGGCAATCTCAAAAAATGCCTTTTTTAAGTTATTTTATTAAAACATTTGTATGTGCATTTAAATAAAAGTAATTACATATGTTCTGCAATGTGGTTTCCTTTTTACTGTGAATGAAATAAAAGAGTTACATTATTTTTTTTTTAATGTTTTATTATGATTTTCTGTTCATTATTGTTTTTTAAAAATCATTTTTGGATCACAAATCATTAAAATTTTTTACTGTTTATTTCATTGTTTACATTTGTAAAGTAATGTGAATTATAGAAAATTGCAGATTATAGAACTTTGAATGTAGTTGCATTAATCATATTTAAATATGAGTACTAAATAATTTCTAGCATTACTTACAAGTGTTGCTTTATTGTTTCAGAAAAGAAATGAACTAATTTTTTGAGTTGCTTAAAATTTTTGTGGGGTAAAATATGTTTTATTATTCTTTAACGTACCTTTAATATGCATACTTTAAATTAATTTTAAACATAACAGATTCGTTAAAAGAGAGTTTTGGGAATCAAAGAGGAAAATAAACGATAAAGCAACATTACAAAAAAGCCCATCTTTTTGTTCATAATTAACAGTAGTATTTTAGAAGTATTAAAAGTTAGAAAGATTTGTTTTTCTCCACTTTTATAATAATTTGGTGATGAGAGGGTTAAAAAAGGGTAAACAATACATTTTAACAGTTAATATTATTTTTTAATTTTAAACAAGATTAATCCTCTTTTTTTCATTTTTTATCTAAAGTTGAGTTTAAAATATTATAATAATTCTTATTTAAAATTGAATAAATTTGGTTTGGAAAAAGGAGTAATGTAATAAATGAAATTTCTGTTATAACATGGTTGTGTAATTTTATGTATAATCAATTATTATAGTATTTTTAGAATTCAGTTTAAAAATCAAAATAGAAAACTATATTCAATACTTATTTTAAATGAAACAATTTTCCAGTAGGTAAAGTCAGTCTTGGAAGGATATTTTTAAACATTCCTTTTTTTTTCAAAACATGTTAAAAAAAAGTCTGGGAAAAAGTTCAGCAAAATTAGTCCTATGCTTTAGAATGTTCCATGAATAAATTAATAATAGTGTATATATGAGTGGTATTTTTTTTTTTTCGTTTAATATTATAAAATAATTGTGCAAGATATTTCATTAAAAGAATTTTCTGTACTATTTTTTATGCTTCGATTATTTAATTTTATATTTTCATTAGAACCATTTCTATTTGCATATAGTAGGTAATCTGTAAGTTATTGAACTATTTAATTTATTTAAAAAAACATTTTGAAAAGTGATTTGTAACAATACCATAGCATATTTTGTATTTTTTCTACATTTAATTCAATTATAAACTATACTATTAATAGGGTACTACTTGATAAAATTAAAATTACTTTCAACGTTTTCAACACCAGAATATTCGTATTCCAAGCATACCGGTTTCGGTAGCATATAGCATACCTTCCTCAGTGCACTTTTAAACACTGAGGAAGGTATGCTATATGCTACCGAAACCGGTATGCTTGGAATACGAATATTCTGGTGTTGAAAACGTTGAAAGTAATTTTAACTTTATCATATTGCACCAGGCAACAACCTATTACTTAGGCTACTACTTGGTTATATTGTTGACCAAGAAACTATCACCAAATTGTAAGATTAAATGCCAATAATGGATGATTGTGAATGTCAGATTCAATGACATTAAACACGATACACATGTTTAAAACGTCATCAAGTGGTTTTTAATTCCACTTTTTATTTGTATTTTTATTCATGTTTTACTAATTTATTTGCTTTTCCGTTATTTAAAATAAAAATTACGTCAGCATGTATAACTTGGCTGTTAGTTTGGCGATTTTTATAGTTTGTCGAGAATGCTCGACGGGATAACCAAGTAGTACCATTAATAGTTAAACTTTTGCAGCATCGGATTACCATTATGAAAATTTCTGTTTTTTAAGTGAAAGAAAATAAGTATTATGTTATAGATCGTGAGGCACCAACACAGACAATTACTTTATTGAGATGACGACAGCTGGAAATTTGGAATTTATTAAAACTCAATAAGCATATTAAAATGCAACTGATCTGTCATGTCCTAACTTTGGTGGAAATCACATCCAGACCCAATAATTTATTGGTTGATTGGTAGGTTTGTGTTTTCCTGGTGTCAGTCCTCCGTGTTTTTATACTTTTGGGTGCAGGAAAACACAATAGTAAATCAGCTGCAGTTGTGTTATAGAGTGTTTTACACAAAGTTATGAATTGGCAGACCAATTGTGTTTTAATATACAAATTGAGTTTTAATTAACTCTGTAATTTCAGCCGTGAACTCGATATTGGTGATTGTCTGTGGTGCTGCCTCCCAGTCTATAAAGACACGTATATTTACATGATCATTTTGAAACTTTTATCTATGTTGAAAAACATTCATAATCTTTAGTTTTAATTTTTAACATAGTTGTTTACGTATGAAATATATGTGTGAATTAAAAATCATAGCTGATTAAAATTCTTATTAGTATTGATTCTTAGTTTCTATTATTTTTATGTGCGTTCGTAATTATGTAAATACATAGCACCAATAGTTGTCGTTCAATCCGTCTGTCTATCCGTCCTCATCTAACAATTCAAAAACATTCCCACCGAATCGTTAAAAATTTTAAATGTATAATTATTAGATAATGTTGTCGAATCATTTCAAATTTTATGAAAATCGGATGAATAGTTCAATTACAAAGACTCCGATACATTACTGTCAATAGGGAAAAAAGTTTCAAGTACATTTTAATGGTCTTACACTCTTTCGAACATAATAAAATTGATATGCATCTATGAATTGTGTACTATAATATACATTCTGTACAATCTGTGGTGCAAAGAATATATGTTATTCATTAACAAGGCCATATAATAGTATTGCATTACAAAATGGTATAGGGAGAACATTGTTTGGTGCGCGTTTTAATTGTATTAAACTATTTACCATTTTTTATTATTAATATACATTGCTGAAGATTACTACATTATTTCCTTTATAATACAAAACAGATAGTATTTACAGAGACATGCAAAAGATTTCGGATACTATGCTGTATCTGAAATAATGTACACTATTACACCAAGATCAGAATATGA
The DNA here is from genome assembly GCA_964019185.1 of Maratus speculifer. NCBI lineage: Eukaryota > Metazoa > Arthropoda > Arachnida > Araneae > Salticidae > Maratus > Maratus speculifer. The sequence goes on along the minus strand of CAXHSM010001235.1, from coordinate 249,990 downwards.
TTATGTGCGTTCGTAATTATATAAATATGTAGCACCTATAGTTATCGTTCAGTCTGTCCGTCATAAGAGAGCCAAAACTACCCTACCAAATCGTTTGAAATCTAAAATATATAATTGTTGCATAATTTTGACGTGTCAATTCGAATTTTGTGAAAATCGGATATATAATTTAGTTACAGGGACAATCAAAAATATTCGGTCAATAGGAAAAAATACGGTCAATAAGAAAAAATAGTTTCAAATAAATTTTAATCATGATATATCCTTTCGAATATAATAGAATTGACATGAATCTATGAAGTAGATACTAAAATATACATTCTGTACAATCTATGATACAAGGAATATTTATAATTAATTTACAGGACTACTGAAAGATATTCCACTTCATTATACTATATGGGGGAATATTGTTTGGGGCTTGTTTTAATTACATTAAACTATTTGGTATTTTATTAAATTAATATACGTTGTTGCAGTTTATTTAAGTTAATTCCTGTATAATAGAAAGCAGATAGTATTTACAGGGACACACAAAAGATTTTGACCACTATACGGTATGCAAAGTACTGTATATTATAACAGAAAGATCTGAATATTTGTAATTTTCGTTGAAGTACGAACGGACCTCATTTGCTAAGCTTCACGTGCAATTTCCAACTTGGTTGTTACAATTTCTAAAACGCTGGTTTAAACCGGTTGCAACCACTCGTTTTAACCACCCTGGCAGAATCTTTCCAACCTTACGTTCGATGTTAAGTCATGACTATTTTACTCACTATAGACTTTACTATAACTCAATTTGATGTTTTCACTTCACACATTTCATCTATTTGCATAGATCAATCTAAAAATATATTTCACAGTCAGCTGCATTTTGAAATTTCATGAGAAAATGCATTTTGATTTACCTATTTTCAACAACATAGGCCTTTAGCATGTTGAGTGCCACGTCAATTTCCGTTGATTGACTCTGAACATTTAGTCTAAGCCTCCTATTATTTAATGATATAAACCTCTAATAAATAAAAGTAAAATAAATGATAAAAAAGTTTTCAATAATTACGTAAAATATATATTTTTTTAGTTTTATATAATATTTTACTCTGTCAGACACCGGTGACTGACGCTATCAAAAACACAAAGTTCATCGTCATTCAACAATGACTGACCTGGCATTTAGTGGGTTAAGCATGGTAAAAATGCTAATAAATAATTAAATTTTAACCATACAGAATAGCTTGAATGTATAATGTATATTCTTGTCCTAATAATCTTTTATATTTTATTGAAAAAGCAAAAAGTTTGGATAAATTCTGAATGTATACATTCTATTCCCCTTGCTGCAAAAATAGTTGATTTTTTTTCCTCACTGTTTAAATATATCAGTTTCCACTGATGATATAAAATTATAAAATTTCATCCTCAAATTTGCTTTATTTTTAATTTTTAATATTATTACAAGAAGTTTTAACTTTAATGTTTATTTCCTTTATGCTAAATTTGTTTTATGATGGTAGGTATTTAGTTTATATGTTATAATTTTACATATAGTTTTATCAGTAATAATTATGAAATACCCCTGATGCGGATTTAGTTTTCAAGTATCAGATAATTAAATTTATATTGTAGTTTTTAATACTATAATACAAATTTTACTTCAATTCACTTTCATACATTAATATTTAATTTTCTTCATATTTTTTTCCTTATAAATTGTTTGTTAATGAATAATAAAACTGATTAAGGTACTTCTGTCTATTGCAGATGATATAAAGTTAGCTGTACATCAAATCAATCAAAACTATCTGTAAAATCTGAAATATGCAGAAAAATACTTTTTCACAAAACATGCTTGGAAAAGCAGCTTCTAGTTCAGAACTGAGAAAATATTTTATGTGTGAGATATGCAACAAGAGTTTCTCCCAAAAGGGCTATTTAAGAACACACCTGTTAATTCATTCTGGTGAAAAATCTTTTGTATGTCAGATATGCAACACAATATTCTCCCAAAAAAGCAAATTAAGCCAGCATTTGTTAATTCATAGTGGAGAGAAAAGTTTTGTCTGTGATATATGCAACAAAAAATTCTCTCAAAAGGCTGGTTTAAGCAGGCATCTGTTAATTCATGCTGGTGAAAAACCTTTCACATGTGAGCTATGCAACAAGAAATTTTCTGAAAAAAGCAGTTTAAGCAAACATCTATTAATTCATACTGGTGAGAAGCCTTTTGCATGTGAGATATGTGACAGGAAATTTTCTTACAGGAGTTGCCTGAGAAGGCATCTGTTAATGCATACTGGTGAAAGACCTTTTGTTTGTGAGACATGCAACAAGAAATTCTCTTATCAGAGTAATTTAATATTACACCTCTCAATTCATACTGGTGAAAAACCTTTTGAGTGTGAGATATGCAAGAAGAAATTCTCACGAAAGAGTACATTAAACACACATCTCTTAATTCATACTGGTAAAAAATCTTTTGTTTGTGAGATATGCAACAAAAAATTCTCTCTAAAGTGTAATTTAAACAAACATCTATTAATTCATTCTTCTTAGAAACACTTTGATTGTGAGACATGCATAAAATGTTTTCCCATAAAAGTGATTTAAGCAGACATGGTTAATTCATACTGGTGAATATTTGCGAGAGATGTGCAATCTTCAAACAAGCATCTGTCAAATAGTGGTGATAATCAAAATGTTCTTGCAACTTTTCCCCATTGACCTTAATCTTACAATCCACTTTGACTGCTAATGTAAATGAACTTTATGTACTGCACACTTCATTTTGTGTAGTGATCGTACTGTAGAAAACGTCAATAGCACATTAAAATTTGAGGCAATTCGAGTGTATTAGCAAGTGTTGGAGCATAGACATACAAGACATATTCATTAACCTTTTCCCGTTAATTATATGTTTAAAAAATGAACAAGAAAGAAAATTCATGCATCGAGCGTAGACTATGACATATAATACAACTGGAATATTTTGTCAAAACTTCACAGTTTTATAATAGTGCAAGTAAAATGCTGGGTTTTTTTCCTGAAATGTTAGTAAAGGTTTAATTTGAAGGCAAAAAAAAAAAAAAAAAAAAAAAAAAAAAAAAAAAAAAAAAAAAACGATTTCGATCTGTTAGTCTACTTTTTTTGCGATAACAGCCGCAAAAAGCCGATTAGCTAGAAATTAAATGGGCATGTTGGTGACGTGCCAGAATTTAACTGTATAGTTTTTGCTATATTTGGTTCATTTGTTCTGAAAATATAAGATAGTAGCTCTTACCCGTGATGGCATTCACGTAGCATTAAATAAACATAAATGCATTAATTAAACTGAACATTTCACTCATGATAATTTAAATTATGTATAATTAACACACACTTTATTAAACTTCGTATTAGTTAATTTTTTTACATTTTATTACAAATTTACTTTTTATACATTCTTAATAGTGTGCTAAAATTTAATGTTGTTAGAAAAAGAAAAACGAAGATAAAGATTCGCCTTTGGTGATTTCTAATTATAAACAGAAAAATATGTGAATTCTTTTTGTACAGCCTTCTGTATTATGCGCATATTTTTATGCGTGCCACATATTTCTTTTAAATTTAATTTCTGCGAAAAACCGCTTAAAACTGTTGAAATCTCTTTTCTGGGAATTGCTAGGCATTGCTGACCATGTATCCTGCACAGACTTTTCATAAATTATATGAGAAGTCTGTGGTATCCAGTTTTTTGGTTAGACCCGAATAGATGATTTTATTTAATTTTTACAAACATCGCTTATTATACTAAATAAGACTGAGACTGAAAATTAGATTAATATTTTTAAAAACGATTATTCAATCGGTAAATCAATTGTAACGATGAATATTTTCCAAGTGGGTGAAAAAAGTAAGGGCCAGGATTCGAACCAAGGATGTATTGGCTGAAGCTGCCAATGCTATTCCAACTGAGCCCTCCCGGACGATGTCCTCCAGGATTCGTTCGGGATGGCTCAGTTAGAATAACATTGGCGGCTTCAGCCAGTACATCTCTTGTTCGAATCCTGGCCCTTACTTTTTTCACCCACTTGGAAAATTTACACCGTTATAAGATTGAAAATGCATAGCTCAAGTTAAAGAACACATGTAATTCATTCACGCTCATTTTGGACACTGCTTATAAATTCTATTATTTATTCCTTATTTGGACTTCATAATTGATGCACACAACATAGTATGCGAGAATTTAGTTAACCTTAAAACACATCCCATAACTGAAAAAGCTCTTCAGCAATATTTCATATAGAGATCATTTTGGATACAGTATTGTATGTAAAAACCTCTCATGTGTCCCTATAAATAAATAATAAATATGATGCAAATCATATTCGTTTGCAAGCATCTTGTAGTAAATTTCAGTAGTGTTTGTTATTTTTATTATATTTGAAATAGTTTCAACATAAATAAAATACGCTGTGAACAGTTGTTGACAATAGATCAATTACCGACTTCGTTTGTATGACTCTGAGAATAAATGATAAAGGCTGTGCGCCTACTTTACAACAAAAATCCTGTTGTAGTGCATCTCAGACTTTCATATCAATTTCATTTTTTTTTGTAATAGAGTAACATCATTAAAATAGCTGCAAATGATTTTTTTTTCATAAACTATAATATAATTATATACTTTTGAATTCCCTATATGCATACTGTAAGTGCTACACTTAACATATTAGATAATAACCATGTTCTCTTGTGCACTTTAATAATGTATATAAATTTCATCACATTTAAAATTACATAACATTATTAAAATACACTGCAAATGATTTTCTTTCCTGAGACAGTAATATGACGGAATAACTTTTGAGTACTCCTGTGATTGAGCTATAAATGCAACACGTTTCATTTTCAATACTGGACATATTATGTCAAATCTTAATGACATGGAAAGATTCAAATTCCATGGAAATTGGAAACACTCAAATTCCATGGAAATTCGAGTACATTTACTCAAGATATTTCATACACAGCCAATCGGCATCCGGCAGACAGACAGGTGGACGTCATAAAAAACACTTTTCGACCATGTTAGATAGTTAAAATTGTGAAATTCGATGAGTTTCTCTTTGTAAACGAAAAATACAATGTTGAGAGATTTCTACTACAAAACTGTATTGTACGTGGTATTTCTTGTAAAATTTGAATGTGTATGTATTGCATAATATGGGATTTTATAGAAATTTATAATAAAACAACTTTTTAACTGTGACAACATATTTTTACTGTTTTAAAGCTAAATTTAAAAAATCGAATTAAAATCCATTTGCAAACCACCATTTACAAACTTGTCTCCAAAATACTTTGAGCTCTCGAACTTTAATTGCCATATTGACAAGAAGAGAATGATATTACTTTGATGCAATGATATTAAATCTTTAGGCTATATCACCGAAATCACATTTTCTTAAAATGAAGCAATGTTTATTTATATTTTCTGAACTGATCAGCTTTAAGATTTAATACTCGTCAAAAACCTTTTTTATGGTAAGTCGAATTATATTTTTAATTTTTAAGACTGATAAAAACTATTTTTCGTTATTTATGACGTCATTTATGACACTGATAACTTTGTAGTACATATTATAGACATTTTGTATACTCTTTCTTTTTAACCTTTTTTAACTTGTTTTAATTTTAAATTAAAAATTAAATCTTTATGTAAACTGAACGCAAACGATAAACATAATAATTTTCTTTAAATAATAATATTCGAAACTGTAACTCAATTCCATTTTTTTTCTTCCAAATATGACATCACATCCACTTCTCCTTCCAACACATACTCAAAAATCATGCAGTTTGTATTATTAGAAATTAATACTTGAAATTTATGTTTCGTTTCTAATATGACGTTGTTCTTTTTGCACGAGGAAATTGTTTACGTGAAAACTAATTATTATAGAAAAATTATTGTTCCGGGTTTTTTTACTTTTTGGCAGCGAAAAAGAAAGCTGTTTAAAAATTATAGGAAAAATGGCAATTGATTCGGTATAAAAAAATAACAGAATTCAAATCATTAAGAAAAATGTTTAAATAAAAAAAATCCTATGTTCATTTTCGGGCTATAATCTATCTGTAGCCAAAGATTCAAAGACATTAATCCATCCGTTTTGACGTTGACTTCATTCAAACTTTCAAATACACATTCACATTTATAATATTATAAGGATTATATTTTGAATTATAATGCTTTTCTATAATAATCCAGAGGATTTTTAAATTTCCATTTGTTGAAGGAAAATGATGCATCTGATTAATGTATTTAAGTGGTAAATTATGGATACTAAAATTTCCAAATAAAGGATTTAAATTATTCCTTTCATTTTGAAATACCGTCAATATATTTGTCATTTTTAAAAAAGTAGCATGTATGATTTTTCGTGGCGTTTTATACATGTTTACCAAAAAAGAAAATTTTTTGCTTTATTAATTTACTTAATTGATCTGACACGTTTCTTTTTTTCTATCATCAGTTCTTTCATAACCTATAAAAAATAAATCATTAAAATAATTGCGATCGAAAAAAATAGCAGAAAGTCTGGCTGGGGGAAATAAAAGATTAATTTATCTTAAATAATCTGGATTGCAATGCAACTTTGCACCAAATTTAAACTAAGTTAGAAACATTCTTTTTTTAATTTAATGTAGATACTGTGAAATAGCTAAAAAAATAAATCTTATGTGCCAGATTGATGCGATTTAGGTCATTAGCATTGAACCCGTGGATGGATGATTATCCAGTGCATTTAAATTTATTATATGCCTACTTTTCTATCGTTGTTTATGTTATATCCTATATAATATATTATATACTATCAAGTAGATTAATATGTATTTAAATTAAAATTATAATATGCTAAAAAAGAAAAAGCCTGTTTAAAAGCATTTAAATGCTTTTTTAATAAACTAATCTGAGAATATGAAAGTGATGCTTTTCAAAAGTAAAAAAAGAAATTGGATAAAATAATTCATGTTCACAGATGATGCTTTATATCAGAGCACATGTTGTCATTAAACTTGTGATCCTGTAATTTTTCTTTTACAAAGTTCTTTTTAAAAAATTTTCGAAAATTAATTTCTTTAATCAATATTGATCTGCATAAAGTTCGTGATTATGCATACAAAACAACTAGATCAGTTTATTAACTCCTTCATGATCGCACCTGTGGGAGTGGTGATTAAGGGACTATAAAGTATTTTTGTGGCCTTAAATGTATTTTTTTTTTCACTTTTAGCTTGTTATAATTTTAGTTTTTTGGTAATAAGTGATTTTCTTGATAAATTTTATAGGATCTATTTAGTTAAGATCAAACATTCGTTATGACCATCAATATTGTTTTTCGGAAACAAAAATTATAAAACCACCAGATTTCTAAATTATGTATGAGTTGGATAGAATGCATTCAGTTTAATTAAATATTTCTATTTAGATATTTCCTTCTATTATTTATTTCTGTTTAAATCTTCTAAGAATTTTATATACTTATAAATATTTATGTAACTGAAAAAAAAAGAAATAAAATGTGGATTTTAAGATGATGAATATTGGGTAAAATGTGAATAATGACTTAGAGAACTGATTGCGAGACACAATAACTGCGGATTTATTTTTTAAAAAACAGGTGGCCACTCCCCAAAATTTGAAAAGAATTTCAATTTGGCATAGAAATGTAGATCCAATGAGTCTCTGCAAAAAATAGATTTGTTTTACAATGTTTTGGAGGTTGTTTTTAACCCATGGGCGAGGGGAATTTTTTAAGAATATGAAGTGCTGTGTCGTTTCATATTTATTTTAAGATTATAAATCGAACGGCACCATCTGCAACTTTATAACATCATTTATTACAAACTAAACGTAGGTTTTATTAATACAATTAATAATTTGTATGCAACATAATTAATTGAAAATTAGCCAAGTTTTGTCACGTTTATTTTATTTTCAAAACATGTTCTTTATATCCTATCAAAAAATCTCAATCCAATAGCGGATCTATGTGGTGAGACAAAGAGGCAATCATCGTTCCCCTTTTGTATTATGAAGTGTTTGCAAAACATGAATACTCACAAGAAATGACTTCGAAGGGAAAGCGAAGCTCGAGCCCAACTGGACCATGCCAGTTTAAATCCACAAGTTTCAGGCTGGGTCAGGTCTTTCTCTTGTAAGGCTGGGCAGTGTCCTGGTCGTAGAATTTTCTGCCGATTTCGGACGGGTCAGACTTCATTTTCTTCCAGGTTGAGCACGGTGACTTTTTTCTTCATTCAGGTATGATCTGCACTGGCCAAAATTTCCAGGTAGAGGTTGGACCCAGAATAAAAGCTAAACGTTTCATCTGTGTCCAACTCAGCTCATGTGAAAAGCATTATCGGCCCGATCCATGTACTCCCTCAAATTCTTCCCCTGAAGCCCACATGGGGCTGGCATCTTATTTATTTGTTATTCGTAAAAATTATATTGATGCGAAACATTTATTTAGCCAAATCCTTAGAAATTTAATTTGGTTTTATAAATTACAGAGATGCATTTTTAAAAATCTGCTTTTTTTCCCTTGTAAAGCTCTAAATTTATGATTTTATTTTATCATTGATTTCTTGCATTGTAAACTGGTTTTCTTACTGGATTTCCATTTGAATGCAATTGTCTAATTCACATTTTTATGTAGTGTTTATGGAGAAACTTCTCTAAATAGTCGTTAATATTATTATTATCTGTATTTATGAGTTTCAAATATAATCTGAAAATAAAATTTCAGCATAAGTAAGTGTGCTTGATGAATAATTCTAATTGTTGAATGCATGTTGGGTCTATTTATTATCTGTTATACTGGCCCGGGCAAATAATTTTTTGTGGGGGGTCGGGACCTGAGCTTCGGATTAGAAATTTCAGCACAAATAGATTCTCGGTCCAAGGTATCGAAGTCAACTTCATATTTAATGTGCTTTTTTCAACCATCATCCTATAGCTACTAAATATATCGGGCGTCCTAAAATAGACTGACTTATTTTAAAGGTCACTAACTTACAAATGGTCACAACTATTCAAAAAAAAAATGTAGGAGAGTTACGTAAGATGTGGGGAATTTATTTACTGCGATTGTTGACTTTAATTTAAAATATTAACGACATATGGCACTGCAAGCAATTGATGCTTAATTCGTGCGCGAATTTTATTCTCTCTCTTCTACCAGTATTGGTGTGAAAGAAAGAAGTTAAATATGTAGGATGAGTCCCATGGAGCAATTTGCATGGGTGATATGAACCACTGGATATATGTAACTTCCTTCTTTCACGTTAATACTGACAGAAGAGGGCGGGCAGACATCAGGCTCTCGTTTAATGACTATTGCTTACAGCACCATCTATTGCTGGTATTGTAAAGTAAAATCGAGAATCCGCAGTAAAATATCACCTGACATCTTACATAACCACCGTGAAAGATTTAAAAAAAAAACTAGCTGGATGTGCCAATCCCAAAACTTTCTTATATCTCATATATACATTTTAACCTTTCAAAATTTAGTTACACATGTTAACACTTCAAACTTAAAATTACACTATGTGGAAATTATTTAAAGATGATAAAATTTTTTTTTAAAGGTGGTAAATTACTTTTAATCCATTGTACTTTCAACTGTAAACACAACCATCGACAGTGAATATGAAATAAAATACAAATATGATCATCTTAATTTTCAAATGTCACGTAATTGGAGTGAAAGTCAAATTTTTAGATCCGGAAAATAAAATGTAGATATTGTCCATAATACCCAAACTTATTCTATATTTTTACGCGCTCAACGACACAAAATTTTCTGCTATGTTAGAAAACTCATTTTTAAAAGGAAAAAAAATGAAAAACCTTTGAAATGGTTTGGAGTTGAGTAGATTTTGTATTTTTGGATAAATGAATTACAAGTTGATTTATTAGCGCTTGATTTACAATAACTATCTTTTTCAAGTTGTCAAATATGTAAATTCGATAGAAAACATAAAATTTTGATTTTTGGAAAAATACTCTGCTTTATCAAAAAATAGGTGTGCATCGTTCGATTACATAGAATCTGAGTCAGAACATCTACCAATTGAATAAGTATTGAGAATAAAAAAATGAACTTAGAAAGGTGTCAGAAACTGGCCAGTTTAGATTTAACATCAGCATTTAGACTTTTTTGAATGTAAATATATGCACAACTTTTTTATAAACACAAATTTACACATATTTAAAAACTAATATTTGCGGTAAGTTCCATTCAACACAAAATGTATTGATAGCTTTTTCTGTTTTCTTTTCCCTTACAGTATGATCAACAGACAAATATGTCAGCTCCAATGTGTAAACTGTTTAGGGATTTTACAGGGCCATTTTATGAGAAATAGACAAAATGCTCTACATGTAATGCTTACACGTATATTTATTGACTTATGAGCTGTTAAAACATAAACAAAAACATTAAAAACAGATCCAATAGTTCCAGATTTTCATATTAACATGGTTCTTTCAATTTGAGGATATAATAATGTTAGAAAATAAATCATCCTACAAATTTAAAAAAATGTACTTTTAAATAATTATTTGTGCATGTCTGTCATGAAGTTTTTACTATATATCTTTTTTTACCTTAAAATACATTTAGACATTCTTAAAAAAATAAGTTTAATCCGTACCCTTCTCGCAAGAGTGAAAACCCAATCAAAAATTGACCCAAACCTGAGATAATGTACATCAATCTGTCCAAATCCCAATGCGCTTGGCACAGCCAAAAAGTCAATCCGATCCGCTGCAGAAAAACACAAGTGAACCAGACCCAAACGGTACTCACATCAAAAAAGTCAGCTGGACCTAAACTTGATCTGCAGTAAAAAAAATTAACGCAATGTGACTTGCATTGAATAAAACTAGTCTCGAACAGAAATGCATATTAGATAGAAATTTCCAAATTTTTAAAACCGTCCATTTCGATTGTGGACTCTCCAGATCTTTCCTTGTTTATAATCGTGTAAATCCTAGTGATTTTTCTGGTGGTGCACATCGGTTTTTTTTGTTAAATATGCTTTTGGATTCAGAGCAATATACAGGCTGACAAACATAATTTTGTCAGTTTCAGATGGACTGTAAATGGGATATTGAAGCATGAATAAGATTTTCTGAACACAACTATAAATATTGGCCAATTACAAAAAGTAGGGTGAAAATAAGATAGAAGAAAAACAAATTCTGGAAATTGAATGTTGAAAAATAAATGTATAAAGGAAAAAATTATGTATGATTATTTATTTTGGTTAGCAAAACCAACTCCTTTCAGCATAACAAATATGTAAAGTGTACAGATCTAAACAGAACTAAAATTTGTAAATCTTAATATAATGTCCAACATGCCCCAGCATATATTGTTTTTTATCTAGAAATACTTTCATCATAATAACAAATAGCGAAGAATCGTTTTATCTTTCAGCATTTCTAGATAAATGAAATTATAAAAAGATATTTTCACTGTCTTAGATAAAAATCGGTACAATATAGTATAAAAATGTAGTTTGTTAACTTGTAACAAGTGTTCATTTTTCAATGTCTCATCCCCCTTTCATATCCAAATTTTCTATTTGCTGACAGCCAAATTTACGTATATATTGATAGGAGAGAGAGGGCCACATTTGAACAATTTTTAAGAAAATCGATACATTTCTTATTTAAATTATATTTCTTGCGTTTTAAATACTACATAATAAAAACAATGCATGTTTTCATCTTATGAACTAGGAATTAAAAGTTTTCCATGTAAATTAAATAAATTGCAAGGCTTTAAAAAATTGGAAGATTTCTGTTCAAATCTGCCCCATGTAGGGATACCTTTGAACAAGTAAGGGGCATCTTTGAACAAATGAACAAAACATTAAAATAGTGATAGTTTAAAAAATCTGTACATATTTTAGAAGTATAAAGTAATATGAATAAAATTAAATAACTACATTTTATTTAAATCGCTTATTTTTTATTATTTAACAAACCTTAAATCCATCAAAGTTGATGTCAAAACTCAACTTTCGAAACAACACACAGAGTCTCTCCAGTTTTATTTCGTTGTGAAAACTTTTTTTACAATAAAATGGATACTTGAAATACACCAATACTTGAAATACACTAATGTGATATCTGCCACTTCTGTAAAATTAAAATTTTTTATTCACTCCTTTTATGAAGAAACCTGAGATAAAATTCCGTTTTATAAGTTATGAAAACCAGAAAATTTGTTTGAAAAAGGGAAAATGAAACAGGCTTTGTTACACAAAAATGCTAAATTACGAATCATTATTGTGTAACTGTCGATTTGCAATTATCCAATAGATGAATACCATCATCAATTTAAATTTGAAACTTCTAATCACGGATACATCCAGACGTTGTAATCTATGTGTGCAGTAGGAAAGGATAATTAACAGTATAATTCGATTTTTTCGACATTCTTAATAAACGTCCTTTCACACATAAAAAATTCCAAAAATGATAATATTTAGATGCATCCACAACTTTTTACTTAAATTGCAAAATGACAGAAAGTCTTAAAACAGCACAATTTGTTCTGCATTGTTTTTCTAAGCGACGATGTTATAAACTATCATGTTTTACATTTTCTTACAATTGTAAAATTTAGAGCAATTACACATAAATAAGGAGAAAGATTTCAATAAAGTATTAAGTCACTATAATTAAGGGGGCAAAGAGTGACAGAGTATTTACAAGTAAATAATTAAACACACAAAAAATCATGTAAAATCCTTATGAACTTGTTAAAGCAAAAAATGCTTTAAATAAATTGATTATCCCAAACAGGTATGTTATTCCATGCTATTGAATAAGATATTTCTTTATGGTTTATTCAAACTATCAAGTACATAATTCAGTGAAAGTTATTTTTCAACAATTTCTATCTATATCCGGTCATATCTGAGAATACTCTTGTGGCCTCGGGCGCAGAAATTGAGGGGACGCCAAATTTATATTACCATCGTCGTAAAATCTTTTTTTTTTTTTTTTTGTAAAAAAATATATACCCTGGTGTGCAAAATTTAAGGACGAGTTCCAAAATGTCAATTTTCAAGGGAATTTCAAATGAAAATAACACGCGAATATTTAAAAGGAATTAATATAATTTGAATAATTGCTATCCCTGCATAAAATCTAGACCATATAACATCGCATTCAGGTCACACATGGTCACAATAGTCACAGTCACTACGGCGAAACAAAAAATAGGAAAATTCCATACGTCTCTTTTATGAGTCTCAAATGACTACTATATGTGACTCCCCTGACAGGTCATTGTGACTGCTGCTTTGTGGCGAGTCACCAGGTGACTTTACAGTGTCGTTTCGTTGAGACTCTCGTGTGACCTCTCATCTGGAGATTTAATTTAAAAGTCATTGTGAACATTGCATTATGATAAATCATCAAATATGTCCCATTAAAGTCACATGATGACTTTCTGTCACAAGACTTTCTCAAATGGTGACAGAGACCCTACTGTGAAGTAGGCATTGTGGAAAGTGGTGAAAGTCATCATGTGATTTTTATGGGACATTTGGTGATTTATCATAATGCAACGTTTACAATGACTTTAAAATTGAGTCTCCAGATGAGAGATCACACGATATTCTCAATGAAACGACATTGTAAAGTCACGTAGTGACTCGCCACAAAGCAGCAGTTACAATGACCTGTCAGTGGAGTCACATTTAGTAGTCATTATAAGAGTCACATATAGTAGTCATCACTCATAAAAGAGACGTATGGAATTTTCTATTTTTTGTTTCGCCGAAGTGTCTGTGACCTGAATGAGATGTTATATGAACTAACTGTTATGCAGGTATAGTAACTATTCGAGTTATATTACTTCTATTTGAATATTCGCGTGAAAATTATCACGTGAAAACCCCTTGAATATTGGAATTTTAGGGTTCGCCCTTAAATTTTGCACATCAGTGATTTCCTTGTGACAAAAACATGCATTTTTAAAGTAACATGTTGCTTCTTCCTTAGAATCCAAAGGGGACTATACAATACTGTTAGATATATTTTTTCCAGATCCCCTTTGCATGAATATAAGTGCAACTTTTTTTTTATATTACTTAGTTGTTAAAATGAAACCTTTTACAGTTTCAAAATAAACGACAAACATTTATTTAATTGAATTTATTTGTGTTTTTACACTTTTTAATTTTGTGACACCTGTCACAAATAGAAAAGCTGATGAGAAGGGGGGGGGCGCTAAATTAAAACTTCGCCCTAGGCTTAATTTTCTCTTCCCGCGCCACTGGTCCTAGGAGCGACACGCCTGTAAGTGTCTGGTACACTTGATGCTCCAGGGAAATTCAGACATATGATCCCTGAGTTATGTAGCATAATAGTAGAGTTTTCCTGTCACAGTGAAAACATTGTCCAACTGTATCCTTAAGGTGAAAGAGAATGAAATACATTGTATGGTGTTTTTCTTTTGCTACTATCACATGCCATGATAGCCGATGTTAGTCCAACTAGCACTCCTAACATACTGCGTATAACGGCATCTCAAAGCATTGAACTGCAACGTGGTTTATCATATGTTTTTATAACTGTCACACAAAAAATTTCTCACAAAATATAATCTAACAAATGTCTATTTAATAATCTTGAAAGGATTTCTTCTTTTACATCACACACAAGTCTTCTCACCACTGTGAATTAACAGATGTTTGCTTAGATAACTTTTACGAGAGAATTTCATGTTGCATGCGTCACACAGGAATGTTTTCTCACAAGTATGAATTAACAGATGTTTCTTTAAAACATCCTTTCGAGAGAATTTTTTATTGCATATATCACACACAAAAGGTTTTTCCCCAGTATGAATAAACTGATGTGTTCTTAGGTGACCTTTTTGAGAGAATTGCTTGTTGCATGTCTCACACACAAAACGTGTCTCACCAATATGAATTAATAGGTGTGTATTTAAATTACTCTTTTGAGAGAATTTCTTGTTGCATGTCTCACAAACAAAAGGTTTCTCACCAGTATGAATTAACAAATGCTTGCTTAAAGTAGTCTTTTTAGAAAATTTCTTGTTGCATATCTCACACACAAAAGGTTTCTCATCGGTATGAATTAACAGATGATTTCTTAAATGAGCCTTTTGAGAGAACTTCTTGTTGCAAATCTCGCACACAAAAGGTTTCTCTCCAGTATGAATTAGAAAATGCTGGCTTAAAGTACATTTCTGAGAGAATTTCTTGCTACATATCTCACAGACAAAAGGTTTCTCACCAGTATGAATTAACAAATGTGTTCTTAAAGTGCCTTCAAGAGAAAATTTCTTGTTGCATAGCTCACACGTGAATGGTTTCTCACCAGAATGAATTAACAAATGCCTACTTAAATCACTTTTTGTAGAGAATTTACTGTTGCACATCTCACACACAAAACGTTTCTGACCAGTATGAAATAACAAATGACATTTCAGGCTACTCTTTCGAGAAAATTTCTTGTTGCAAATCTCGCACACATAAGGTTTCTTACTAGTATGAATTAACAAATGCCGTCTCAGGTTACTCTTGCTATAAAATTCCTTGTAGCATATCTCACACATAAAAGATTTTCTTTCTTTTGAGCTAGAAGTAGCTTTCCCAAAAATATCTTTTAAAGTACTTTGCTGCATATTTCAGAGTTTAAAGACAGATTTGAGTTACGTGATCAATACTTAATTTTATAGCTTCAAGAACCTGTTATAAATAAATTAATTTTTAGGATTCATTAAAAAACAAAATAAGAAAAACAAATCTACTATGAAAAATAAACTTAGCATGAAAAATTAAAATTAATGTAAAAAATTGAACTGAAATAACATCTTCATCATAGTATTAGAAACTTTAATAGAAAACTATTACCTGATGCTTGGAGAATTAAATGTGCAACTGATGCATTTTGTAAATGTATAATGGTTAAACTGTCAATAAATGATAAAAAATAAAGTAAATAGTGTCAGGTAAATAGCATCACAAAACAAACAACTCATCATATAGAAAACTGTAAAATTAAAAGTTAAAAATAAATATTTTAAATAAAAACATAAAGCAAATATTTATAAATTAACCATTTTTAGTAGTATTTATAAATAAAAAAAAATAAAGCAAATTTAATTGTAAAATTCTACATTTCCTCACAATCAGTCTGCACGATACATTTTATAAGCATTGGAGCAAAAATAATTATATTTTGGATAAAAGATATGGCAATTTATAAATGTGATTAGTCGGAATACATCCAAAATTATTACTACTTTTGCAATCGAATAAAAAAAATTACTGGAAAAATTTTAACACTATTAATTCAAGATAATATTTCATGGTAATAATTCAATCATGTATTAGCCTTTTTACGATTTTTAAACTCCTGTATGATGGACAATAAATAAATAAAACTACACTTTTTTATACAATTTCAAAATACAGCTCATACGGAAATACATTCTTAGATAATTCCATGCAAATTGGATGATGAAGTGTGTGAAGAGAAAACATCAAACAGTGGCTATATTATAATAGAGTTTATAGATAGTATAAAAGTCATAATGGGGAGGGAAAAATCACACAAATAGCATATTTTATTTGAAAACAAATCAGTCGATAAACCGAACATTAGATAAAAATTGTAAAAGTAGCAGCATAAAAATCCCTGCTTAAGAGCAAGATTTTAAAATTCAGTTTGAAACTAGAGAAATAAATTTGGTATAATTAATTTATTAAAAAAGATTTTTTAAGCACTACAAGAAACAGGCTGGCTTCAAATATCTTATGTTAAATTTCTCTCCTATTTCGAGGTTAACAATAAAATAATGAAAATTTTCACAGAGAATTGTTTTCACAAAACTATTTTAATAGCACACAATAAGTTAAAGTGGATATAAAAAAGAAAAGTGCACTGAAAATATTCAAATGGTGATGTACATAAATGATCATTCAAAAATAATTTCTTTCGTTGCGCAATAAATGACAGTCAAAATTACATCGTAAATCATTTTGAGTGGTTGTTATCGAGACCTTGAAAAATTCATTACAGCTGAAAGGATTATTATATGTTGTTTGAACAGAGAAAAACTTTAAATAACTTTTTTATGCTTTATTTCTTTATCATGTGATGTGTGCATTTTTTTTGTTCAGTTGAAATGTAGCTCTTAAACAGTGCAGTAAAATATTTAATCTCTCGCGTCTTTTTGAAATAAAAATTGTGTGATTTGAATTTCTTTAGAGAATGTTAAATGTGATATTGTGCCTACACTTTTAATAATGAACAATCAAATTATCTTTAATTATCATAAATGAATTACTCGTTTCCTACAATATAAAAATATGAGTGTGCGGAGCCAAGAAACCCAAATGGATTATTCAGTTGTCTTCAGATGGTTATCAGCATAGAAGAATCTATAAGTTTTGTAAATACAAATTTACTTGCCTACTATAATTAAGTTTTTAAGAACATTAATTGTAGGTATTACAGTAGTTCAGAATCGAACGCACGCCTTCCGGATTAAATATCCCTATACATGGGAATCCTATAAACATCTGAAATAAATTAATATTTCTACAAAATAATAAATTAAAGATAAATATACTCAACTAAGTGTAATCACTCATAACAAATTAGATAAATGCACATTTCTTACGTACTTTTATTTTTATAAAACACAAATGTGTTATAATATTAAAGAATAAACATGTTCATGGAATTGAATGATGAATCTCCATTGCAAATGTTTTAATTGCAAAAGTCTCCATTGCAAAAGTTTAATTATTTAATTTACGTTTTTACTACAATCAAAAGGTAATTGATAAAAAAATTCTAAACGCAAATTTTGTTTCAAGTTTTAAGGTTCTGTATTTATGATTTCTCATTGCCTTTATATGTTCTATTAATATTCTTGATTAGCATACTGCATTATATTTTCGATTTTATTGTTAATTTATTTAGCGGCTAACTATATAATCATATTAATTTTTTTCAAGAAGTATATTTTTCTTTTATTATTAGAGTATCATTGTGTGTTAAATATTTTTAAACCATGAATGATTTTATTGAAGTTTCAATACTTTTCACACATCTCCCACAGATGACTTCATTTTGTCCCGTTTGAGATTTCTTTTTTTAATAGAAGTCTTCCTATATGAGTGAGTCAATGACTTTGTTCATAATAGTATTTATAGACTCACGGTTATCAAAGATTCCAGGTGGCAACTAAAACTTTACATCAAAGTTCATTCATATTTCCCTGCTAATGATTAAAATTTCCTGGTACTCAGTATTTACTTAGAAATAACAACACTCCCAATAACAGTCATAATTTTGTAAGAAGGGTTATAATAAATAATATCTCTGCAATATAAATATAATCATGGATCACTCACAACTAACTTAGTTTTTGCAGCGCTACTTAAAACTATATACTCCTTAAAGCAGCAGCTGTACAAAGATGATTATCTGTTTCAATTTTTTTTTTCTGAATATATCAAAAGATAAGAACAAATCAAATTATGTGAGCATTTTGAAAAAAAAAAAAAAAAAAAAAATGCTGTGAACAACAAGAAAACAGTGCTTAAAATTTTGAAGAAAGCTGGTATTTTCTCTCAAATTAGACTACAGATAAGCAGACAAAACCACGTACCAAAACTTCTATATTACAAAGAAGTAAAAAAAAGCCTTCTTAGACATTTCTTTGAGGTTTTGCAAGTATTAAATAGAAGTTCTGTAGATCAATGAATCAATTAATGAAAGATTTTATTTAATATTAAAAGTTTATATATTTTTCTGTTCTTTTAATATTTATGTGTACTAATTTATTTGTACCTATCTATAAAAAATTATTAGAAAAAATATAATGCATCAGTTTAATATTAATTCTCCATAGATTTAATGATTATAATTTAAATCATAATTCTAATGCAATCCTATTCAATAGTTAAACATGATACATCAACTATTGATTTAGAGTAATTTTTTTTCATTAATTCGTTGTGTAACTTTATAATGTTTAAATAATTTGTTATTAATTTTATAAAAGCTTCAATCTAATTTAATAAACTTCATTAACTAATTGTAATTTTTTTCAACATTTTATTCTAAAGTATAAAAATATTTAAGCAATTATGCTTCAAGTTTAGCAAATAATAATTTATGAAACCTTTAACTATTTTTTCAAGATTATATCAAAGTAAAATTCCACATGCGGCACTATCAAATTAATGAAGTTTAGTAGATATCTGAAATGAATATTTAAACATAATTTAAGCTGAGAAGCTCATTTGAAACTATAAATACGATTGCACCACCATTAACAATAAAATAAATAAGTAAATCAATCAATAAATGAATATTTTATTATAACAGACAGTTTTTAACATGAAGAAATGTGAGCTTTTTTTTGGAGCCTTTTTTTTCCATGAAAAATATGAGATTTTATTAAACACATGTTTTTTAGTTACAAAAGGAAATAAATTTTCAATGGAATTTTAATTAACTTTCAAATTTAGGCAATATTTAGTCAAATTTTAGGTAAAAAATTGTGTTTATATCAAAGCTTTTATAACAAAATTTAATCAATATATATCATTTTGTTGTCAACAACATATTAGCAAATCACTTACCTGTGCTATGAAGCAAAAGATTTGCAATACATTTTGAATTTATGCAATCATATATACTATCATAAAATTTTGTACTTAAAACAAATTTAAAAAACAGTGTAGTTTCAATAAAAATAGAGATTTTAAATTAATATACTGATACTTACAAGCTATATTTTGATTCTTATTGCATCAACTGAAGAGAACAGTCTTGTGATAAAATTTTATTACGGTATCTTAAAAAAGAAATTCAGAAATGAGTTTTCTCATGAAAAATTAAAAACATAGTTTCCCAGAGAATGCAAATTAAGATTTTAATACACAACAAAAATTTCTATATAAAGTTTACAAATTTAATTTAAAGTTTAATTCCAAATAAAAAATGAAAAATATAAGCTTTAATTTTGTTTAAAATTAAAAAAAAAAAACTGTAAAAATGTATTGTTTAACTTTCTTTAAATGGTCAGCTTCAGTTTTAGATAGTTCATTTGCAGTTTATAATTTGGGCTAAAAGTTCTAATTATTGCCAAATTAAAAAAAGTTCAGTTTTAGAGTTCAGAATGTTTTAACTTAATTTAAAATAACAATAATACATCCAAATTTTATGCAAAAGCAGGAATTTGGCAGTAGGAACACACTCTAAATTAGACTTTATAAGTAACATTATACTCCCTCAAATCTGCACCAGAGGTTTTGTGTATTTTAGAATTATGCGGATTTCTGGTAATTGCTTTGTTTACATTTTTTAGACACTAATTTGAATGTAATTGATAATGCAATCAAAACTGTAATGAATGCTTACAATAGTTTAATAAAATATTAAAATAAATAATAAACTAATATCATAAAAATTTAGATAATTTTTAATAAGATTAAAATATTAAAAGAAAAGTTCAAGTTAATTATCAATAATGTACGATTAAATATTCATTATAAATATGAAATGTATTTTTCCAAAATTATTCAATAAAACTTGCCTGATAAAAGTACATTACTAATTCATATCAGAATCATAAAATAAGGAAGTTTTATTTCAAGTTTAGCCAGATTTAATAACCAAAAAAGCTCCATATATAAATATATTTGGAAAAAAAAATTATTATCAGTGAAACCAGCAATAGCTTGAATTTTTTCAGAAATAAATTTATTTTTTCATCATTAAAAAACATGAATTCAGTAATATTAAAAAAAATTACCAATTAAAATTTATATAGAAATAACAAAGCTAAGAAAGTCAAATTTTGTCCCTATACCTAAACTGAAATCTTCATTGTTTACATCTGTAAATTATGTGTGGATTTTAGATAGTTGCAGTTTTGAGGGAGTCTACTGCATTAGTTTTCATAATTCACACAGTTGGCAATAAGAGTATAAAATATAGATGATTTTGTATAAAAGGTTTAAAGAAATGCAAATGACAAAAGAAACAAACTTAAAATAGTCAAATAAAATCTGAAGATCTGCAAATGGATGTAGCCATGCACTGAAAGTACCGAATCAGATCCAATTACAGAACTCAGGCAGAACCGAGTGTAATTAGTACTTGGGAAATATAACTGCATGTCAGCAAAAGCCAAATATATTTATAGATTATCCTATAGAATATATTTATAGATTATTCAATAAAATATATTTAAATATTTATATAGAATATATTCTTATATATTTATAGATTATTCTATAGAATACATTTAAATATTGTTATAAAACTCCATAGACATTTCTATAACTTTCAGATAAAACAATTTATAGAAAAATAAGCCATAATTTTATAGGACTCTGTAATACTTTTTTTCTATACAGTCAAGGATCAATAATATGTGCCCCCATAATCCGCAATTTTCTTTAATTCGCATTACTTCATGAATCTAAACAATGAAATAAAGAAATAAAAAAAATTATAAATTTGTGATTAAAAAATAATTTTTTTAAACAAATAGCAAAAAAGTTGAAAAAGTCATAGTAAAACTTATACTTTTTAAAAATATAACTGTTTTATTTTATTAACAGTAAAAAACAAACTGTATTATGAAATATATGTAATAATTTTCATTAAAATGCACATTTATATAAGTTTGTTTATGTGAAATAACATTTAAAAGGCATTTTTGAGATAGCATATTAAACTATTTACTAAATTTCATATTTATCTTTTCATATTAAACTGTCTGTAGAATTAAAATGTTGTCTAGGAATAATAAAATGACATATAATCCATAACATTCTATAATCTACAATGTTCCATAATCCACACAAACTTTGGCTCCAGCTTGCGCGGATTATAGAACTTTGACTGTATAAATTTTTTTAAATAAAATTCTATGAAAATTTTTTTAAAGGGTAATGTCACAAGTTAAAATCTCCCCAAAAACATGATTAAAAGCATCAATCTTTTTAAGAGTTTCTAACATTGTTTTAAAGTGTGTATGAATTCAGTCTGTCCATTTGCTGCTTGTATATGTTCATACATGACAATCTCTGTTTTTTTTTATATCGAAAAATTATAGTTTGAATCTGAAATCCAATAAAAGAATGAAATAGGGGTAGATTTTAAATGACTAGTATATTTAACGCCAGATACATTTAATTAAAGAAACTTTCTAGTTGGAAGTATACTTATTTTATTTAACAAAAGCTGGAGGTTGGCAGCAGTGTATGCAATCACAAAAATTGATTCAGATGCAACTGATACAGTTTATTGATGTTTACCATGGATATTCTGTATTGAAAATGAAGTGTGTACTATCTATAATTCATTGATAAGGACACCGACAACAATTTTTATGAAATAAAAAGTATCACATAGTCAATTTAGAATAATTTCTGTTCAAAATCTATCAAATGAGGATGTGAGTTAAAAAACTTGCATTTATCCAAAATTTTTAAAATCAAATTTTTACTATCAATCTATTCCACTAGTGAATCCACATAAAAAAGTGCTAAAATCTACAAAATATCTGGTTTTATTGTTCATTTCAGTCAGAGCATTCCCTTTTATGGATGAAATCAGAAGTTTTTCAGGAAAATTTTTTAAAAATTTTCAAAATTTGGTTTATTGGTTAGGTGATTTTTGTAACTCTCTTCCTCAAATACATACATATACATTACATTTTCATAATACAATTGTAATCAGTATTTGGTTGTGAGTTTCAACATTTATTGCAAAATTTGTCAAAACTCTAATAAAAACCTAGAGTTTGCCCACCTTGTGGCACCTCTAAGAATAATCCAACCATACAAATATGTAATTTACATCATTATTTTGATAACAGGCATTTCTTGAAAACTGCTGAAAATTGGATTTTTTTTTTTTTTTAATTCTTGTTCTACTCTACTGCTAAGCAACTAGACAATTTGTTGAATAACAGCTTAAATAAATAAGCTAAAAACATTTTATCAAATTCCATATAGGAAAGTTTATGTAAATATCATCAAAACAGTATGAAACATTTCCATGATGTAAAAATATTGGTGACAGCTCTATTGATTTTTCCACATTTGTTCAATAACAAAGCAACTTAACAGAATTGAGAGAGTAAAATTTTTTAATGTGAAGTTTACGATAAAAATCATCACTGTGGCCACTTTGGCAAGATATTTAAACCAAAATTATAACATTTATTTACAACTGAGGTCCCATCAGATATGGAACTCAGTATATCACTTCTTTTAGAATTCAACTGTAGTTTTTTAGGGGGTTAGTCACCCAGCTTACAAATACCCCTCACTAATGTGTCACTCACTATCTGGGCATTTCATGCATTTGTATATTTAAAATATCTCCTCGCCAAATTAAAATTTCAACTTTTATTTTTTTTTCACTGTTTTTCTTAATTTCTTAAAATATTTCCTTAATTTAAATGAAGTGTTATTAAAAATTTTACTCACAGTTCGTGTACTTTTCACACATAAAATATTAAATTAAGCATAGATTTTTAAAATATTTTGAAAATTAAAAAAAAAAAAAAAAAAAAAAAAAAAAAAAAAAAAAAAAAGGAAACAACATTTAAGGGGAGTAGTACATAAAAAAAATGAAGTAAAAAATATTAATTTTCCCAAAAGATATTGTAAATATGCGAATGCATCAAACACCGATAGATTTAACATTAGCGAGGAAAATTCCAAAGATGAGAAACCAATCTTCTTAAGGGGACTCTTCAATCACTTGAATACACCAGCTCTGTAATTGATAGTTTCAAATTTCTCATTAATTTTGAATATTTAAAAGAAAATGCATAATATAGCTGGATTCAATGTTAATGATGGCTATTTTTTACTTTTTCGATTTCGGTTGCAGATTTTTTTTTTTTAATTTACTTTCAATTTCGACGCTAGTTTTGAAGTTGAAAATTACTTTTTAAGAAATTCTACAACCGGAATCTAAAAAATAAAAAATAGCCATATTGAACTTGGACATTAGCTATCATATGTGAAAAATAAAATAAAATAAATCGTTTAAAAATAATCAAATTTATATGAAGAATTCGAAAATAGCCTGACCTTTGAATTAATATCATGGAATGGTTGTTTTGAGGTTAGTGAAGAGTCCCCTTAAGTGTGTGTGTTCTAATACGCAAATTTCGATAAACAATATAAAAGCAATTCATTATGTGATGAATTATTAAAAAATATTTAGTTTCAAATGAATAGAATATAATTAAATATTAGTTTATGTTCAGTCAATGTTTTAAGCATAAATGTGAAAAAAAAGCAAGCAAATCTGCTGTATCTAAATTGAAATTCGAATAATATTTACTAAACTATTTAAAAATAAATAGTTATAAACGAAATTATCTGCAATAAATATACGTTTTAATAATGCTTTGAATGATTCACTGATAAATCAGCAAAAAATGAAAGTAAAGATATGTGAAATTTCATCCAGTCATAATCAAATAGTAAATTGTAGAATTTTTAGTTGAAAAACAACAAAAGAAACTACCATACCTTAGCATTAACAAGAAGTTAAATACAAAAAAATTATGTTTAAACATTTACTAGATATTACCAACAACGGTAGAGAAAAGACGCCAATAAAAGAATGGCTCATGAATTACATCATGATTTATTGAGTGATTCATGCATCCATAATTCTTAATTTTATTTACCAATTAAAGTGCTGCAACAGAAATATGGCTAGTATTTTATTTTTATATCTATGGTTGTAATATTGGTTACCAGATAGCCATTAAACAAATCTAAGCAAAAATTTATTGAGTTTCTAAATTCAAACTGCATCCAATTTTTAACCCGAGGGCATATTTAAGTGCTAAATTAACGAATTTTGAAAATGTTTCCTATTTCTCTTTTGTAAATAAATATTTTATTATGTTAGTTAAAACTTAGCTAAACATTTAGTAACAAACAACAGTGTCACAATTATTGATTGAACCATTATTAATGAATGAATTATTTAGTTATGATTCATTCATTGGGATGAGTCTGTAATAAAATGGCGTCGACTGACAACAGATTTATAATACTCAGTTTCTAACAGTAGGTATCCATTTTTAAATCAAATCACAGATCCATCTTCATTACTTAAACAAATTAATGGTAAGATATGTTTGTTATGTTTCTTCTATTTAAGTTCTTGAGCTTCTGATTTAATCGAATGATGACACAAACTTTTATGCATCACAAGTTTGATTTGACATTCCTTTGAGGCCTGTAGCAGCTATGGCTTATATTTATCACAAGTTTGATTTGACATTGCTTTGAGGCCTGTAGCAGCTATTCCTTATATTTATCACAAGTTTGATTTGACATTGCTTTGAGGCCTGTAACAACTATGGCTTATATGCATCACAACTTTAATTTTTTCTGACATTTATGGTCATTTTAAATATCTCGCACACAGGTAAAGCGAATATTTTGCAAGCAGAATAATAACTATCAGCTCGAAAATTTTATAAGTTTAGAATTTAAAGATGTTAAAAATAAGATTTTCATTATTTAAAATGAATATTTTCATTTCCACAAACAAGATTTCTTTTTAAAAGTAAAATACCATATAAGTAACCAATATACGGCGTAAGTTTGGCAACATATCCACTGTTTCACTTACACTAGCAGTTATTATTTTTTCAACATTTGAATAATTCATTTAATATGAAAATTCCATTATTTATTTTATTTTTCAAATAGAAGTAAATTGTATATAAAAACAGTCATGATATACCGTAAAACCTATTAATCCGCCCTTCTCGATTAAACTCCCCCTCCCCATTATATCCCAAGGCCTCCCCCCCCCAAAAAAAAAAATGCTGAAAAAAACATATATTACATCAAAAAATCATGAAAAAAGGAAATTTTATCTATTGATAATGGATCATTCTTCAAAAAAGGGCATCTTTCATAATTTTTTTTTTTAATTTGAAAACTTTTTTTTTTAATTTGAAAATTTTTTTTTTCATTTAAATTTTTTTTTGGGGGGGGGGGCGGTTTATAAGCAAGTGAGGAACACTGATAAAGGTATGGTCCTGTTCAATTAATTTTGTTTATTTAGTAAAAAAATATTTAAAAAATTTACTGGTAACAGAGGTGAGACTTAGGTAACAGAGTGAAGATGTATATTCTTATTAATGTATATATTTATTAAAAGTAACTAAAAATCTTAAAATTGAATGGAATATAAAACATTGAAATAAAAACAAGTGCATATGCTGCTCCAAAATTTTATACTTTGAAAATTATCAAAAATCTCTGTTGTTAAAAGTGGGTTCATTTAGAATTTATTTTATCTGTTTCTGATCAATAAACTCTGTCATCATTCTCTGGAAAAATAAAAACCGCCCCAATCTTTGATTTCTTCAGGAAGTTCACCTCATACATTTCACTCATTTCTAAGGACATGATTTTACAAATGAATGGATGCTTTTTTCGTTTTCCCAAATACTCAATCCTTACCCATGCACTGACATTGGGAATTTTGAAAAAAGTTGCTTGAAACAGATTGTGGAAGTACTGCTGTATTTTCAGGTGTATAGCCCACACTCCTAAATCGAGCAGTGCAGTAAAAAAAGTTCGTGTATAAGCCGCGGAGATGCATCGGTGTATAGTCCGCGGGCTATACACCATTTACAAACATATATTTCGATCAGGGTTCGAAGTTAGAAGTCATTAAAGTATATACGTACGTATAAGTTGAGAAATTTTAGACAAAAAAAGAATTTCAAAGTGTGTGTGAGGGGGGGGGGACAACTTATATGCGAGACCTTAAAAAAAATCTATGATTAAATATCGGAAAACAGTTTGCTAGAGAATCGGTGCTGCAGCATCCCTCTGTGTTTGTAGAGTACAAAATCCAAAATCTGGAACCTTTCCTACCTTGACAATTCTGAGTTTAAGATAATTTTTAGTTTATTTCTAAAAATAATAATCTACCCTTCCCTGTTGCAATGAACAAAAAAAAAGTGTGTGATTTATGTCATTTCGGAACGATTGGAGTCAGTCTTTTTCGGAATGATTCCGAGAAATCCTTCCTTTTCAGTCATTTCATTACGGAACGAGTGTGAGGAATTGCTCCTTTTTGGAACAAGTCCGAGGAATCTAACCTTTTCGGAGTTTTTTTAATTTCGGTACGAGTTCGAGGATTTTGCCCTTTTCGGAGTTTCGGACTGATTCCAAGGATTCAAACCTTTAGGGAACATTTCCTAAAAAGGACTGATTCCATGATTCCGTCCTTTTCGGAATCGTTCCTTTAGTTCCACTGCCGGAATCGTTCCTCAACAAAAGTGTGGGGAAAAGTTTTCCCATCCATTTTTATTTTTATTATAATTTAAATACCGTTTTGTAAAGCCAAAATGGAACCTGCCAATTCTTGCTTACTTTTTCCCCGCCGAATCGGCGTTTGTTTACGTTTTTCAACGGCGCGGTTGAGTTGTTTCGTGTTGTGCTCAGTCACGGAGCGTATTCAATAATTACTACTTGCGATCGCATTCGCCTGTATTAAAGTTTCTTTTAAGTTACAAATATTATTTTGATTTAATTAAGTAACAAAAGCATTTTAAAGTAATTTTCATGTTTAAAGTAATTTTTCTAAATGTATTTAATGAATTTAATTGAATGAGAAAAAAAAAAAATGTTTAATGTAAAAATGTTAATTATCGTCTGACTTATGCAAATTGCATAGTCGCTTGTGATTGGCTAGTAGGTTTTCGTTCCAATTTAAAGGGACAGTTTTCATGTTTTAGTGTGTGTGAAATGTGTAAGCAGTTCGAACGGCGTTTTAAAGATGGTTTTCAATTCAACACTCTATTTAAAGCCTTTTCCGATACGTTGAAGTTAATTTAACAATATTTTGAAGTGCTATTTTGAAGTCCGCGTTACTTACAAAAGATATGTTTAAAAGGTTAAGTTACTCTAAAATGAAGAGCAAGTTCCATTTGTGGCCCCTGTTATGAGTTTCATCTGTAAAGTAACAGAGTATGTTTTTCCAAGATATCCTTATATCTTCAATAAATATAATGAAGAGCATTTGTGAGTCATCATTTATTGTAAGTATTTTGCATTTATTTTATTTACAAGAAGTTAAATTGATTTTGCCTAGTTATGGAAAAATAACTTCAAAGTACACATTTTCTCTACTACATTTTATACAACTCTGCTAAATTTCTCTAGTAATAAGTAAGGGGCTCCATAACCCCGCACAAAAAGACACATCTCTAGTAAAGTTAACGTTAAAACGACTTATTCAGCAAAAAGTAAGTTTAAAATAAGTAACATGTTATGCTATTGTTTTTACCCTCTCAAATCAAGAGCAAACTGCTTTCGAGTGTCATTATTTCTCGCTGCCAGTTAGTGCAATACTTGCCGATAGTTGCAACAGTTCTTCCAAACCCAGAAATAACTATATTTAAGCAATAATAATAATAATAAAGCTTTTACAAACATAAGAGAACTCTCTATATTTCGCGGCATAGCGAAAAAAATGACAAATTTCGATGTTTTTTGGAATTTTTTGAGGTTTAAAAATTTTAGAAAAAATATCTCGTTTTCCAATTTTTTTAAAAAAATCTTTGTATAACCCGTACCGTGTATAAACCGCCGCGGCTTTTTCGAAGGTTTTTTTCTTGTATAAGCCGCGGACTATACACCCAAAAATACGGTAATATGAGGGTGAAGGGAAAAAAAAGGTTTATGTGCATTTTATGAATTATACAGCATAAGACATATGACAGAAAAATTAATATATTTAAAACTTATTAATGCTCATTAAACTCATTAATTTTTGCCAAGATCAGACATTAATTTGTATTTTCTTACAATCTTTTCTGCTACACTTGATATCACTTTTCTATATTTTGTCTTTTGTTTTAAACTGTCTTTCAGTTGCTTTGTTAGGACTTCTCCATACAACATATTTTTTTAATTGCTGGTGAAACAAGCTGACCTTTAACAAGTTCTTTTACATTTTTTTAATTATTATTATTATTACTATTTTTATTGCTGGAGTATCCAACTTTGCATTTGAGATCTTTGTGCTCTTTTTTGTACTTTTCCATCTTTTTGTACTTTTCAAGTGTGTATGAATTCAGTCTGTCTGTCTGCTGCCTGTATATGTTCATACATGCCAATCTCTGTCTTTTTTTATTTCAGAAAATTATAGTTTGAATCTGAAATCCAATAAAAGAATGAAATAGAGGTGGATTTTAAATGACTAGTATATTTAATGCCAGATAGATTTAATTAAAGAAACTTTCTAATTGGAAGTATACTTATTTTATTTAACAAAAGCTGGAGGTTGGCAGCAGTGTATGCAATCACAAAAATTGATTCCGATTGCTATGCAACTGAAATAGTTTATTGATGTTTGCCATGGATAATCTGTATTGAAAATGAAGTGTGTACTATCTATAGTTCATTGATAAGGATAACGACAACAAATTTTATGAAGTAAAAAGTATCACATATTCAATTTAGAATATTTTCTGTTCAAAATCTATGCATAAATGAGGATGTGAGTTAAAAAACTCGCATTTATCCAAAATTTTTAAAATCAAGTTTTTACTATTAATCTATTCCACTGTTGAATCTACATAAAAAAATGTTAAAATCTACAAAATATCTGGTTTTACTGTTCATTACAGTCCGAGCATTCCATTCTATGGATAAAATCAGAAGTTTTTCAGGAAAATTTTTAAAAATTTTTCAAAATTTGGTTTTTTAGATAAGGTAATTTTTGAAACTCTCTTCCTCAAATATATACATATACTGCTTGACCAGGTTCTAAAGACCTGTCTTGGCATACTGCCAAAATAATGGGCCTTTCTGAAGGTAGGGAAGCATTAAGGGGAGAAGAAATTTTTCTCTATTCCCCATAAAAGCAATACTAGTGGAAACTCCTTTTTCATTGCTCTCAGTCCTATTATCAAGAATAGACTCGCCTCACTCAGACCTGTTTCTCACGTGACTGGTCTTTAATATTTGGCTCAGCAGTACATTACATTTTTATAATACAATTGCAATCAGTATTTGGTTGTTAGTTTCAACATTTATTGCAAAATCTGTCAAAGCTCTAATAAAAACCTAGAGTTTTTCAACCTTGTGGTACCCCTAAGCATAATCCAACCATACGAATATGTCATTTACATCATTATTTTGATAAAAGGCATTTCTTGAAAACTGCTGAAAATTGGAATTTTTTTTTAAAAAAATTCTTGTTTTACCCTACTGTCAAGCAACAAGATTTGTTGAATAACAGCTTAAATAAATAAGCTAAAAACATTTTTATCAATTCGGTAAAGGAAAGTTGATGTAGGTATCATCAAAGCAGTATGAAATATTTCCATGCTGCAAAAATATTGGTGTTTATTTTTCCACATTTGCTCAATAAAGAAGTGACTTAACAGAATTGAGAAAGTGCAATTTTCTAATGGGAAGTGTATGATAAAAATCATCAATGTGGCCACTTTGGCAAGATATGTAAACCAAAATTATAACATTTTATGTAGGGCTGCAACGGATATCCGGCCAATATCCGATATCCAGCATATCCGGCTGATTTTTTAGTATCCGAAATATCATCGGATATCCGAATCACAATCACTGGATATCCGACTTCTCTATTGGATATCCGGTAGAATGCAGCAAAGCAAATATAGATGAATAACAGTAATCGTTTGATTCCAAACAATGCCTAAAAACTTGTTTGCAATGCAAAAGATGAAATGTTATAATAAGTTCCCTATCAATGAGTAAAAGGTAACTCTCAAAAGTTTAAAGAATTGCCAGCTTTCCTACGATTTATATTTAAACGCTGTAATAAATTCAAGAATTTACATTTTTATCTTTTAGAAAATTGTATCTTTACTTTCAGATTGTAAAACAAAATTTGAAGTCAAAATAGCAAATAAAGCCTTTTTGCAAAAATATATAAAGATAGAAAACCAACATTTAGAAATGCACAAATAACGCATGATGCATGAAAAGGTAGCAAACAGCCGTTTTGAATCTACTATTGAGGTTCTTCATCAGGACAAAACTCAGCATGCTAGAAAAAGCTAAGTTGAGCAAAGCGACAGAGAAGCACAGGCTGAATTACGGGAGCGAATGATAGATTCAAAATGGCTGTTTGCTACCTTTACATGCATTATTTATGCATTTCTAAATGTTTGTTTTCTGTCTTTAGTCTTTATAAAATTTGAAGTTGTTTATTAAACTATGATTTTATTAATTTTCTTTCTTTCTTTTAATTTAAACAATGGGTTAATTGGTTTTTAAGTTAAACAACTAAACAGACCTATTTTTATTTTCTTCCATCCTTGATAGAAGAAAGTAATGTTATCAATTTTTTACGACGAATTTTCATGTTTTAGGGATCCAATATCCCAAAAACATGTTAATTCAAAACCTCTGTTTGTCCCAGTGTTGCCATCATACGATCATACCATCAAAATGTGTATGAAGTTATACATAGAATGAACCAAATATTCTGTTTTTGCATGTTTTTGGCTGTAGCCAGCACGTCTATATTTATTATGGAAACATTTCGCTGTAATCAGAATTTTTGTGCCATTTTCATTATTCTACCAACAAACACTGTATGAAGTTATGCATAGAAATGAACCAAATATCTTTGAAAGGCTGCCAGGTCTTCTTTCAATTCAAAAATATTTCGCCAGAAAATGGTACTGTAATAATGATTTTTAGCTCAGAGGCTATCAAAACCTGTGAGCTTGTGTGCCCGCCTGTTCTGTATGTATGTATGTAAATGCGTAATGCAATAACTCATGATAAAAACATCCCATTCACTTGAAATTTTAAATATAGGTATATTCTGATAAGATGTTTCCCTGATTAATTTTGGGAATTCATTCGACAAGTATAAGTGGGGGAACGGGGGCTAATACTCTTCCCCTTAATTTATATCAATGGGTTTTACATCCAGAATTATCAATTTTCATTCAAAATTTAATCATAGGATCATTCTGATGAGGTGCCTCTGTGATTAGTATTAGGTACTCATTTGATAAGTATAAAGAGATGAAACAGGGGGCTAATTCTCCACCCCTTATTTCGATAAATGGGTCTTTTATGCAGATTTAATTCAAATTTTAGACATAGGATTTTTCTGATGAGGGCACCACCATGATTAGTTTTGGGAGTTCATTGTATAAGTATAAAAACACGGAACTGGGAGCTAATTCTCCAATCTTAATTTCGATAAATGGGTTTTTCATACAGATTTATCAAATTTCATTCAAATTTTAGACATAGGATCAATCTGATGAGGGCACCGCCATGATTAGTTTTGGAAGTTCATTGGATAAGTATAAAGCGGGGGATGGTGGCTAATCCCCTGCCTTTAATTTAGATAAATGGGTTTTTCATGCAAAATTCTCATATTTCATTCAAATTTTAGACATAGGATCATCCTGATGAGGACACCTCCATGATCAGTTTTGCGAATTCATTGGATAAGTCTAAGAGGGGGGAAATGGGAGGTGACTGCCCCCACCTTAATCTAGTTTAATGGGTTTTTCATGCAGAATTTACAGATTTGCTTCAAAATTTGGATATAGATTCATTGTGATAAGGCACTTCCTTGATTTTTTTTGGAGTTCATTGGATATGTATAAATGGGGGATTGGTGGGACTACCCCTCTTAATTTAGGTAAATGATTTTTCTTGCAAAATTAACAGATTTGCTTTAATTTTTAAATACAGGTTCATAGTGATAATATGCTTCCCTAATTAGCTGCGGAGTTCTTTTGTTAAGCATAAAAGGGATACAGGCGATTACCCCAACCCCTCTTAAATTTGGTAAATGGGTTTTTATGCAGAATTTTCCGATTTGCTTTTAATTTTGGATGTACATTCTTTCTGATGAGGTGAATCTCAGAATAGTTTTGGAAGTTTAATGGTTAAGTATAAAGGGGGATAACTCCTCTTAAATTATATAAATGGGTTTTTATGAAGAATTATTCGATTTGCTATGAATTTGGATATAGGTTTTTTATGTGATAAAGCATATCTCTGATTAGTTTAGGGAATCCAATGATTAAATATAAAAAGTGGAAATGGGTGGGAGCTATCCCCCCTCTTAATTTGTTTTTTGAACAGCATTAACCCTTGAAAATATGAGGCTGTGATATACAAATAGGATGTGTAGCCTGTGAGCTCAATGCCATCAGTTTAAGAGGGCAATATTCTTTTTATTGTAATTTTTTTTTCATAATCATTTTATACAGTGAATTAACGGTTATAATATAGAAGTAGTATTAATATTTTGTAATATTTTTGAAATATTGAGATCTACGAAATAGAAGAGAGTTTTGGGATTGGTCCAACTAGTTATTTTCGTGACTTCATTATAAATATTTAAAATTAAAAGTTTCTTTTTTGTTTATAAATTTTAAACTGATTTATCTTAAAATAAAATTAAATGTAGCTTAAGGTAAGCAGCATTAAATAATTAAAACATGAAAAAAATTAAACCTATGTTTGGAGATAACTCTTCAACCATTGATGTATTAGTAAGACATTTTATGTTTGCATTATAAAAAGGTGCTATATATTTCTTTATGAAAATACTTTACAATTATAGACATATTAATAAACATGTAAAATTTGTTCTAAAAATTATCAGCATTTCATTGTACAAATTATTAGCAATTATCAGCAGTTCATTGACAAATAGGCAGAGTATTTAAATGTTTGAATTTCAGGACGGAATGGCAGGATTCATGCCCTAAAAAATCTTGTGGGCAAGACATTCCTGTTTCCTAAAAAAAATTACTTTTCGAATTTTTTTTCTTTGTGAAGTGGTGATAAAGTCTCAGGACTGACTGATTATTATCGTGATATTTTCCATTATCGATTGACAAATCTCACAGTTTGCTCTTACGACAATTATACAAAACTGTTTTTCTGCGTCTGACTAATTTTTCTCACAATTTTTTCTTGTTTGCTCGTCACACAAAATTGTGCATTTTTTTTTTTTTTTTTTTTTTTCTGGAGACTAACTGGCAAATTTCACAATTTATTTCTCTCAACAGATTGACAAATTTAGCTATTTACTCTGCGACTGATTGGCAAATTTCCCTTTTTGTTTTTGTGACATTCTGATGAAATTAACAATTATTTTCCTGTGTTCAGCTGAAAAATTTGTGTTTTGTCTTTGTTATTGGCTGACGAATTTCATGATATTTCCTTGTGACAGATTAACAAATTTCACGATATTTTACTGTGATTGACTGACGAATTCCGCTATATTTTCCACTGTTCAAGTTCCCTCTAAGTTCAAATTTTTTCAGACAGGTCAACAATTTTTAAAAATTTACTTTTGCCATGGTGGACAAAATGAGTAATATTTTTTCTATGACCGATTTACATATTTTGCGATTTTTTTCCTGTGCCGAAGCAAGAAATAACTAAAAGGACAGTAATGGTCACTAGAGTCTGAGCTTCTGGAATTAGCACGAAACAAAATGAGATTAAATCTTGTTATCTCGTCTTATTAAATCATTGGAAAAAAAGAAAACATGTTTTTTTACAGTCAATGGTTCAACATTAGATGTTTCATTTTTCAAAATCATCGCACATTTCCTCATCAGTAGGCTCAATAATCATACCTCTTTTTTTATTTAAAAGACGATCTTTCAAACGATGTTTCTGTTTGTATTTGTTTTTTTTTTTTCCATGTCTTATAATTTGCACCTACACATTTTGTAACTTTTCTACTCTCTTCTTTATGAACAATGAAGTTTTGATTTCCTGTTTAAATAAAAATTCTTCTATATTTAAAGAAGTACGTAAAATAAATAAATAAAATATGGACATCCATTGCCCAAAGCAAGATGTTTAAATGTTTCCCATTGAGTTATTGAAAATCATTAAAAGCATCATTTTTATGATCAAAACATGATTTATGTAATAAGAGTCATATTATGTATGTCATGGATTAAACATTAATATCCCTGGACGAATCATAAACAAAATAAAATGCGGACACCACAAGGTCCATTCTCGAGCGATAACAACAACCATTTTCCAAATGATAAAAAAAATTATGAACTTCAAAGAAACCATTTAAATAATTGATGTGCGTAGTTCACAGAAATTAGGACATGACTTTTTTAAATAAACCATTTCTCATGTAATAGAAGAAATCTACTGATTATGTCATTTTCAGATATTTCATATGGGTTTAAAATTCCAATGCATAGTTGAACATAATTCAATTAGCTAAAATGTCAGGGATTATGGTATTGACGATAATTCCACTAACTGATATACAATCACAGAAGGATATTGACGATACAATCACCTGCATGCATTATTCGTGCAAGCAAATTAAAAATGAATGCACATCAGATTTCATAAAATTAAGAAGAAAAAAATAAGAAAAAAAAAGCAAAACCAATTATTTCCGATAATTTAATGTGTTAGAAAAGTTGCTCTGTTCTGTTTGTCAAAAGTGTGACCTATAAAAGATTCCAAACCACACAAAATCAAACAAAATCTAAATTAAAAAATTCATTTAGCAACTCAGTTATTAATTGACCATAACACTGAGTGAAAAATGAAAAACAGATATGATATATATAAAGCTTTATTATTTTCCTTTGTTTTAGTTAAAATAAATATTTTGGATAATTATCTTGTTGTTGATTTAAATTATTTCAATGGAAATTTGTCAGGTTGGTATACATTGTAAATATT
Source organism: Maratus speculifer (assembly GCA_964019185.1). Taxonomy (NCBI): domain Eukaryota; kingdom Metazoa; phylum Arthropoda; class Arachnida; order Araneae; family Salticidae; genus Maratus; species Maratus speculifer. The sequence goes on along the minus strand of CAXHSM010001235.1, from coordinate 214,134 downwards.
TAAGTGGCAAGTAAAAAATAATAGGGTTAAAAAAACATTTTTTCCCTCTTACATAGTTTAACTACCCTGTATTTACAAATGTTATGTGGGAAACTCTCTCCTCCTGGGAAAACCTGAATTTCAAACCCTGATTGTCAAAGATACATAGTTTCTGTAAAATATATTTCAATACATTTAAAATGTTAGAATTGTGTGTGAAATATGTTTGCAATTTATTATTTGAGATGGCATTGGATAAAGAAATAAACATTCACCATAACTAAAAACATATTTAGTACCGGATATCCGAATCCGGCAGGCAAATCGGATACCGGATATCCGATATCCGGCAAAATCAGTATCCGGTGCATCCCTAATTTTATGTACAAAATTCATTTTTGTGATGACTTTTTCATCACAAAAACTGCACATTTTGTTTTCATTCTGTTATTTTTTGAAAAAATACAGTGGAACCTTATTAACATGAAATTTTGTTTAACATAAAATGAACTGAGGCCCATCAGATAATCTTAAAAACCAGTATATGACTTGTTTTAGAATTCAACTGTAGTTTTTTAGGAGGTTAGTCAGCCAGATTACAAATACCCCTCACTTATGTGTCACTCACTACCTGATCATTTGATGCAATTGTATATTTAAAATGTCTCCTCTGCAAATTAAAAATTTTAACTTTTATTTTTTGCATACACTTCTTAAAATGTATCACTGTTTTTCTTAATTTTCTACAATATTTCCTTAACTTAAATGGTGTTATTAAAATTTTTACTCACAATTCGTCTACTTTTCACACATAAAAAATTAAATTAAGCATAGATTTTAGAAATATTTTGAGAAGTTAGAAAAAAAGAAACAACATTTAGGAAGAGTACAGAGAAAAAAGAAGTTACAAATATTAATTTCCACAAAAGATATTATAAATATACGAATGAATCAAACACTATCACAGAGATTACACACACACATTACAGTAGAAAATTCAAAAGATAAGAGACCAATCATATTAAGAGGACTCTACAATCACTTGAATACACTTGCTCTGCAATGTTAAACTGATATTTTCAAATTTCTCGTTTAATTTTGAATATTAAAAAAAAAAAAATGCATAATATAGCTGAGTTCAATGTTAATGATGGCTATTTTTTACTTTTTTCGATTTTGGGTGCAGATTTTTTTTAAAAAGTTACTACCAATTTCGAAGCTGGTTTTGAAGTTGAAAATAACATTTTAAGAAAATCTGCAACTAAAATCTTAAAAAAAAGTCATATTAAACATGGAACTTAGCTATCATATGTAAAAAATAAAATAAAATAAATCGTTTAAAAATAATTAAATTTATTCGAGGAATTCGAAAATAGCATGACCTTTGGATTAACATCATGGAGTGGGTGCTTTGAAGTTAGTGAAAAGTCCCCTTAAGTGTATCTGTTCTTATATGTAAATTTCGATAAACAATATAAAGTCAATTCAATATGCGATGAAATTAAAAATAATTAGTTTCAAATGAACAGAATAGAATCAAAAATTAGTTTATGTTCGTCAATGTTTTCAGCATAAATGTGAAAAAAAAATAAGCAAATCTGCTGTATCTAAATTGAAATTTGAATAATATTTACTAAACTATTTAAAAATAAATAATTATAAACGAAATTATCAGCTTTAAATAAACGTTTTAATAATGCTTTAAATGATTCAATGATAAATTTCATGTGAAATTTTATGTGAAATTTCATCCAGTTAGAATCAAATAGTAAATTGTAGAATTTTTAGTTGAAAAACAACAAACGAAACTACCATACCTTAGCATTAGCAAGAAGTTAAGTACAAAAAAATTATGTTTAAACACTTACTAGATATTACCAACAACGGTAAAGACAAAACGCCAATAAAAGAATGACTCATGAATTGCATCATGATTTATTAAGTGATTCATGCATCCATAATTCTTAATTTTATTTACCAATTAAAGTGCTGCAACAAAAATATGGCTAATATATATTTTTTAAATCTATGGTTGTAATATTGGTTACCAGACAGCCATTAAACAAATCTAAGCCAAAATTTCTTGAGTTTCTAATATCAAATTGCATCCAATTTTTATCTCGAGGGCATATTTAAGTGCTAGATTAACGAATTTTGAAAATGTTTCCCATTTCTTTTTTGTAAATAAATATTTTGTTTTGTTAGTTAAAACTTAGCTAAACATTTAATAACAAACAACAGTGTTACAATTATTGGTTGAATCATTATTAATGAATGAATTATTTAGTTATGATTCATTCATTGGGATGGGGTCTATAATAAAATGGCGTTGACCGACAACAGAATTATAATACTCAGATTGTAACAGTAGGTATCCATTTTTAAATCAAGTCACAGATCCATCTTGATTACTAAAACAAATTAATAGTAAGATATGTTTCTTATGTTTCTTTTATTTAAGTTCTTGAATTTGTGATTTTATCAAATGATGACACAAACTTTTATGCATCACAAGTTTGATTTGACATTCCTTTGAGGCCTGTAGCAGCTATGGCTTATATTTATCACAAGTTTGATTTGACATTGCTTTGAGGCCTGTGACAACTATGGCTTATATGCATCACAACTTTCATTTTTATAGTCATTTTAAATATCTCGCACACAGGTAAAGCGAATATTTTGCAAGCAGAATAATAACTATCAGCTCAAAATTTTTATAAGTTTAAAATTTAATAAATAAAATTTTAAAAGTTTAAAAAATAAAATTTTCATTATTTAAAATAAGTATTTTCATTTACACAAACAAGATTTCTTTTGAAAAGTAAAATACCATATAAGTAACCAATACACTGCGTAAGTTTGGCAACATATTTTCTGGCAACCTATCCACTGTTCCACTTACACCAGCAGTTATTATTTTTTCCACATTTGAATAATTTATTTAATATGAAAAGGCCATTTATTTATTTTATTTCTCAAATAGAAGTAAATCGTATATAAAAAACAGTCATGATATACCGTAAAATCCTGTAAATCCACCCTTCTTGATCAAACTTCCCCTCCCCACTATATCCCAAAAAAGAGCCCTCCCCCCCCCCCCCAAAAAAAAAAAAAAAAAAAAAATATGCTGAAAAAAACAGAAATCACATCAAAAAATCATGAAAAAAAAAGGAAATTTTATCTATTGATAACTGAAAAAACACTAATTTCATCAAAGAATCACGAAATATAACTGTAAGTCTCTTCAAAGGATCGCTATAAAAGTTATGAATTTCACCGAGGGGATTGCTAAAAAACCCACATTATGTTGAAAGATTCCAGTAAAAATGCGAATTATGTCAGATCTTAAAAAATGCAATGAAAGGATCATTTAAAAAACAAAAATTACATTAAAAAAACACAAATTGCATAAAAAAATACCTAAAAAATGCAAATTACGTCAAAAAGGTCTCAAAGTATTGCAAAAAAAACCCCCCACACATTTTGTCAAGAAATTGTAATAAAAAACGCAAATATGTCGTATCTATTATTAAACAGTCAAAATGATTGCAAACAAAACGTAACTTCTGTCTAAAAATGGCAAAAAAAAGCAAATTTTGTAAAAAAAAAAGGTGCAAATTCTATTAAAAAATCTGGAAAAACTGCACATTTCATTAAAGACTTATCAAAGAAATGCAAATCTCCACAAAGAATTGCATAAAAAATGCAGTGAAAAGATTGCGGGAAAAAAATTCATTCTCGTTAAAGAATCACGAAAAAATGCAAATTTTATCTCATGTATCGTGAAAAAACTCTGCAAATTCGTCAGTTATAACGATAAAACCTTGCAAATTTCGTCAAATATCGTGAAAAAATACTGTAGATATCTCGCCAAAAATGCCAATTTACTGAAAAGATCACAGAAAAATCCCATGTAAGTGCCCCTTATGATTACGTTATGATATTTTGTCACATTTTGAGGGGCAGATTAATGATATTTTATGGTATACACATATATGTATGCATATATAAACACTCGTTTGTATCATTTGACAATAAATTTCACTTACTAAAGCCTGGATTTTGTTGGGTAACAAATATCTATAAAAAAATGTGAAAGCCTTTAAATGAAAAAATACCACTTTTTTAAATTAACCAATTGAAATTATTAACATATAATAATTATAAATTAAAATTTGATTTAATATATATTTTACTGCATTTTATCAGTTTTAATATTAGCTGTCATAATGTTCTGTTTTATATGTAATCTATAATTCTTCGTATTATATTATCCTTGAATAATACCATTGTTAAATATGTTAAAATAATACAATAAAATCTTGATTCAGTAATATATTTAATTGCACTACATTTTTCCAATTGTAAAAATAATTGTAATATTTCATGCTTTATATATATTTTATTGACTCTTTTTTTTTTTTCATTATCCTCTTTACTTGTAACATCACCTAGAGGTGACATTAAAAAATTATATTTTGGTCAATAACCAGGTTTAACTTCTTACAATTTAGAGAAGGCAGCAAGAATGTGGTTCATCTTCAACGTCAAAATCAAACTTTGACTGTATGATAACAAACATTATTAATGCCTAAATTTTAACCCACTTTTATGTGGTATTCAGTCAGAGTAAGTTTCTCATGGAATTTATAGTACAGTAGACTCCCTCAAATCTGCACTTCTAAAATCCACAACTCTCTAAAATCCACACATAATTCATGGATGTAAACAATGAAACATTCAGTTCAGATGTAGGTGCAAAATTTGACTTTTTTAGTTTTATATCAATTCCATACATTTTTTAATTTGCAATTTTTGTTAAGATTATAGAATTCATGTTTTTTCATAAAGAAAGAATAATTTATTTCTGAAAAAAAAATCAAGATATTGCTGATATCATTGGTAATCACAATCTTACCCAATACATTTATGTATTAATCAATCTTTTTTAGTTATTAAGTCTGGCTAAACCTGAAGTAAAGCTTCTTTATTTTATGATCCTGATGTGAATTAGTAATATACTTTTATGAGGCAAATGTCATTGAATAATTTAGGAAAAGCACATTTCATTTTAATAATGAATATTTACATATTGATTATTAACTTGACCTTTGCTTTTAGTATTTTAATCATTTTAAAAATTATCGTAATTTTTATTATTTTAGTTTATTACTTATTTTAATATTTTAGAATATCGTAGGTATTCATTATTCTTTTTATTTCATTATTAATTACATTCAAATTGCTTTAAAAAAAATATAAACAAAGCAATTACCAGAAATTTGCAAAATTCTAAAATCTGCATAAGCTCTGTCCCAAGCTGTGCAGATTTGAGGGAGTCTACTGTATATAATTGTTCTGATCTGCTGGTGTGATAGCGGCATTTTAAACAATTTTTTGAAGCACAAGATAATAAACTTATAATAAACAAACTACACAGTAATGTATTTCTAGTTATGTTCAGCTTTTCAATGCAAAAATTGGTTTGTAGAAAGGCTAACAATAACACAAATAAAAGCTGCTGGTGCAAAGTTATTTCTCTTGGAGAAAAACCTTCTAATTGTCCTAATATATATATTTTTAAGACTTTCCAACATAGTTTAAAAGTATTTATGAATTCAGTTTGTCTGCCTATTTTCTATTAGGCATAAATAAACTTAGTTGGTTGTGTTTATGACAGCCAATTATCAAAATGAATGGATATAGTTTTAAACCGGCGGACCTCTGTGAGAGCCTTTCTAAAAGAATTTAACCCGTATTTGTGCAGGGAAATTCGTGGTTCAAGGAAAACATGGAGAATTCCGAATGATTAGGGCAGTGGCCTAATATATAGCCTAAGATATAAATAAACTTAGATTGTCATGAAATTCATATATGTTATTGGCAAGGATTTAAAAATCTAGATGCTAGCAAGAAGTCTCTCACTGCTAAATTTTTGAAAAAATGCTAATGAAATTCAAGCAAAGAAAACTAATGAAATTTAGTGATGTTGGTGCCTAGGTTTTTATAACTCTGGTTACTGGAGTTTAGTACAAGATGTTCAGTATTGGAAATGAAATGTGAAGCATTTGTGATTTAAAAGGACACTGAAAATATTTTGTTACATTACAGGCTATGGAAAAAAAACATTTTGTAGTGTGTTTTAATGATATTAAACTATTTTAAACAAATTGAAGTTATGTACGCTGAGATGTAGTACCAAGGTACATAGAGTAGAATCTTGTGTGCATATAATTTATTTTTTATTGACAGGGACATGCAAAAATATGGACCAGATGCCATATCTTCCCTCAAACCGCCATTTTGTTTCCCTGTTATTTCTCATACATTATTATTTAATGTTAAACTACAAAATACAACTGAAATAATAGGTGAATGATTGAATCATACACTTCAAAAATGATATTAAATTAAACAAGACAATCTACTGTGGAAATTCAAAGATTGAAAGAGTAAATTTTTAATAGTAAAAATCATTTGATTTACTTATTCATTTATTTTGTAAAACTCTCAGGTAAAATGAAAATAATTTTTTTAGTATGCATAAGCCTTATAAATTTTTATTTTATGTTTCTTCAAAAAAATAATTGCAAAATAATAATTATAATAACAGTTTGTGAGAAAGAATAATGAAACAAATGGGCGGCTCGCGGGAAGATACGACATCGTTCCAAAAATATTTAGCTATAGCAGTGTCCATATTGTGCATTGGAATTCCATGCACCTTGAAGAATAATTGCTAAATTATTGTTTTCTGTCGTGGTATGCTATTTAAAATTTAGCTGTTTTCTGTGTATTATTTGGTGAGTATAAATTCTAATAATCATAAACAGGACCGAAAAAAATTAAGTACATTTCCGTTACTGATTGAAATTGCTGAATGGGAATTTTCAATCATGTAGTTTATTTAATTGAATGAATTTTTAGGATACTATGTAGTACACATATAAATTTACAGATAATATGCAGGACTGCACAAAAAATTCTGATATTTTTTCCCAACTATTGATGAAATTGCAAAAAATCCGAATTCTAATGCATGCTATGTGTTTTCTAAATTATTTCTTTAGAGATTAATCTTAATAAATGCTAAAGCTTTCTTACGATATTTTGAATGCATGGGGAAATGCCCCATAATCTATGCTGGTCATATTATTTTAGTTCTTGTTATTTTATTTATTTCAGCTCATGTTCTTATTATGTTCTTATCTCATCCCCTCTGCCTCCAGACAGAAGATTTCAGGTGATTTAATTTTTATGAATTAAAGGGGGATATTTTCATTATACATATGTATTTAGTAGGAGAACCTGCCTCCTGACACCCCCTCTCTTTGCCCTGTCCTTTCATTAAAATGATAAATATAATGCAGAAACCAGTATTTTGAAAATCTAAAAGAATTGAAATATTGATTTCATAAAACTGACATTAACAGCTGTTTTCCTTCATCTGCCCTCAACGAGTTTTTCTACTTATTTTATTTTTCATGGAAATTGTCCATCTGTTGATTACCATACAAACTACTTTTAATAAAAACCATTTTTTATATTTTAACAGCAGCAATTTCATTTCTTCCATTGTTTTAGAGATGTAATAGGTTTTATTTATTGATTATATCTTTTATGGCACTATCTCTTTGAATTTCTAATAAAAAGTAATTTTTAAAAAAGTAAACAGAAAATGAGTCATGGTTTAAAAAACAGACACTTTCCTTTATGAAGATGTTACTATTCAATACTTTTTCACTCTGCAAATACTGAGTTTGAGACAAAAAAATGGCAAAAGGCTTCAGTGAGTTAAAATGGTGTCATACTAAAAGAAAACGATCATTTTTATTGACAAAATTGAATATTTTCACCTCAACTGTGTCTATAAGAAAGGAATTTTTAAATTTTTGCTTGCTGGTACTGAGATTACAGATACAAGTTAATAGTTCAATTGTTTGCGTTCCAAGTTGTTGTGGGCTAACAAATGTAACTTCAGATTTTAAAACATATCAACAAAAAATTGCACATTGAGGTAATTTTTAATTGGTGAATACTATTGTGAGAACAAATAGTGTATAAAAATTTTGAGAAAATGAAAGGAATTTAGATTTTGATTTCATGGTAAAAAATTATATGATTGTATCGAAGTAAAATAATTTTTGCTTATTTTACATTTTGCAATATCAAGCATAAGAGACTCAATTACTAATTTCATTATAAATGCAGGTTTTGAGTTTTTATTTATAACTTCTTTAAAAAAATAATTTTTTTTATAAATGCTTTGTTTATAAATATTTATTTATTCTTTATTGAAGACATTAATTTCTAATTTTTATTTATATTTTCTTTAGGATAAGTTTTTATTTTATGGTGACAATTGTTTACTGCATTTGTTTTAATTTTAGTTCGACTTTAAATATTCATGAAATTCGAAAACTTATCAGAAACTCCATTGGTTTGTCTAGCATCAAATAACTGGTAGTCTATTTTAATTCAGATTTTTGAGTTAATTTAATATTTTATAATAAATTAATTTCTTTTCATTTTCTTTTGCAGAAATTTTAAAAGGTGGTAGATTGTGTTACTTCGATCTTTTTCAGATGCAAAAAGCACTGAATGTAGATGCACTACATCAAATACCTCAAAACTATTTTTTAAGTGTTAAATATGCAGCAAAATAGTTCTTCACAAGGGCTTTCTGGAAAAAAAGCTTCTGACTTGCAGGAAGGAAAATTGTTTATTTGTAATGTATGCAGCAAAGGGTTTTCTCAAAAGAATGATTTGAGCAGGCATCTATTAATTCACACTTGTGAAAAACCTTTTGTGTGTGATATATGCAATAAAAAGTTCTCTCAAAAGGGTAATTTAAACACGCATCTGTTAATTCATACTGGTGAGAAAACTTTTGTATGTGAAATATGCAACAAGAAATTCGCTCTAAAGGATCATTTAAGAAGACATTTGTTAATTCATACTGGTGACAAACCTTTTGTCTGTGAAATATGCAACAAAAAATTCTCCCAAAGGAGTAGTTTAAGCAAGCATCTGTTAATTCATACTGGTGAAAAACCTTTTGTGTGTGAAATCTGCAACAGGAAATTTTCACTAAAGAGTAATTTAAGCATGCATCTGTTAATTCATACTGGTGAGAAACTTTTTGTGTGTGAGATATGCCACAAGAAATTCTCTCAAAAGATTAGTTTAAGCAAACATCTGTTAATTCACACTAATGAGAAATATTTTGCTTGTGAAATGTGCAACAAGACATTCTCTCAAAAGAGTAATTTAAGCACTCATCTGTTAATTCACACTGCTGAAAAACCTTTTACATGTGAAATATGCAACAAGACATTCTCTGCAAAGGGTAGTTTAAGCAGCCATCTGTTAATTCATACTGGTGAGAAAACTTTTACATGTGAAATATGCAACAGAAAATTCTCTCGAAAGGGTGATTTAAGCAAGCATCTATTAATTCATACTGGTGAGAAACCTTTTGTGTGTGAGATATGCCACAAGAAATTCTCTCAAAAGAGTAGTTTAAGCAAACATCTGTTAATTCACACTAATGAGAAATCTTTTGCTTGTGAAATGTGCAACAAGACATTCTCTCAAAAGAGTAATTTATGCACTCATCTGTTAATTCACACTGCTGAGAAACCTTTTACATGTGAAATATGCAACAAGACATTCTCTCAAAAGAGTAATTTAAGTACTCATCTGTTAATTCACACTGCTGAGAAACCTTTTGTATGTGAGACATGCAATAAGACCTTCTCTCAAAAGAGTAATTTAAGCACACACCTGTTAATTCACACTGATGAGAAATCTTTTGTATGTGAGACATGCAGCAAGACCTTCTCTCAGAAGAGTAATTTAAGTAGACACCTGTTAATTCACACTGGTGAGAAACTTTTTATATGTGAAATATGCAACAGAAAATTCGGTCGCAAGAGTTCTTTAAGCAAACATATGTTTACTCATAGTAATGAGAAAACTTTGGTATGTTATATAAAACAAAATATTCAGTAAAAATTTTGATTTTTGTAGACATCTCTTTATGTATATTGCTGAAAAAGATTGTGTGGTTTATAAAAAAAAATCCTTATGATAAGTCTCTTCGCAAATCAGTACTTTTAGCAGACATTATGTGCATTATTTCAGAGGCAATGACATGGTATGTGCTAGTAGTGAAAGGAGAGTGTCATATAGTGTATGTCCTGCACCCAAAACGTACCATTGGACAATATGGTTGGTTTGAAAATAATCAAACATTATTCTACATGATGCAGGGATCATATCTCCAAGTAATGGTTGGAGCATCAAGTATACCAGACTCTTACATGTATGTCAAACCTGGGACAACATCCTAATGTTCCCAAAGGTGCTAACTATTTTACCAATGGTTCTGGATGCGAAAATTATTACAGAATCGTCACATGCACATCTGCTATGGACTGAGTGTAAAGATACCGTTTACAAGCACATGAAGTAACAGAAACGTCTTTGTGAGATATGGCACTTTACATAGATAGGACTATATTTTTTTGACAATTTTAGACCACCCTTTGAGTTTAAGGATATCATATCTTATCATTCCTTAAAACACCTCTTTCTTCTATCGATATTGTTATCAATGTTAAAAATTATTGGGATTTTTACATTTAAAAAAAAAAATTTATACGTTTGCCATGATACACAGATAATGTTACATACTAATCATTCACGTAATTTATCAGTTTAATTAAAGAGAAGAAGTTAATTAAATATCACTTTCTTCAATGAAATAGTTTTATACTGAGTAACACTTTAACGAAGTACTTGCTACCTAAAAGTGTTTAATAATTGATTTTTGTTACATAATGCATTCAAAAGTAATAATGTTTTATTACTCTTGTTGCATGCATGGCGGTAATTAAATTTTCTTATAAAGAAACGAAAATGGACACAGTTCTTCAACATTTTTCCTAATGAACATAACAAATTTTTTTCGAACGTGATTTCACTAGCAACAAATTATATATATGGCAAAATAATAAGAATGATGTGAATCATCCGCGTAGTCAGGGGGGGGGGTGTCCTGGGTGCCCGGGCACCCCCCTCCCCCGCTCGCGCAGACCTAAGCTTGATTATTTTAAAAAATCGAAATTTATAAAAAAAAGAAGAAAATTGAAAGCTAAGTTAGTTCAATTAGTTACTCAAAATTAACAGTCTATGTTTTGAAATGTAATAAAAAAAAAAACCACGTTCTTTTTTTTTATGTTTATCTCTTTTAAAATTAGAACATTTACTAAAATCTGTATTAGTCACAGTAAGTCAAAAAGTTGTTTTTTTAATCCCAATTTAATGTCTTTTGTTTATGGAAGTTTTTTTAACGCCGTTCTTTCTCATGCATGTTTTTGCAATTCCTTAAGAAATTAGCACAAATTCTCGACAAGGATAGAAACTATTTATATCTTTGCTTTTGTAATCTAAAATCTAGATAGGAACAAAAAAAAAGGAAATACAGATGTGAAATGATAATTCCACCGCGTGATTAGCCTGGGGAACGGAGTGGTCTCACAAATCTGCTTCCTTTGAAAATCAGAAATAATGATACGCAAAATTCAAATTAATATGGGGAATAGAGATAAGATGGGCTCAGCCCGGGCCTGATACAGTCTCGGGCTCAATTTTTATTCTAATCTTCGTGCTCGGGCTCATTTTTTCTGAAACCGAAAAATTATATTTATTCATGCTTAAAAAAGATTGAAAAAAAATTTCTATTTAAAATTGCGTACTTATTCCTTTTCAAATAAGTCATTTGGATCAAAATGACGGGGAACTGAAGTAGTGTTTATTTATTTTTGCATTTTCTTGCTATTTCAAATGAAAATTTGTGATAATTACAAATTTATGTCTACATAATTTCCGACGACGACCTACTGAATGGCGCCAATCAAAATAAATACAGATATGAATTTGCTTTTTGTTGGCTTTTCGTTAGCATATATTTTTAAATAGGACCGTTTATTTATTTATTTATTATTTAGTTACATAACATGAAGATAGTACTTTCTTCTGTTATTAATAGATGAAAATTAGCTGGAGGTTTGCAAATTGTTTAATCTTCTATTGTGCACGAGTCATAGTCGTTTTTCATATGAAAATTAGTGGTTGTTCTATCTATTTGTCAGCATGAAGTCTGTTCATGCTGAGGACGATATACATTTTCAAAGTCAACTTTCCTGCGTAAGTAAAAATAATTATTATATTATTCTGATATAAAGCAATTGTTCAGTGTTTCCTCTTTTCCTATAAAAGCATCGGACCTTTAAGATAATAAAATCATTTTTTAAATTTTACGTTGATTTTCAGGCACCTATCAATCACGGAAGATTGTTATGAGAAAGGAATAGGTTATAATTACAGTTGTACATTTTTTACAGAAAATTGAAAAACGTTGTTTGATTCGCCAGATTACAAATTGTAATTTCTGCAAATTTCATGCATTTATTCATTAAGTCACAAACATGTACATGAAATTTACTTTTTAAATTAGGGAAAATTTTGAGATTAATTTTAAGAGTCAACTGTATTTTTATTTGATACGGATTTTGATAAAATTGTATTTAAATTTTCATTTAACAATTTTATCTGTGTAGGAATTTTTAATGTTATAATAATAGATTTATAATACAATAATAATAAACAAAAATAAATAATTAACATAATAATAAATTTTTAATACCATAAATACCATACAATTTTGTTTTGTATATTTTTGGTATCGGACTCGAGGTCTGGTAACAAAAAATCTTTCGGGCTCGGATTTAAAACCGTCGATATCGGGCGGACTCGGGCCTCAGAAAACGAGCCCGAACTTATTACTAATGGGGAATGGTCTGTTGGTTGATTAAGTTTCGTTTTTTTGCGGCCATATTTTGACATTTTTAAAATGAACATGTTATAGAAAAAAAACGGGCTTTTTTTTTTTTTTTTTTTTTTTTTTTTTTTTTTTTTTTTTTTTGAAAAATTTATTTATTTATGTGTAGAAAGATTGAAAGAACTCTTTTCTACTTTAAATTGTGTACTTATTCCCTTTACAAATTACTCTATTGCTACTTTGATCAAAATGACGGGAGAAATAAAGCCGTGTTTATTTATTTTAGTATTTCATTGCTGTTTGAAATGCAGATTTGTGATACTTACAGATTTCTGTTTACGAATATCTTTGTTTTATATCTACCATGTTTTATCTGTGTTTATATACCTTTTTCTTAATCCATTAGATTTATTTTTGAGCAACTTCTCATCCTTCTTCGCGCAATGAAAAATTGCGTTTGGTTCCGTTTTAAAAAAAGTACCATAGAATTATACCTTCAGCAAATAAAAACCAGTCTAAAACGGAAACTTGGTAGCTTTTAAGGGGTTCCGTTTTGATACATAAGATATTGTTTGTACCCAGCATGTTCAGGTTAAAAAATTTGGGCACCCCCCCGTTCAAAAGGCTGGCTACGCCTATGTGAATTGTGATTTTTCATATTATAGAATAACATATTTTATAAACACTTAATCATTTTAATAATAATTTTTTACTTATATAAAAAACAAATAACAGACAAAAAAAAAGTAAAAAAGAATACTAAAGAAGTATAATGTATAGAATTTACATAACATTTTATACTTACTGTAATTTAATAATCATGGAAATCTATACAGTGGATGCTCGTTAATTCAAACTCGAAGATTCTCTGAAATAAGTTCGAACTGTCTAAAAGAGAAGTTAAGAGAAAATGTCTGTTAAAAGAAAATTTAACTTGAAAAGTTTCTCACTAAAAAATTAATATTACCTACTATGTATAATCCAAGAAAATATTTTGTACTATGCTATTTAAAATTAAACATGTTAAAAAACAATAAAGATTTTTCTTAGTCATTAAATGACACAGAAGATACACACTAGAATGTAAACATTAATTTAAACTATAACTCACACTTGAAAAATACCGTAAAATGGATATTTGGATTTGTTTATTATGTCTAAATGTTTTAGCCAGCTTTTCGATTTGAAGTGATCATTTCAATTCATTTTCAGAGGAATATTCCATATGAATAAATACTTTCAGAGTTTTTATACAGTCCTTTGTGATTTGATCGATTATCGATAGGATGCTGAACATACTCTTCTGAAATCGAAAAGGTCGCTGCTTTTTCATTTTTTAAAAATAGTTTTTTTTATTTCAACGTCGTTTATTTTTCCACAGACTTCTACATTATCATCTACACTTTCATAATGAGAAAATATAACATTATCATATTTAACTTTTTTGATTTTAGGAAAACTTATATCATTATCATTATATTCTTTGACATGGTTATTCATATCGGCGTGCATGAATATAGCACAGTAAAAGGAATTACTAATTGTGATTTCTTTAACTGCATCATATGCTATGTTTATATCAGTTATAGTTGTCAGGAGAGTAATGCCATAATTTACCACACAATGCACAAAAATGATTTATTTTAAGAGTCTCTTTTGATAACTTGTTTTAAGATTCTGGATGATTTCTTGATCTATTAATTGTAATTACCCAGGTGTGTTTGGTGGTAACTACGCAAACAATATGGAACTCAATTCTGAAATGTTATTGTAGCACCTTGTGTTATCCATTAATAAAATAATTATATACTATTGCCACAAAAAAGATGTGCAATTTCCGCCAAATTTAAAATATTTATTGTCAAGTCTTTAGATAAAAGCACTTACAGTGTACTACCAAAATTACAGTGCATATGTTTTTAGATACGTAAGAACTTTCGCCACATACTGTTTGAACAAGAAATGATGTGTGTTGATTTAAATCGAGAAAGCTATCCATCTATCAATTTCTCTGGCAAATACGTTATGGTAGTTTATGTTAGTTTACTTGCTGGGATACATTAATTAATGCTTGTCTAGCAAACAAATATCAGCAGGAATTTTGACCTGGGTTTAAAATCTTCAATGCTCATTCGATTTACAAATTCATCAGCCTGTGTCTGTACTAGGAATCCATTTATCGCAAGGTTTCAAGATCTAGTTTCTTGGAACTATAGCAATAGAGCTTATCTAGATCTTCTTGGGTCGCATTTGTCATATGTTTGCTTCCTTTAGGAAAATTAGATTTTTTAATTTAATCTAAAGGTGATTCTTTGTTTTTCAAACAAGTTGAAAATGTATTATGTTTAATTTCATATTCAGCTGTTAACTTTGTTTCACATTCATCATTCTCTACTCTTTTTTTAAATTTTTATTTTTGTCGCCAAAGTTAGAGTTTTAAAATTTTCACGTGTAGATATCCTGAAATTTTACCCCTTCACACCACTGACTGAGAAAGAAAAACTAGAGTCTGTGCCTCTTTACACAGAAAAGAAATACTGATGACTTGATACACAAAATTTAAAATACAGAGTTACGATATTTTCCATTAATCGAGGAAACAGACATGTTTTGTCCAATTTTTAATTTGAACTAACCAATGAGAAAAAAACCCGTTTTGAATTAAAGACATATTAGTAATTTTAATTCCAATACAAATTTTTTGGTTCTTTGGATTAGTTGGAATACAAGAGATTGAGATGTGCATAAAAGATGTTGAAGACCTTTATTATTGTATATATATTTATGACAAAACAAAAATCGCTGTTTTACTACTTTCTTCTGTATACTAGGAGAAAATAATTATGAAAAATTTTGGCTTCTATTTTTAATGGATTTATATGTTTTCAGAAAATCCTAAACACAATGCGACTGTTCTTAAAAAATGTCAGTCTTTCTGTATATATGATACAAATTTTCTGAAAAGACTAATTCACTGAATTTCTTCGAACCAATTTTTTAATCTTGTCTTTTTCGTTGTCTGTGTTTTCTCGGAATCACGTTTCTATTACCCTGATTCTGTAATGAAATTCGGGATCGTTGGCTTTCAGAAAGAGTGATTAGCCGTTGACTGGGAGAGCATGATCCCTAGCGGAAACTGGTCGCTGTTTTCTCGGCGTCACATTTCGGTTACTGCGATACGGTTCGCCGAGCGGTCATCGTCCATGGAACGGGGTTCGGTAGGTCGTTTTTTGCATCCTGCTATCACAAAATTCGTTTAGGTGTTGGCAGATAAATAAGCAGTCTAATGGGATCTGGTTTATTAATCCTTTTCAACATGTCCTTTTTAAAAACTCAAGCTCAACATGGCTTGACTTACAAATTCTAAATTATTCAGTGCTTTGACCGCATGTTTTTTGGCAAATCTATAGATCCAAAAGATACACAGTTTCGCCATTCTGGACAATTTAAATGATATAACTGGCATCATTTTCGCCAGATCGCGACACTAGAAGAATGGGAGGCGATTTAATTTAAATGGTTAAAAAGAGTCTAAGCACTGTAATGCTAACAAGGCGCGACCATCCATGCTCGTTAGCTGAAAATCGAAAGATATGACAATTGCATTTAAGTCAGCTTTTTATCTTAAAGAGCGTCCAAAAATGATATCTGAAAGTAGTAAAGTATATTTCTGGAAAATAAAGTTATCAGGGTCAACTTGCTTTTTAGCATTAGAAATAAGGTTGACAAAAATCTTAGATGGGACTTTGAATTTTAAATTAAAGTTTTTCTGCATATCAGGAAAAAATAATGATGAAATAATTCGGCTTCTGTTTTTTATGGATTTATAGATTTATAGAAAATTCTAAACACAATTTGACTGTTTTTAGAAAATGTTTGTATACATGATAGAAATTTTGTGGATGTTGTCTATAAAAAATTAATCCATTGAATTTCATGAAACTTCAGATTCAGTTTTACCATGACATAACGGGTGCTGAAATTAGATTTAAATTATCCAAAAGTTGGCGTCGCTGTCGTTCATTTTGATCAATGTGCATGATTGCAATATTTTAAAAATAATACATAAAATTTCAATTCTGTTATATAGTATTGCTATGCTGTTCCTGAATGGTTAAACTTAAATATATACTGATGAGCTTCTGGTGTAAACTTGACAATAGATGGCACTGCTATGCTGCATTTTCATGATTTCTTCTAAGATCTTTACCTCAAGAACTAATGCATTGTATTTCATTTAACTTCATGTATTTTTTTTACATTGACATAAAATAAATAGATTTTTATTGGGTTTCTGTGTATACCATGCAACTGGTGTTTCTGCTGTACTTAGATTTTCAAAATCTTCCCCACATCCGCAAAAAATTTTCAGCTTACGTGGGGGTACGAGACACCAGACTAGGTGCTGTGAGTGCCTTCAGGTGGTCACTGAAAGCTCCACTTAGACAGGATAGACCCCGAGTGCTCAATCCCTTGCCATGTGGACCATTACCAAAAAGAAGAAGATATATCTTGTCATCCCTGTTGGACAAGGAAAACCGCCTCCAAAAGAGGCCGACGCGTCCCCCGTTTCGGGGATTAGTAGCGTAAAAATTAGTTTGAGTCACTGCTAGGTCTTCATCACTAGGCGCAGTAAACTCCAAAAGCATACAGATACGCAAGACCTTGATCGTAACGACAGTTCGTCCGAGATTACATTCGTCTCCGATTTAGCCGGTGAGTCTTCGGGCCGGTTATCTGCTTGGGCGGATCCTGGAAGCAGACCTGTCAGCCGATCCCTAGCCAGAGAAAACAGCACGTCCAGGTTTCCAACCCCACATCAGCCTCCCACCATTAACGCCCTCTGATCGAAATGAGGGCATTTCCGATCACCACCCACCCAATGGTCGATTCATTACTGTCTCAGCTGCAGCGGACACAGGAAGATGTGGCATACGGCGACGGAAAACCGCCAGATACTGTCCAATATGTCTCCCGACTGAAACATCGGGAGATGCTGCTTGCCGATCCCGCGAGTTCTGTCGACATTAGAGACTCCCGCTGTCTTGCTCTATAGAGCCCGCACTCTCCTCTCAGTCAAATGGTGGCTGAGATCCTATCATTTTAGCTAGCTTTTTTCCAGAGGCACCGAGTAGTCCCGAAGGGCTGCCTCTAGGACAAGCCTATGGACATCGAAACCCGGCTTGCCTCAAAAACTGAGGAACTGGCTATGCCGCCCCTATGGTACCCACTGTAAACACCACCACACAACGCCCGTTACCCGTGGACGCCGGACTCATAAATTAGTATCTCTCGAAAGCGGTGAATCGACCTAAATCGCCGCCATCCAACATCATTTCTACGAACGCTGTCAGGCTCCCAGTCTACTTCCCTCCTTAACTCTTTCAGGCACACTGTGACCAGACAGGGTGACTAATTTTAATTCTAAACTTACAAACGACACCAAAAATATTTTAATAAAATTTTGCTTTTATAATGAAAGCTTAAATTAAAGGATTCTTAGTTTCTGAAAAAAGTTGTTTGTAAATTCAGGTGGCAGTCGATAATTTCTCATTTTGCTAACAGAATTTGCCCGTGTCAGAAAAAGTTAATAGGTCAACTCGGAACCACTTTAAGGGACGGCCGCAAATGGAATAAATGATATAAATCTGGAAAAAAGATCTTGTTTGCGTAAGATAAAGACAATTTTCCACCAGAAAAATGAACCGCTCGCTGCCAGAATGGTAGAATTAAGGAATGAATATGTTTACAAACTAACATTTCTGTCAATCATTCTAACATTACATTTTCGTCATAGCAATCATTGCAGGAATCGCCTTGGCAATGCAGACCAATCGCATCATATACCTGTTAATCGTATACCAATCAAATTCCAGGAGCTCGTGTAGAAGGAAAGAACATGGGGCGAATAACTGTGGATAAGCTTGAAACACCTGTTTGTTCTTTTTAACTCCTAATGTACATATGAGTTAAGTGATTTGATTGGTCTGCGTTCGAAGGTCTATGATACGATTGGTCTACGTTGCCAAGATGAATTCTACAATAATCGTTACGACCAAAATTTGTGGTAGATTGGTTGACGAAGTGTTTGTTTGTAAACATGCCTTTTCCTTATAAAAGGAATCATATAGAACGGACAGGGTTTTTTGCTGACTTTGTAGCGTCAGTTGCTCCTCCTTATATGAAAATTGAATGAACTGAAGTATGATCTGTTGCTAAATACACATTATTCGCCTGATTTGGCAAATTGTGACTTTTGTTATTCCCACAAATAACAAAAATAAATCTTAATATCAATCAGTTTCAATATGTAATCAATTAGATTCAATCTTAAACAAACGTTTATTTAAGATTGAAAACGATTTTGAACAAAAATTAACTTAAAAAATGAAAAAGGCTGCATTAAAATAAAAAAGAGCAAATTTATGACACAAGTTTTTACTTGGTTTTGTTCGAAAATGCATGAAACTAGCAGATGTTATTGTTCAGAAACTAACTAATTACACATATTTTTTTCCGTTTTTATGCAAACATAATAGATTTTTCAGAAAATTGTTTCAAAGTGGGCGTTCTGAACAAAATTTCCATGCGGAAAAAGAATAACTACACAAACTGGGGTGAAAAATGAGTTTGTAACGTGATCGAATTTACTTATAACTGAGTTGGTAATTTATTGATCAAAGAATTTAAAAATATAGTTCGATTCCACATCGCTTCAATAGATTTCCAATTTTATACCTTTAAATTAATAAATTTGTGAATGCATCAAAACATTTCGCGCTTATTGAGCAGAACAGTTGATAAGCGTCTGAAAGACAAGTATTTTCTGACCAATATGAATTCTCCATGTATGTTTTTAGATCTTTCCCAATGAAAGATTGATAGCTTTTAAAAAGAAAGGTAATTTTTTACAATATTTTAACAGAGTATAAGTAAAATTAGCTGTGGGCGGTTGGTTTGGAGGACTTGAAGAATCGCCCTTTCCTGATGGCATAAAGACTTTGGAACATAGTTGAATGAAGTGGATTGAACTTCAAAGAAATTATGTAGAAAAATAAAATCTATTTAAAAATAAATTTTCATATTCCCTTTTATTTCGAGAATTTTTCAAACCAAACCTGGAAGTTTTTCTTGGGAGAAGGGGAGGGGCGATTACCCCCTTGTTGTTGAGAGGGGGAAGTATCGAGTAAGGAATAGTTAGAATATCTGGAGCATAACGGTGTTGTAGCCAAGTGCAAAACTATCAAACAACATGATTTCTTTAGAATTACCTTATATAGCCATAGGATGCCAAATATACGACACATTCATACAAAAACTTTTTCTAGAGGAAATTGGTATCTTAGGCACTTAGAAAAAATAATCCATGAAATTGAATAAAAGCTCAATCTTTTGAAGGCCAAATATTTCCTCTTTAAAATATTCATACTGACAATTTAAAACTTTCATGCCTCACCAAATTTCAGAATTATGTAAAAAAATAAAAATTTGGTATAATACTGCTTGTCTAGTTATATCTAATATCACTTTTAATTCAGTAATGAATGCTTTGTAACTTACTAAAGAACCATCCGAATGCTCTAAAATGAACTGACTGATTTTAATGTATAATAACATGCAAAGCATGACAGATTTTCTTTTAAATCTCACGCAATTCTTATGAAAAATGTCAGGAGATTTTTTACTGCATTTCTCCAATTTACATTACAATCGCTGCGATAGATGGTGCTGCGAGCAATAGTCATTAAATCAGACCTTGATTTCTGCCCTCCCTCTTCTGTCATTATTAATTTTAAACAAGGAGATTAAACATATGCAGTGGTTCATATCACCCATGCAATTTTGTTCTATGTGGTCCATTCAATATATTTAGCCCCCTTCTCTAATATTTATATTTATAGAAGAGACAAGATAAAATCCAGGCCCCAATTTAGCGCCTATTTCTTGAAGCGCCATCTGTCGTTAATATTTTATATTAAAATCAACAATCGCAGTAAAAAATTCTTGACATTTTACATAACTCTCCTGCAAGTATTCTTTTAAGAGCTGTGACTATTTGCTAGTTAGTGAATTTTAAAATCAGTCAATCCATTTTAGAACACACGATATATTTAGTAGCTATTGGTTGATGGCTGAAAAAAAACACTTAAAAAATTAAACTGACTTCAATACATTGGTCAGAGATTTATTCGTGCTTAAATTTGTAATCTCAAGCTCAGATCCAACCCTCACAGAAAAATTATTGGTCTGAGATAGTATAAAATATAAAAAATAGCTTGAATTCAACAACCTGTATTCAATATAACAGAAGTAAACTACTGCATTCAATAATTTAAATTATCCACAAAACATTTAAATAGGCTGAAATTTTATTCTTAGATTGTAATCGAAATTCATGAATTCAGAAAAATAATGATATTAGTGATTATTTAAGAAATTTTTTACATAAACACTACGTAAAAATGTGACTTGGACAATTACATTCAAATGGAATTCCAGTAAAAATAATCAGCTTAGAATGCAAGAAATGAATGATAAAAGAAAATCGTATCTTTAAGGCTCTACAAAGAAAAAAGGAGATTTTTTAAATGCATCTTTATGATTTATAAAACCAAATTAAATTTATAAAGATTTGACTATACAAGTGTTTAACGACAATATAATTTTACGAATAACAAATCAGTAAGATGCCAGCCCAACTCTGCTTGAGGGGAAGAATTTGAAGGAAGAGAAAGGTAGCAGTCGGGCCGATAAACCTTTTCACATAGGCTGAGTTGGACACAGATGAAGCGTTTAGTTTTTTTTCGGGTCCAGCCTCTACCTGGAAATTTTGCCCAGTGTAGATCTCTATGAATGAAGAAGTCACGTTGCTCAACCTGGAAGAAAAATAAATCTGGCCCGACCCGAATCTAGAGAAAAATATACGACCAGGATCAGGACCCGGCTCAGCCTTACAACAAAAAGACCTGATCCAGCCCGAACTTTGTAGATTTAAACAGGCACGACCCACATTAGGCTCGAGTTTTGCCTTCTCTTCGAAGTCATTTCTTGTGAGGATGCATGTTTTGCAAATACTTTATCGGTACAAGCGGCGAGGATGATTGCCCCTTCCCTCCCCCCTCTGGATCTGTCATTGGTTTGAGATTATTTAGTATGGTATAAAGAATATGTTTGAAAATAAAATAAATGTGACAAAATTAGTTTAAATAATAAATATAAATTTTCAGTATTGTATTCATGAAACCTATTCTAACATTGTAATAAATGTTGGTATCGAGTTGCAGATGGTGCATTCGATTCATAATTAAAAAATATATCAGAAACAATACAACTCTTCTTATACTTAAAACCCATCTCCACGAGTTTAAAGCATCCTCCAAAACATTGTAAAATAATTCTATTTTTTAGAAGACTAATTGTATTTTCATTTCTATGCCAAAATGAAGTTCTTCCCAAATTCTGGTGAGTGCCCGTCAGTACTAGTATAAATCTAGAGATCATGAGCCTCAACATCAGCTCTGCAAATCATTGTATTTCATTTACATTTCAAATAAGAATAATAAACATACTATAATCCACATTTATTTATTTTTAAATTACATAAATATATATTATATAGAAAACTTAAGAGGTTTCAAAAGTAATAAATAAAAGAAGGAAATAATCCAAAAAATAAATATTAACTTAAATTGAATC
Source organism: Maratus speculifer (assembly GCA_964019185.1). Taxonomy (NCBI): domain Eukaryota; kingdom Metazoa; phylum Arthropoda; class Arachnida; order Araneae; family Salticidae; genus Maratus; species Maratus speculifer. The sequence goes on along the minus strand of CAXHSM010001235.1, from coordinate 191,612 downwards.
TATTCTATGTAATTAATATCAAATTTAGAAATCTCGTTATTTTATAATTGTTTCCAAAACATAATTTTTGTGGTCTTATATGTAAGATCTTATCTAAATAGGTCCTATACAATTGAGCAAGAAAATCGCTTACGATCCGGTAACTAAAATTATAATATGCTAAAAGTGAAAAAAAGAATTACACTTCAGGGCACCTAAATACCTTATAGTTCCTTAATCGTCGTTCCCAAAGGTGGAATGATTCAAGTGTTAATAAACTGATCTACAAGTTATGCATAATCAGTAACTTTAAGCGGATCAGTATTGATAAAAAAAAATTAATTTACCTAATTATTTAAAAAATGAATTAGGTAAAAAAATTTACAAGATCACAAGTTTAATGAAAGCAGGACCTCTAATAACAAGCGTCATCTGTAACCATGAATTATTTTATTATTTTTTTTTAATTGAAAAGCATCCTTTTTATATTCTAGGATTAATTTATTAAAAAGCATTTAAATGTACTTTTTTTCATTTTTAGCATGTTAAAAATTTAATTTAAATGCATATTAATCGGCTTCTTTGTATTAACATTATAAAATCACCCCAAAATAGCCATATTTGGAAATCTTTAAATGCACTGGATCATCATTGATCCTTCCACTGCTAATTACCAAGATCGAATCAAGCTTGCACTATAACATATTATTGCAATAACATTATGTTACAAACTTAGTTTAAATTTGGTTCAGAGTTGTACTGCATACTAGATTATTAAGGATTAGTTAATCTTTTACTTCCCCAGCCACAACTTGTGCTAAATTTTACACAGTCATGATTATTAAATAATTTATTTTTTATAGGTTATGAAATACAGTAGCTAGGTAATTGAAGATAGAAAAACAATATATATATATATATATATATATATATATATATATATATATATACATATTGTCAAATAAGTAAATTAATAAAAATTATGTTTTATATCATTAGTAAACATATAAATTATTCTACCAAGAGTTATACAGATAAATAAAAAAATATGACAATTATACTGACAATTTTTTAAATAAAAGGAATAATTTAAAGTAGGGGCTCAAAAAAAAAAAAAAAAAAAAAAATCCATGAAGTGGAATGCAATTTCAAAATTCTCGTTGCTAAAATAGTTTTTGAATGTTAATAATATGTTCTAAAATTTTCGCGAACCGAAACAATATTAATCTTATTTTCATGAAAATTTTCATATTATTCTTATTTTCATGCTACGAATTGCTCAACAGCCTTATTAGATACTCTTATTAGTAAATTTTAGCATCATCCATAGTTTACTACGTAAATACATTAACCAGATGCATCATTCTCTTTGAATGAATGGAAATTTGAAAATTGTCTTAATTGCCTTAAAAATGCATTATGGCGCAATATATATGTTCTTTAAAATCAGAAATAATAATTCAAATATAGGAAAAACTATGCCACTAAATGAAGGTACCTCACCAACATGCCCATTTCATTTAAAGATAATCGGCTTTGGGGCAGTTATTGCAGAATAGACAGACTTAGAGATGACAAAGTCTTTTTGTGTCTCCACAGTAAACCTTTATTGACATTTCAGTAAAAAAAAAAAAACATTTTCTTGTACTATTATAAAACAATAAATTTTCAGCAAAATATTCTAGTTGTATTGGGTTATGTTTCATACTTTATGCATGAATTTTTGTTCTTTTCTGTTTTTAAAGATTTAAACAGATTAAATATGTTAATGACTTTGGTTTCCAAGTTCATCTATCTATCCATGCTCTAACTCTTAAAAATAGATCCAGATTCCACGAAATTTCAATATGTTATTGTCATTTTATATAGCACAATCACTGCATAAAATGAAGTCTGCAGTATGCATAGTTCGTTTACAAAGACAGTCAAAAGTATTTTGTTACATTATGGTGAATAGCATAAAAGTCTCAAGAATATTTTGATTATCACTACCTTTCAACAGATACTTGATTAAATATAATTTTTTGGAAACATTTTTGTTGCATACCTCTCATAATTTTTCATGAGTAATTTTCAACACATGTTTATGTTAATCACTTTTAGGAGGAAACTTCTTGTTGCATATCTCACAATCAGAAAGTTATTCACGAGTATGAATTAAGAAATGCCGGCTTAAATTATGCTTAAGAGAGAATTTCTTGTTACAAATCTCACACACAAAAGGTTTTTCACGAGTATGAATTAAGAGATGCCTGCTTAAATGCTGCTTAAGAGAGAATTTCTTGTTGCATATCTCACATAGAAAAGGCTTCTTATCACTATGAGTTAACAGATGACTACTTAAATACCTTTTTGTGATAAATTTCTTGCAACAAAATTCACATACTAAAGATTTATCGCCAGAATGAATTAACAGATGTGAACTTAAATTACCCTTATGAGAGAATTTTTTGTTGCATACCTCACAGACAAATGGTTTCTCACCAGTGTGAATTAACAAATGTCTCCTTAACTAACTCTTGTTGGAGAATTTCTTTCCGCATAGTTCACAGACAAAAGGATTCTCACCAGTATGAATTAACAGGTGCCTGCTTAAACTACTCTTGTCCAAGAATTTCTTGTTGCATATCTCACACACGAAAAGTTTCTTACCAGTATGAATTAAGAGATGTCTGCTTAAATTACTTTTTTCAGTGAATTGCTTATTGCATATTTCACACATAAAAGGTTTCTGACCAGAATGAATTAGCAGGTGTCTCTTTAAATGACCCTTTTGAGAGAAACTCTTGTGGCATATCTCACACACAAAACATTTTCCCTGCTGCGGACTAAAAGTTGTTTTTTCAAAAATGTTTTGTAATGAAATATTTTCTTGCATATTTCAGACTTTAAAGATAATTTTGATTGATCTGATGTATATCTAACTTTATAGCTTTATGCATCTGCAATAAACAGAAATAACTTAATTACTTTTTGATTCATTAAAAAACAATATATAATAAAAAAAATAATTTTAACATTAAAAATAAAAATTAATGTATTAAATTGAATAGAAATAAAATTTGTATGAAAATATTAAAAACTACAATAGAAACCTAATTATCTGATGCTGGGAAAACTAAAAGTGCATAAAATTCGCTTCGTAATTATATATTGATTAAACTATATATAAATCATTACATGTAAACTAAAAACCTACCACTATTAACAAATTTATCATAAAGAAAATTATAAACATTGAAATAAAACGTTTTTAAAATTTTTTATATGAAATTAATGAATGAATTTATGAATTTATTTTTTTATGAAAAACAATAAAGCAAATTTAATGATAAAATTCCATATCATCAGTGAAAAAACCGACACATTTAAGCCGCAAGGCAAATGTGTCGTTTTTTTCTGTCTGTTTTCATTCTTTTTTTTTGCTAAGAAGAATATAATGTACAATTGTATTTAGTTGGAATTTATCAAAAATTATTCCTTTTTCAGTTTAATATGAATAATTCTTAAAATAAAATTAAATATCACTCTTTCAAGCTATATTGCATAGTAATATTTTTATCATTTATTAGTCATTTTACCAAGTTTAAACGGGATCAGCACGATTAGACATTGTGTTTATGAGTGTCCCCTGTGGAAGTCCATTAGGGAAAAGAGTTTCATCCCAAAACTTTCATATTCGGACGCTTTCCGATCTTTACTTTGATCATTATAGAAGGAAAGGTATCGTTGAAATACTCAGCGGTCTCTTGACTCTAGATCGTGTTATTCGTCGGGGCACTTGATCTCTCGACTGTCTTTTTCTGAAGATTTTATAGAATGTAGATAAATTGTTCGAACGCACTACTCTATAAGAGGAGTCCGAGACCACTTGTGGGCGCGATTCGGACGAAGCGACTACACAAGGTTTTCAGGGTTTTCCTTGTGCATAACGAGAATTCGAGTCACTTTCCTGAAAGTCCTGCCTGAAGGCTGAGTCCGCTGATCAGCGGTGTGATCAGGCAGCTTTTGCTACACTGCTTCCTACAGGGCTCCGTATTGAGGCTCGGGCGGTATCGCTTCGGTGGCGACAGCTGATTGTCCAGTCCGGCTGCGACGCTTGGGTCGTGCGCCTGGCGTCTCTGCCTGCCTATCCTGGCCGGCGGTGGCACTATCGTAGCATCTGGTCGTCATTTGGTGCCACTTGAATCGGAGGTCTCGTGACCTCTTTGATGGACCGCAAGGAGCTTCTCGGCTCTGGATCGGGAAACTCATAGTTTTACCAAGTTTAAAGTTCTATTAATAGATATGCAACGGATGTCATTTTGGCTGGATGCCGGACATCAGATATCCAGTATAATTCGCAGCCGGATGTACGGTTATCAGTCACAGCATGTTTTTATCTTTTCTTTTATCATTTTTAAAAGAAGTTAAACATGTGTTTACATAATATTAATGTTATTTGATTTTAAATCCAATTTTTTTTATAGTTTCTATTAACAATTATTTTTATAATTATTTAAGATTTAGTGCCAATATTACATTATTTTTAAATCATTCTTTACAATAACATCAGACAAGTAATTTAGAAAAAAATGAAATAATTTTATGAGGGCAAAATAATTACAACTGATTAATTTAAAAAGAGGATATTTATTTTCCTCTTTCTGTATTATAAAGGACAAACATATCCTTAATTGAATACATGTAGTAAATATAGCAGAATGTTTTATTTCCCATCCTTACCTTTGTCTTTCCTCTTTTTAGGTGCGTTCGTAATTATGTAAATATGTAGCACGTATAGTTGTCGTTCAGTCCGTCCGTCTGTTTGCCCGCCCGAATCGTTTGAAATTTAAAATACATAATTATTACCTAATTTTTTCGTGCCATTTCAAATTTTATGAAAATCGGATGCAGAGATCGATTACAGGGACAATCAAAAGGATACCGTTGCGGTCAATGGGGAAAAAAGCTTCAAATGCATTTTAATCGTTTGAAATTTAAAATACATAATTATTACGTAATTTTGTCGAGTCATTTCTAATTTTATGAAAGTCGGATGCATAGATCAATTACAGGGACAATCAAAAGGATTCCGTTATATTACGGTCAATGGGGATAAAAGTTTCAAATGCATTTTAATGGTGTTACACTTATTCGAACATAATAAAATAGACACCTATAAATATAAATTAGAACCTATAAAGTATATATATACTAAAATACACATTTTGTCAATATGTGATTAAAGGATATTTATAATTAAATTACAGGTCCAGACAAAGTATTCCACTACATAATGCTATCCGGGGAAACATTGTTTGGGGCATGTTTTAATTATATTAAACTATTTCACATTTTATGAATATGATATACACTGCTGAGGTGTAATAAAGTTACTTCCTGTGTATTTACAGGAACACAAAAAAAAGATTTTGGCCACCATACTGTATCCGAAGTACTGTATACTTTAATAGCAAGATCTGAATAATTTTGAAACTCCGTTATCGTACGAACGCACCTCAATTTCTACGCTTCACGTGCAATTTCAAACTTGTTTTCTTGAACTTCATTCTCTACTTCATAAAAACAAGTTTTGTGTTGTCAGAACAAAAAAAAAAAAAATTCTTTTCTTGCTTCTAACACTTAATAAAATATCATTTTTCTTCTTTTCGTGAGTCACTCGAAGTTTTTTTCCTTTATACCCGTGTCTGTAGAATGTCATGAATATAAATAATTTCATATTAATAATAAATGAATGCACTGTATATTGCTAAATTAAACTATCAGTTTTGTAACCTGGAAAATTAAACAGTGAGTTTGAACAATAAATGCATAATATGGCTTAATAGTTTCAGGCCGGATATATTGCCGAATAATCTTGGCATCCGACTAGTGCCAATTATTCGGCATACTGGGCAGATCAGCCAGATGCAGTATGTTTCCCGGATATCCGTTGCATCCCTACCTATTAACTTGATAATAGATAAATTAAAAAACAATTTTTCATGCAATTTCAAAATACAGATTACTATGAAATATATTCTTAGGTCAGTCTATGCAAATTGGATGATGAAATGTCAGAAGTGAAAACATCAAACTCAGTTATAATAGAGTCTATAGAGAGACTAATAATCTTAAAAGAACATCAGATGCAAGGTTGGAAAATTTCTATCAGGGTGGTTAAAACGAGCGATTGTAACTAGTTAAAATGAGTGTGGCAGAAACCAAAAATCAATACTAATTAGAACTTTAATCTGTAATGATTTATAACTCATACATGTATTTGATATGTAAACAACCAAGTTTAAATTAAAACTAATGTAATAAATGCAGTGAATATAATAAAACGTTTGAAGATGATTATATACATATATTTTGTTTATATACAGGGAGGCAGCAGTATGGAAAATCATTCCCACTGAGTTCATGGTTGAATTTCTAGAATTAGTTAAAAATACGATTTTCACATGAAAACAAAATCGGTCTGCGAAGTTATATCTGGGAGGAAAACATTCCAAAACCCCATTTAAGCGATTGAATCATAGATTAACCATTGTATTTTCTTGCACCCAAAGGTATAAAAACATAGAGGACTGGCAGCAGGAAATCATAATGGTGAATCAACATAATTAAATATTTGGTCTGGATATGATTTCCAGCAAGATAGGTTTTGGTTTGTTTTTGTTAATGCCGGCCAATTATCAACGCTTGGGATATACACTGTTAAAAATCTACTGCATTTTGTTGCAACGCACTCCACCGCTTGTATATAATACCTCTATTCTAACCAATGAGAAAGCTCCTCATGGCCAAGTAACCATTTTCTATACAAGCAAGGGAGTGCGTTGCAACAAAATGCAGCAGATTTTTAACAGTGTAGGCCCTAATGGGTGGGATACCCTCCATGGGGGTCTTTCCAAGGGAACCTAACCCGTATTTATGCAAGGTTTGAAGAAAACCACGGAAAACTCCGAACGGTTAGGCCGACGATCACGATTGGGTTCGAACCCAGCATCTATCGTCTACCAGTTTCGAGGTCAGAACGTCGTGGCCACTGGTGGGGCTCCAGCAAGATAGGACTTATCAGGCCAGTTATATTTTAATATGTTTATCAAGTTCAAGGCCCTCGCGAAGACTTCGTATTGGTGGGGGCGAGAGCCTTAAATTGCCAAGTCAAAATTCAATATTTTCCAATTCAATGAAAAGCAAAGATAAATAATTCTCGGAGCTTGCCAACTAGATATATAATTTTACCAAGTTATCCAATTAGAAAATATAATGTAGTTTCTATTCGTAAAAAGCTTAATAATATTCGTAACTTTCATCAAATCTATTAGAAATAAAAATATTATTATAATGTTTTAGTAAAGTTTTAAACGAATTTGCCAATTTAGTTGGTAAATTTGCCTATTGTAACAGCATGTGCACACGTTTGGGGGAGGCTCCCTCACTGTACCCCCCCCCCCCCCCCCCGCTAGCGAGGCCCTCGATCAAGTTTTAATAAATTCCAATTTTCTAGCTGTCGTCATCTTGATGGGGTGATTGTCTGTACTTATCCTCTTCTTATTGAACATTTTCAATAAGAAGAAAATAAGAAAACAATGGTTAAATTTTTGCGAAGGTTTTTACAATTCAGATTATACGTAGTTTAGCAGACAACAGGCTGTTTCAGAAGTAACTTAAAATTATGTACCAAGACTTTCATATTACAAAGAAATAAAAAACAATCTTCTTAAAAATTTTTGTGTGTTTCAGGAAATTCTAAAAATCAATAATTTTACAGTTTGTTTAAAGTCATTTTTTTATTTGTTTTAAATGTATGTGGACTAATTTATATCTATATATCTACACCTATGTATTACAATTTATAAAACAAAAATTAAATTATCTGATTGCAATTTCCATATTGGCATTTCATGAAGCAAAATAAAGATTGTTTGCTTATATATTAATTTAAAAGCTATTTTCACTGAAAAATACACATTCTATTTTTTTAAATTATATTTTGTATACAAAATTTGATATATTTTAGTAAATTTAAGATGTATTGCAAATCTTTTGCTTCATTACACAGGTCAATGTTTTGCTAATATATTCATAAAAAAAAAGTGAAACATACTGAATAAATTTTGTTATAGAAGGTTTGGCATTTACGAAATTTTTTGCTAAAATATGACTAAATATTGCCTAAATTTGAAAAGTTAATTAAAATTTCATTAAAACTATATTTGAATTCATAATTGTATGTCCTATTTCACTAAAATAACATATGCGTAATAAAAATTTCATATTTTAAAAAATATATAAAATAATTAAAAATAAAGCTCTAAAAGTAGGCACATATCTTAAGGATGTATTTTTAAAAGTTGATATTTAGTTTTATAACAATTGATTAAATATATTTTTAAGCAATTAATAACTATTTTTTTATATTCAAAATGTTTTCCCTAACAATTAAGAACAGTACAGTCAATCCGGATAACTTTGACTTAACAAGTGTAACTTTGAGCTAAGAGAGAAAAAAGAATAATTATGCTACATCACTTGAGTTAAGGCAAAGTTCTGAATTCAAAATATAGAGAGCAGCACAAGTGTGAGTTTGGAAGCTCATTTAAAACAATTCGTTAAAATTTCACCATGACAGAATGGATCAAAGTTTCATACACATAGAGTAAAGTTACCCTGATTTGGCGCAAAGTTACCTTGATTGATTGTCATTTTTTTTCTTAAATAAATTTTTATTATTAAACATTTAAAATCCATTTAGCTCATATTCTCAAGATACAAAGTTTACAAGAATTAATATATATATATATATAACTTATCCTCCTCATTCAAGAGACAAATTTTACGTGGCACTACAAAAACCAGTTTAAAATTACTATGAAACATAAACAAAGATGCATCAATCTATATATCGATGATTCTAATATGCACACATTTATTAAAAAAGTCTAGATGTAATTTTATCAATTTTAGAAGCATATAAATTAATTTAAAGGTATTTTTTACTGTCGCCTTAGGCGACATCAGAACTGAGGAGGTTACATTCCATTGTTCCATTAATAAGCGCAATATTGATATCTATTTTTTAGCAATTGGGAATAGAAATTTTAAAGGTAAATGAGGCAAATGTTTAAAAGAAAAACATATACATATTCCAAAGGATATGTAAATTTAGAAATGAAACTAAAGTTAATATTAAATTAAATAATAACAAAGTAAGACACCTTTAAAAAAAGACTAACACTTCTACCATGATGACATTTAGAATAATTGTACTTGTTTATTTATATATACAGTATACTACCTCAAATCTGCACTGCTTGGGACCTATGGATTTTATAATTTTGTGTATTTCTGGTCATTGCTTTGTTTACATTTTTAAAACAGTATTTTCAATGTAATTAACAATGATATTAAGATTATAATGAATGCTTACAATATAGTAAAATATTAAAATCATTAAGTATTAAAATAAAATACAGTAGACTCCCTCAAATCCACACAGCTTGGGACCAGATGTTGTGCAGATTTCTGGTCATTGCTTTGTTTACATTTTTTAAAGAGAAATTTGAATGTAATTATTAATGCAATAGAAAATATAATGAATGCGAGCAATGTAATAAAATGTTAAAATAATAATAAATTAAAATAGTAAAAATTTAATAATTTTAAAAAGGATTAAAATACTAAAAGCAAATGTCAAGTTAATAGTCAATAATGTATGATTAAATTTCATTCTAAAGATTAAATGTATTTCTCCTAAATTATTCAATGAAACTTGCCTCATAAAGGTACATACTAATTCACATCAAAATTATAAAAAAAAAGTTTTACTTTAGATTTATCCAGACTTAATAACCAAAAAAAGCTTGATTAATACACATATATATTTGGTAAGAAGATTGTGATTACCAAGGATATCAGCATTTTTTTTGTCCGAAATAAATTTATCCTTCCTTCTTGAAAAGCATGAATTCAGTAATATTAACAAAAATCACAAATTAACATATACATAATTTGATATAAAACTATAAAAGCCAAATTTTGTACCTAAATATGAACTGAATGTTTTATTGTTTACATTCATAAATTATGTGCAGACTTTAGGGTTGCGGATTTGATGGAGACTACTGTAATAAAAATTTATATAATTTTTTTAAATGATTAAAATATTAAAGAGAAAGGAGAAGTTAGTAACCAATAATATGTTGTTAAATATTTTCTTTATAAAGATGAGATGCATTTTTCCTAAATTATTCAATGAAACTTGTCTCATAGATGAGTACTGCTAATTCACATCAAAATCATAAAATACCGAAATTTTAGCCACACTTAATAATCAAAAAAGCTTTCATTAATTAAAACGTATAAATACGGACGTATAAATACGTCCATATTGTAGTATAGGTCCAATCTTGTTGGATGTATAAAGGTCTGACAAAAAGATTGTGATAACCAGCGATATCAACAATATCTTGCAATTTTACAGAAATAAATTTATTCTTTCTTCATGAAAAAGCATGAATTCAGTAATATTAATGAAAATTGCAAATTAAAATATACATAGAATTGATATAAAAATAAAAGAGTTAAATTTTGTCTCTACATCTAAACTTAAAGTTTCATCTGTAAATTATGTGTGGGTTTAAGGGAGTCTTTTGTACTTAGAAAAAATAATAAAACTGGTGTAAGTATTTGAGATAATTTTTCATATAAAAGTTAACAAAAACTCATCTGAATTACAAAACTAGTTTAAATTTCAGATAACAAAATTATTTTTTCTAAATGTTTTTTACAGTGCCTGTGTCTGATATTTTGCCTTGCATCACAAAATTTAATTTTTCTATGATAACCTTCTGCTTTATTCTATAAACGGACATCATTGTCCGCACAAAACAATATGTCATCGAGCACAAGAAAAAACGTTTTATTTTATGGAAGAATAGTAATAGAAGAATCTAATCATCCACGTCTGTCAAAAGTGAAGTGGTGCCTAAGCCAAAAGTTGATGCCATTATGTTTGCCATACAATCAAAGAAATGAAACATGAACAACTGGGTGCAGGAAAATATAATGCTAAGTCAACCACTAATAGTACCGTAATTTTCGGATGAAACGCCGCGGCGTTTATGTGTTTTAAACTGAAATTTCAAGCGATGCGGCTTTTCTACCGATGCGGCGTTTACGCACATTTATTTTTTCAAACAAGCGTGATATTTTTCTGAATTTTTCCGAAAATTAAAAAAAAATCGATCTTAATTCCAAAATTTCGGACATAAAATGTATCGCGAATTCCGACAAGTGGTCGCAAAAACAAATTAATTTCGATTTCGTCAAAATATCGCGAAAAAATGGCAGTTTTCATTAAAAGACCGCAAAAAAGTACGCAAATTTCGCATTAGATTACGAATAACCGAAAATTGCATTTTCGGATGAATTTCCTGAATTTCCCTCTTACCTTCCCCTCCCCTTTTTTTTATAACTTTCAGAAAATTTGTTCTGAATCCGATTTTTTCCCCCTGTTCCAAACATTCAGACATCAAATTTTGAATCATGCGGATGAGCCGAAATTTTCAGATCCAGCCGAACGAAATATATTAACTCTGCCTGAAATGCTAAAAGTTTCCCCACCCAGCCAAGAAAACTCAACGTAATCAAGTCTGGGCCAAGTTGCTGAGATTCCCGATATTTTTTTACATTAAAATTTTTTTTATTAATTTCACAATTTCACAATTGCCTTTTCACAATTTTCGGAACAGAATCACCTCTTTAATATATATTACAGTAAAATCCAGTTAATCCGCCCTTCCCGACCAAACGCCCCCCCTCCCCACTTTATAAAAAATTTGAAATTTTCAAAAAGTCATGAGAAAGCGCCCTTCCTCCCCATTCTCAAAGGCGATTGAAAATGTTATGAATTATGATGAAATGAATGAATCATGAATCTTTGATGAATTGTGCTTTTTGTCGAAATTTTTTAATTGATTTCATGCTTTTTTGGATTTTTTTTTTTACAAATTTCTCCTTTTTTCTGCATTTTTCTACAGAATTTACGTTTTTTTTTTTTTTAAACCAATTTTTTTCAAATATTGCTTCAATTATCAAAATTCATGATTCATTCAAAGATTCACGATTCATTCCTGCAAATTTTGTGAAACGATCGCGGAAAAATCCCGTGTAAGCGCCCCCTTCCAATTATTTTATGATTTTTCGTCACGTTTGGGGGGGGGGGCGGATTAACGGTATTTTACTGTACTGTTAGGGGAAGAAATCACCGTATCCGCTGCGCCGCACTAAGCATATTTTTATTTTTAAACTCGTATGCGTCGCGCGCTTATTCCTGAAAATACGGTATTTAAATAATATTATTAATTTTGTATTTATTTATTAATTTCTGATTAATAATTTCATTTTTATGATTTCTTAATACAATTTCTTATTAATGTGTTTCTGTTTAACACGTCACCCGCGATCACCGCGGAAATTTCACCTGCGGCGTTTACGACCATTTTCTAAAATTTTTTGAGTGATTTTTCGCAATGCGGCGTTTCTACCAGAAATTACGGTATCAATTATTGGCTTATGCACCCCTTCACTTCCGGCAGACAGGGGTGATTAGATTCCTTGATGAGTACTCTTCCATAAAAAAAGGAATTTTTCTTGTGCTCGATGACATAGGGTTTTGTGCAGTCGGCTCTTGGACAATCAGTACCTGTCCTGTAAGGATGTTTCGCTGCTCTAATCGTTTGATGATTTAATTATCAAATGTGCCTTGATTAACTATAGATGCATTTAACTTATTTATCATAAAATTCTGAAATGTGTTTACTCCCCACCCCAATTTTCAACAAATATAGTCAAAGATCGATAATCCGCGCACCCGTAATCTGCAATTTTCTATATTTCTTGTTATTTTACGAATGAAAACAAAGAAATAACTATTAAGAAAATTGAAAAATGAATTTTTAAGATTTTTTTTTTAATTGAAAAAAAAAACATCTAATTTTTTTTAAATATATAACTTTTTTATTTTATTAACAGTAAAAAACAAACTACATTACGGAACATATGTAATTATCTTTATTTGTAAATGCAAATCTATGGTATATTATTTTTAAAAAATAAAATAACTTTAAAAAGGCATTTTTTGAGATAGCCTATCAAATTAATTATTAGATTTCATATTTATCTTTACATATTGTACTATAGAATTGATATTGATTATAGAATTAAAATGCTGTCTAGGGATAATAAACTGATATATGATCTATTATACTTCATGATCCTCAATATTCAATAATCCACATAACTTTTGGCCCCAACTTGTGCTGATTATAGACTTTGACTGTATAATTCTTTGAAACAAAAAATCATTACTGATTTTCTAGGCTTTGTGCATTAAAATGTAAATTTCTTATTTTGGCGACATGTTTTGTATTTTTTATTAATTTTTTAAAACTTTAGTTTAAAAAAAATATATAAGTATTTTTCTGCATATCATAATGTTTTATTTAGGTATGCAAAGTTCATAATGTGATTGTGTAAATAATCCGTTTTGAATTTTGCATAGCAAACTGAATAAAGAAAATCAAACCACAGATAATTTTCTACTTTACAGTTTTTGATAAGTGGGGTTTTTTGGCAGTAACTTTCTAACAACTGATTACGTTTCAATAAAAAATTATTACACAGAGTAATTTACAGTTTTCAACTTGTTGAAAACTTCAAAGAAATCACTCAATTTACATAAGAAATACAATTTTCTTTTCTTTTTTACAGTATGAAAAAGAAAAAAAATTTTCATGAATTTTCTTTCTCTCTTTGCTTGCAATGCTAATTTGTTGATACATTCACAGAGATATTTTTATATTTTAAACGGTGAAATTTAAATAGATTTTTTTTGTGCAAAAAACGTAAAATAAAAAAAAAACTTTTTGGTTTTCTTTTAGACGTGAATCAACTTATACAAGAGTTTTAATTTTTCCTTATTTATAACAACATAAATTTTGGGACTGACTTACACACAAGTATATATGGTGGATAATTTAGTGGTAAAAAATAGCTATCTGCAAAACATAAAACTATAAAAGGATAATTTAAATATAAATTACCTCAAAATTAAAAGAAATGCCCCTTTACTGAAAAAAAATCCTTTTGTAGAAGCAAAAGTCTTTTACTTTTTAATTAAAGAAAAAAAATCTATCTATGGTTTTTTCTGCATTCAAACATTAGAAAATTTATCAAAAGGGGTTAATGTAATTTTGATAACATTCTGATTTCTGAGTTAATTGAGTTAAATAAACAAAAACAAACTAAACATTGCTCTCTCATTTTTCTTGATTTTTTTTTTTCGCTTTAAGCCTTTCTGAGGAATGTTATAACTTACCATTAGCTCTAATTTTCTAAGAGCTTAGTTTAATAGAAAATTTTAACGCAGCCTAATTTACCATCAATGCAACTAGCAGAAAATCTGAACAAAATATGTCAATTTTCGATGGAGATATCAAAAATATATATTTATTTATTTACAAAAAAAAAAAAAAAAACAAGCTTTTCTTTTTATTTTTTTCTATTATTTTTTCTGTTTGTTTGCAGATAGTTTTTTTCCCGCATTCAAACAATTCAAGTTTGCAAACACTTTCATGAAGTAATATTTGAATAGTTTTTTCATTTTGTTTATTTTGAAAGTCTTTCAGAACATTTTTTACTTTAAAAATTTATGAAATGCATCTTATCATAATGAGAAACACCGAAGATACTGGCGATAAATATAAATCAATAAATATAAAAACTTTGTTAAATCACCATATAAAGTAAAATTATACAGTGTGTACTGTATAATTTTACTTTATATGGTGATTTAACAAAGTTTTTATATTTATTGATGCATCTTATCATGTACCAATTAATTTTTCTGAATAGACATTAATATGAAGATTTAGAATTGAAAAAAATTTCCAGAAAATTTCATTTATAAACATTCCCCAGCCCCCCACACATTACTTTTGCCAGTATTTCAAGCAGCCAAAGGTGAGGGGGGGGGGGAAGGCTTGGGACTTATTTCTTGAATTCTATAGTAACTTTATTTAAAACATAAAATATCACTGAAAAGTGAGAATTGATAAAATATGAAATAAGATAAAAGGAATGAAAAAAAAATGCATCACAAATTTTTTCAGCTCTATTTTATACTTCAGAATTTGGTGCATTCTACCAGTTGTTTTCTGAGACCTTTAAACTCAATAGTCTGTATTTACAATGATTGACACCAATTTTCATTAAAGGTGCTAGTTACTCAGAGTGCAAATTATTCCGTGTAATGTTTAATGTTGAGGCATTCGATGTATTTTGTATTCAAAATGTCTTCTTAAAATAATAATACTTTTAAGTTTTTTTTTTGTGTGTGTGTGTGTTTTCTTTTTAAAGGATGTCTTTTTTTCCTTAGTATTCAAAATATTTCAAAAATCTATACTTTATTTTATATGAAGTGTCAAAATTTTACTTCTAGTTCATTTGTTTTTAAAACAAAAAATAGTAAATTGTACGTAAATTTTAGGAACATTTTGACAAATAAATAAGATAGTGACATCTTTTAACCCTTTCCGGCACGGGCAAAATAGATTAGTAAAATGAGAAATTATCGACTAACACCGGAATTCACAAACAAATTTTTTACATATTCTGAAAACCTTAATTTAAGCTTTTATTGTAAAAGACAAATTTTACTAAAATATTTTTGGTGCCGATTCCAAGTTTAGAATTAAATTTAGGTATCCCAGACCGGGCACAGTGTGCCGGAAAGGGTTAAGAAGAAAACCTGAAAAAAGAGTCTAAAAATATTAATTCCTTAAAGAGATAATGCTGAATACAAGAATGCATTAAATGCCCATATCCGTAACATTACCAAGAGGAAATCGGTCGCTGACTGACTAGCATCCTCAACTGTCTGTTCCAGGACAACATTTGATCAATTGATTTAAATTAAATGAAAATAAAAATGATCATCAAAAATGTGATTAGCTAACTTTCTTATAATTAAGCATATAAGACAAGGGGGAAGCTACAATGGGATGCATGTAGATGGTGTCACACCCCGCCATTCCCCGTCTGTCACATTTTTTCAATCACAAATCTGCATTATTACAACAAATGACCATACCATTCCTTATTTATCTTTTGTCCTCCTGCATAAAAAAATCACAGGAGAGACTTGTAACTAAACCCATAATCTGCATAAGTCAATGCAGTGTCTGCATGTTGAAGATAAGTCTTTCTTTTAAAGTTTCCTTTCGCTAACCATTCATTGGAAAGGTTGATTTTTGTTCTCTAGTGCATACTTTATTTAAAAAAAATTCACATTCTCAAAAGAAAAAAGAAAGAAAGAAAGAAAATTAACTCTATTGCATCGTGCAACAGAATTTTCATTTTAGAATTCTTTTCCAACATTTTATAAGATAACTATAAATACATAGATTTGCAAAAAGAAATTAGATGTCACCCCTTAGAGGGTGACAGCCAGGGAGAATCGCCCCCCCCCCCCCGGCTATGCCACTGATATAAGAGAATGTAAGCATAGCTATTCCGGAGGTAATTCTGAGTTTTAAAAAATGTTCTGAAAAGTTAAGTTTTTGTTCTGAAAAGAGGAGAGGATGAAGGGGGGGGGGTTACACTGTAACGGGATGGGATGAGGCAAGCACTGTTGTAAATTTAAGAATGAAAAAGAAAATGGTGCAAAGAAAGAATTCGGATAAAAAGGGAGAAAGAAAATGACTGTTTTGGCACAAACATGGTTAAAATAACCCATTTGTAACAGATAATTTCATTTGGCACAATTGGTGCAAGATTATAAGTACCCACGTAAAAAAAATTTTTAGATTTATTCAAATGGCACAAACATTTTTTCAACAGGAAATTTTCATTACTGAATGCAATGAAATAAATAAGCATAACATAGAAAGACGACACGTTATAATATATATAAATTCTCCTGTTTAGTTCCAATCGAAAGAACAGAATGTAACATAATACTAAATAAGTGGTATTACATAACAAATACTTCCTCAACTGTATTTAATGTGGGAACTATATAAGATAAAAAAAATCCTGTAAGTAGTAACAATTTTGCTACAGTGTAACTTCTCAGCATGAGAATAGATAAGTACCATTTTTCTAAATGAAAGAAAACAATGTAACATTTTCTTTTTAATCAGTGCAACTACAATACTTATTGGCAACAGATCTAATATCATGAAGACATTGGAATTTCAGATTCTTGGTTTCGTAAATTGTTTTGACATTTTAATAAATTTTATATAACATCTTCAGCATGAGATTAATTATTTAAAAAATATTTACTTTCAATCGACCACAATACATTCAAATTGAGCAACACAATGTTTTAAATAAATCGTTTATAAAATTCGAAACGAATTCCCTGATTGGAAATATAAATGTAAATAATAATCACCTGACTAATGACAAATGAATAAATAAAATTATCTGCTATAAATAAACATTTTAATAATACTTTAAATAAATATCAGCAGAATATAACTTCCAATACATGAAATTTCGTGTAGTAATGTATCAAACTGCAAGTTGTAGAATTTTAGTTAAAGAGTAACTAACTAAAAGTAATTATTTTAGCATTATTTTACTAGTGAGGGTGAGATCAATAAATTCATATTTTAAAAGTTACCGGATACACCAGATAAGATAAAACACAATACGCCAATGAAAGAATGAATCGTGACTTTTAACAACACGCTAATTAAAAAAGAAACATTCATTTAACTAGAAAATGGTGAAATGCGAATTAAACAGCGAAAAAAAAAGTGTGTCCGAAGGAGTATTTAATCGCTAAATTCGCGAATTCTTACTAATGTTTTTGTTCTTTTTTTTTTTATAAATAAATGTTTTTATTGTTAGTTACTAATTCATTAATTGAATCATTATTCATGAATTAATTATTCCTCTGTGATTCATTCATTGTGTCTCTTCATGGAAATACTTCCTGTGGTAGTGTTCTTCTGATTGTTAGAATTCGAAAAGAGGGGTTAGTTTAAAACTTACTTACTAACCATACATGTCTTCATTTGCGGGTTGCATCTACGCGATGCGTGGAGCTTTGAATTAAAATCGAAAATCATCTGTTAAGATAAACTTATTCTAAGTTCAAATTCATCTAAAAGTCCATATATTATAAAAAAAATGTCATTTAATTCCATCTAAAAGGCACATTCATCATTACATTCAGAGAACTCAATCGTTCTCATACACTTGTCAAAGTTCTTCGAAAGATAATAAATAAAATCAGACGATATTTTCATTTTCTTAATTTACGCACAGCGCGTTCTATTAGTTTCACTTCATTTCATTTTACAACATCCTCCCCCCTTTGAAACTTGGGGAGAGTTTCAAATACATAACAATTATTATTAAAAAGATCCAACCTCTTTGGAGCTTTTACACATCTTCCAGAAGAGGTATATTTCTTAAGTATGACACTATCAGGAGAAGACACATTTTCATGATCATCATGCTCACTGGAACTAGTTTTCTCTTCACCCGACGGTTTGGATGCAATTTCAATCATTTCATTCGAATATATTTCCAAAGGAAAGATGCGCTGCACCGGACGTAAAACCGTGCCGTGCTGAGTTTTCAACTTAACAGCACGAACTTTACCATCCCGTCCTGGAATTAAATGAATCACCTTTGCTAAAGGCCAAAATAAACGTTTTTTGTTATCATCCCCAACTAAGACTACTTCTCCCACTCGTGGTTCACGTGTATATTTTTCAGTATGTTTTTGAACTAATTCGCTGAGGTATTCTTTTCTAAAACGTTGCCTAAAATCTGTAAGAAGTTTAGCTCTGTAATTCAACCTTCTCCTTAAACTTTGAGAATCTAATTCGATAATATCCGAATTGCTGAAACTTCGGTTTTCAGTAAGAAACATAGCGGGTGTGAGAGGTACTAGCTCCAGTGGGTCCTCTGAGATGTAGGTTAGAGGTCTGCAGTTAATCACAGATTCACAATCACATATAAGTGTATTCAATTCTTCATAAGTCAATACAGATCTACCTAAAGTACGTACTAACAATTCTTTTACAATGCGAACTAACCTTTCCCACCAGCCTCCCCACCAAGCTGCGGTGGGAGGTATAAATTTCCAAACAATTTTATGCGTCATGGTTTCTTTTAAAATTTTATCCCAATTTAATTTTGAAAGTTCATTGGAAGCCCCCCTAAAGTTTGTTCCGTTATCACAATAAATAGTGCTGGGCCTACCGCGTCTAGCTATAAAACGTCTAAGTGCTAGCAGGAAAGCATCAGAAGATAGCGAATTGACTAGTTCAAGGTGAACTGCGCGATAAACGGCACAAGTAAACAATGCTATCCAAACTTTCTCGCCATTTTTTAGAAATAAAGGCCCGGCTAAGTCTACTCCAATAATTTCAAAGACAGCACAATCTGTTACGCGATCTGGTGGCAAAGGTGTTGGTTCGCTTGACAAAGACTTTACCTTAAAACGTTTACATGCAATACAGTCGTACAATACATTTTTAATAGTTCTTCTAGCTCTAATTATCCAAAATCTTTCTCTTATTAAAGATTGCATTGTTCTTATCCCTGCATGACAATTCTTTTGGTGTACTGATCTAATCAATAATTTAGTAAATTCACATTTACCTGGCAACAATATTGGATACAAAAATGATTCTCGGTCATTTCTTTCAGTTATTTTAGTTTTTATTCTTAAAATTCCATTATCATCTGTGAATGTTACAATATCATTTAATGACCTTTTATTATACAAATAACAGCTCTGAACTAAACGGATTAGATATTTTTCAGAATTTTCAATTTCATTTTGAGTAAGATTAGAATATTTACACTTATTAGAAACATTTCTGCAATTATTTACAAATCTCAGAATCCAAGCAAATATTCTTATCATCTTATCATAATTAGATATATTATCTAAGAGCCAAAGGGGTGCGTCTTTAGCTAGATCAATATTCGTAATTTCAACCTTTTTTCTTTCTAAATCAACATCTTCTGGCTGACAGTCAATCGCGCCAGTTGGCCAACATTCAGGATTTTCTTTTAACCACTTAGGACCTTCCCACCATCGCGAACTAAGCATTTTCTGTGGAGAACATCCACGTGAAAGTATATCAGCTATATTCAAATTTCCTGGAACTTGCTTCCATGACTTTATATTGGACATCTGCCGAATTTCTTTGACTCTGTTGCTCACGAAAACCGACCAATTCCCATGTTCCTTTATCCACCAAATTGCGGTAGTAGAATCTGACCAGAATGTGATTTTCAGACCTGGCATATTTATTGCCTTGATGATAGAACTCGCAAGTCGAGTACCTATACAACAAGCCATTAACTCTAAACGCGGCATGCTCAAAGTTTTGAGAGGAGCAACCCTAGACTTCGCTCTAACAAGCGTAACCTTGACATCGGAATCAATTATTGATTTAGCGAAGACACATGCTGCATATGCCCCTTTACTCGTATCAACAAAAACATGAAGTTCAGATGAAGCATTAATTTCTAAGTATCGAGGTATAGCTACTTCTTTTAAAACATCAATATTCTTCAACCATTTCAAAAAAGCACTCACAATGTTACAAGGTAATTCTCGATCCCATGAAATTTTCTGTTTCCATGAGTCTTGTAGCAATAATTTTGGAAGCAATGTAGCAGGAGAGAATAAACCGATAGGATCAAAAATCTTTTGCACAATGCTCAAAATTAATCTCTTAGTAATTTTCCTTTCACACGTTAATGTTTCTAAATCTAAGCAACATTTCAAAGAATCATTATCTAAATTCCAAATAATCCCCAAAACTGAAGTATCCCCAGTATGTTTATCAACATTCTTGCAAGCTACATTGCTTTCAAAACAACGCAAATTGAAACACCCTTTAGACATTAATAACTTTGCATTTTCAATAAACATTTCAGCTTCATTAATGTTAAAAACACCTGATACACAATTATCTACATAAAATGAACATTTTAATTTTTCAGCAGTTTCCTTATATTCAGGAGGACTATTTTCTAAAAGATGCATTATAGATGCACTTAATAAATAAGAGCTAGAAGAGACACCAAATACAACTCTACAATGTCTATAAATCAATTGTCCTTCATTACATGGGAAATAGAATCTAAGAAAATCTCTATCTTTAGGCATAACAGATAACATTAAATAAGCCTTTTCTATATCTGCAGTTATACCGATAGGATACATTCTAAAACGATCAAGAATATCAGGTATTAATTCTATAAGATTGATGCCTTTATACAAACATTCATTTAACGAGGGTTTCCCTTTCTCAGAAGCAGATGCATCAAATACAGGTCGTATTTTTGTGGTTTCCTTATCTAACCTGATAACGGGCCTATGCGGTAAATAATGACATTTATTACTTAATTCATTTTCTGGAACACGTTCAATAATATTCATCTTTTCCCAATTCTTAAATACTTCCTGATATTCATCGAAAAATCTCCCACATTTCAATTTATTAATCATTTTTTCATATCTCTTCCAAGCTAAAACTTTATTGTCGGGCAAGTTCTTAAAATTACACTTCCATGGAAGCCCTACTTCATATCTGCCATCGGGAAGAATTTTCATTTTTTCTTTAAAGTCGTTTAAATCAAAGTTTTCCCGTTTTTCAAAACTCTGAATGGGGTCAGAAATTCCTATGGTTTCAAGTTCCCATAATTCATTCAAAGGAATATTTCTAACGTGCATAGACAATGTTGTCAAAACGTTATGTTTCTTGCCACACGTTTGTTTCCCCATTACTGTCCAACCGAGCTTGGTTTCTATGGCAGTCAAATCGCAATTTAATTGAATTAAATTTCCTGTCAATAATTTTCCTATCATATCAGCCCCCACCAAAAGATCAATTTCAGATTCCTTACAAAAATCATCAGATAGATTTATTTTATTTCTTTTTAATTCATTTAAGATTCTATAATCTTTAATTTTAGGTACAAATCCGCAAATCTTTTTTTCGGAAAATGCTTCAAAACAAAACGCATTATTTCCATCTAATTCACTGATTTCTACAGAAAACACATCATGTTTTTTAGGTTTCGTTTCATTCCCCCCGAACAGCGCGTGAATAATTATTTCTTTTCTTATAGGATGCATTTTTAGTAATTTCGTTATTCTCTCGCTTACGTAACTACTTTGGCTCGCTGAATCCAGCAGTGCGCGTACGACTTTTTGGCGACCTTGCGATCGAATGCGCACGCCAAGCGTTTGCATATACACAACTTTATTTCTACTACAATTAGAAAGAGAATTTTCAGATTTCAAAGTATTATTTTGATTATTATTTATATTTTGTTCTGGACACATTATTTCAAAATGTGGTTTATGGCAATAATTACATTTTAATTTATTTTTAATATTACAATTCTTACTCAGATGACCAGCCTTTTGCAAACAAGTGAAACAAATCCCCTTTTTTAACAAAATCTTTTGTTTATCAGTTAAAGACATTTTTTGAGCCCCAAAACATTTATTAGAGGGGTGAAACCTATCACAGAATATGCAATTGTTTTTCTTACCTTTATTTTCTATACTCACCAATGCAGAGGCGGTGGCTGGATCAGGTTTGCTAATAATTTCAGATAAAATGTTCTTTTTTCTAACAATAGAATCAAAACCTTTTCTTGCTAAAAACACCATTTCATCTCCTTGAACTTCTTGGCGTAGAAAGTCCATCAGATTTTTTAAAGTCCTGGAATTCTCACTGGAATATGTATCATGATTTCGACTTCTTTCCCAGGTCAAAAGAACTTCTTCAGGCAAGCAACTCTCAACCAAGGGCATGAGAAAGTCTCCATACTTCTCTTGAGTTCTTCCCAAACTTTCTAAGGCACGAAGTTTGCTTTCTAATTCATCGTATAAAGAGGCTAAGTCAACTTTCATTTTAGGCGCAGTGGCATTTTTCATTACGAGGGTTAATAATTCCCTGACGTAAATTTGCACAACAAGATCATCTCGTCCAAACCTCTGTTTTAATTGATCGATAGCCTTCGGATAATTTTCCGCGGTAGCTGGATAACTTGATATTAAACGCTCCGCTTTTGATTTCGGTTCCATACATTGGAATAGGTACTGCATCTTGTCTTCAGCGGCAATAGAATCGTCTTCGTGTATTTTCTTGAACTGGCTCCAAAACGATAAAAATTCCTTTGGTTCGCCGTTAAACTTTTTCAGCTCGATCTCCGGTAATTTAAATTTGCGTTTTACTTCTTCGCCAGGAGATGAAGAAACCTGTATCTTTTCATCAATACGTGCACATATTTCTATATATTTTTCTCGATATTCTTCAGCACCTTCAAAATCTTCGGTAAACAATTTTTCGTCCTCATCTTGTAACAATATTTCCGAAATTTTATTTTGACAAGTGTCCATCCGTTGAAATTTATCAAACAGTTGAGTTTTCAAAATAGAAAGTTCTTTAATTTCACATGTTTCTTTAGTTAATTCAGTTTCAATTTTCTTAAACGTGAGAGCAAAAGCAGCTCTCAGTCCTTTTCTCTGAGTTTTCAAACTACTCAGATTCATTTTTTCATTTAAAGTTAATTAAAATTCAAAAACTCCTGTCCCGCCGAGGGTACCAGTATGTTAGAATTCGAAAAGAGGGGTTAGTTTAAAACTTACTTACTAACCATACATGTCTTCATTTGCGGGTTGCATCTACGCGATGCGTGGAGCTTTGAATTAAAATCGAAAATCATCTGTTCAGATAAACTTATTCTAAGTTCAAATTCATCTAAAAGTCCATATATTATAAAAAAAATGTCATTTAATTCCATCTAAAAGGCACATTCATCATTACATTCAGAGAACTCAATCGTTCTCATACACTTGTCAAAGTTCTTCGAAAGATAATAAATAAAATCAGACGATATTTTCATTTTCTTAATTTACGCACAGCGCGTTCTATTAGTTTCACTTCATTTCATTTTACAACATCGATTTTGATCAAATTGTGCATTTGCTTCGTATGATTAGTTTAAAAAATGTAACAATTGGAATAAAGTAAGTTTTATAATATACATTATTTATAATTATAGTATGTAAATTGCAGTTCGTAAAGAGCTTTTCCCAAATTTATACATGAATCCAAATGATCGTTGTATTACATAAAGGGAAAAAAATGGCAAACGCGTCAGAAAATATGTATATATTGTCACTTTTTTTTCTATAAATAAATATATTTTATATCACGCTCATTATTTTTGTAGCGTGCAAAGTTTGTACATCTTTTTTTAAAGCATTTTTTTTAAGAAAATATTTTGCATTATTATTATAATATGATAATATCACAATGTCACATTTTAAATAATAATGGACTGTAATTTATGAAATTATTGTCTTTTAAATTTGTTTTTCTTTTCACAACATTGTTTTCAGTTCACTTAATTAAATGGGTTGTATTTCTGCTAAATAAGAGAATTCAGATGTTGTTTCTTATTTAAAAGATATTTGTGTGGAACACATTATCATTTTGTTCCAAAATTTTAGGAACAACTTAAGTTTTTATAACCTAAATGATCACCTATTCCAGACTTTTTTTTTTCCTTTGGTGCGTTTGAAAACTTTCTTGCTAAATCGAAAGGAACAGGAACATTTTAAATTTATCCTGAGATGTCACCATTAAAAAGATTGTATATTTATTTATTTGATTGTATTATATTTTCTGCTCCAATTTCTGCCTCCCAAATAAGTAGTCCATGGCTATCTTTTTTTTTCATTTTTTGATTTCTTCAAACTATCTCTTGATTTTAAAATATTTCAAAGTGAAACAAGATATTATTTACCTGTTTTAGTTAACTGAAAAATGAATGAAAGTTAAACTTTTACAAAGTAAAAGGAGGTTTAAAACAATGCTCTTCTTAAAATAAATCTAAGCAAGGAATCTAGATCATAAATTATAAAAAATTAACTGATAAACAAACCTGTCATAAGCTGTAATAAGTAAATAAACTATACTAAGAATTATTATTATTACATTATTCTTCTTGTTACCTTTGCTAAGCTAAAAGGCAGTAAAAAAATTAAGGATCAATTAAATCAATACAACTGGTGTCATTCTTGGTTCCTGACTTGCCATTGGTAATGCACAATGAATGTGAGTTACTTTCAATTAAATTATTTATATATTTTTCACTTTAGAGTTTTATTATTACTATTTTCAAACAAATAGTTGACAATAATTTTTTCTTTTCAAATCCTTCAAAAATTGTCTTTAATTTAAAAATAAATGTTTTAGAATAAGAAAATTGTTTTCATAACCATGAAATTTTAAATTTTGTTAATTAAAAAGGATTTCTTATGCAATAACTTAAAGCATAGTTTTTATAGTGAATATAAAGCACTAATTATAGTATTTAACTTCTAAAAAAAATCTTGTTTATTGTAATGAAATTATCTTTTTTAAATGTTATGTAAATTTTAACATCTTTAAATTCTAAAATAATAAAGTATTTAACTAACAGAGTTATTCGGTTGACATCTGTGCAGATTATTTAAAGTAACTATGAATGTCAATAAAAAAGTAAATTGCAACACAAAATTTTGTGTCATCATATGATCAAGCGATCACTACAAGTTCTGGTATTTAAGAAGAATGGTTAGTTTAGTGAATTTTAAAAATGTCTACTGTTACAATCAAAATAAGATCATTTTGTCCATTTTATTACAGACGCTAACACAATGAATGAATCATGAAAAAAGAAATCATTTATGAATAATGAATCAGTTGATAAATGCACTAGTAGTCAGATAAAATTTTGGTCATCATACAATCAAATTACAAGGCCCAGACTTTTTCACCTACTTGGAAAATTTACACCGTTTTAAAATTACAAGTTCTAAAGTTTTGTGAAGAATAACTAAATAAACATATCTTACTATTAATTTATTTTAGTAAAAAAGATGGATCAGTATATTGAATTTAAAAAAAAAAATCATAAAAGTGCTTGCAAGCTTGAATTTCTTGAGTGCAGGGGAAAAAAATGGTACTACTTGGTTATCCTGTCATCGAATTTCGCCAAACTGTGGAAATCGTTAAATTAATAGCCAAATTATGCATATTGACGTCATTTTTATTTTAAATAATGAAAGAACAAATAAATTAGTAAAACACTGATATAAATGCAAATGAAAATTTGAAATAAAAATCACATAATGATGTTTTAACACTTATTTTGGGATGTCACTGAATGTGGCATTCACTATCTATTATTAACATTTAATCCTGTAATTTGACAATAATTTTTAGGTCAACAGGATAACAGAGTTGTACCAAAAACAATATTTAGCAGTAAAGAAACAGAAAAGATAATTGAAAAACAAGATTTTTTTTTTTTATCTTACTGTGTGTAAAAAAAAAATTGCTATTTAGATCAATAATTGACAAATTTCATTCAGATTTTCAGCATTGATAGAGTAAATTAGGATGTGTTAAAAATTTTTATTAACCTGAACAAAGAAAATTAGAGCATTCCACAGAAGGTCACACAAGAGAAAAAAAATGAAGAAAAATGAGCAAGCAATGTGTTATTTGATTTTGTTTATTCCTTTCAGTTAAGTCGGAAGTCAAAACGTTATCAAAATTTTATAATCTCCTTTGCATGAATTTTCTAATGATTTGTTATGTGCAAAGAAACCATGCATAGATTTTTTTATTATTATTAATGAATAAAAGACTCTATCTATTACGAAAGCACTTTTTTTATTTTGGAAGAGTGACATTTTTAAAATTTTGGAGTAATTTATATTTTAATTAATTTTTAGTAATTTTATGTTTAAATATAGTTTATTTTTTACCTATAGTTCATATTAAATAATCTATCACATAATCTTGTCTATAAATCGATCCCCTAACTTATGTTATTAAAAATACAGAAAAAGTCAAAACCCTCGTATAAGTCGACTCCACTCCAAAAAAATTAAGTCTATTTTTTTTTCTTATTTTTTGCATGGGAAAAATGTAAACAAATTCTATTCTTTTAAATATAAAACAGATTCCGTGATTGTGTTAACAAGTTTGCATTGCAAGCAAAGATAAAAAAAATAATGAAAAAAACAACTCTTCTTTTTCATATTGTTAAAAAAAAAAAAAAAAAAAAAAAAAAAAAAAAAAAAAAAAATCCTATTTCCTATGTAAGTTGACTGATTCGTTTCAAATTTTCAAAAAGTTGAAATAATAATAAATGAATATGCATCTCAAAGTTTTATTAAAATATAATCAGTTATTAAAAAGTTACAATGCCTGCCAAAAAAGTCCCCTTAATAGAAATTGTAAAGTAGAAAATTATGTGTTGGTTTACATTTGTTTATACAGCTCACTAAGCGAAATTGAAAGTTGAACGTTTATAGAATCCCATCCTCAGCTTTGGATATGTACCTAATAACAGTCAAAGTTCTATAATCAACACACATATACTGCAATTTTCTATTATTCGTGTTACTTTATGAATATAAATAATGAAATAAACAGTTAAGAAAATTTACAAATTAGTGATCCAAAAACGATATTTTTAAACAAATAATAATAATAAAAATCATAATAAAACATTTCTTTTTTTTTAAATATAACTCTTTTATTTTATTAACAATAAAAAACAAAATGTATTGCAGAACCTATGTAATTATTTTGAATTTAAATGAACATAATTTTTTAAATAAAATAACTTAAAAAAGGCATTTTTTGATATAGCCTATTTAATTAATTTTTAGATTTCATATTTTTTTTATATTATACTGATTATAGAATTAAAACACCATCTAAGAATAATAAAATTATACATAATCCATAATGCTCTATAATCTGCAATATTCCATAAATCCACACAACCTTTTGCCCCCAACTTGTGTGGAATATAGAACCTTGACTGTAAAATGTTTCGCTATGCATAAATAAACAGATAGCTTGTTTTTCAACTAAATATTTAAAAGAAATAATAAAAAGTACAAAAGCAAACCATAAAAAAAGAAGACATTTTAATCAACAAAGCTTAGAAAATCAGTAATATATATATATATATATTTTGAATAAAATTTTTGAAAATTGATGAGAGGAAGCTTTCATTTGGGTGTAGAAGTACTTCAGAATTTTAAACTAAATGAGTCAATAATCAGGGCGGATTGCATAATTAAGTCATCAAAGGATTGCTACAGCAAAACATCATTACTGGATAGGTACTGATGTCCTTTTATAGAATAACGGAGAACAATATCATTGAAAAATCGAAATTAGTAAAGCAGTATATCAGACATCTTCAGTGTAAAAAGCATAGAGAAAAATTAAGTTTGTAATCTAAAATTTCTTCTAAATCCAATAAATTTTCGTTTGCTGTTACATAAAAAAAAACATATCTTAAATATTTATTTCAGTTTTCTTATGTTTTTAGTACAGTAGATTCCCTCAAAGTTGCACAGCTTGGGACCTAAGGTTGTGCAGATTTCTGGATAGTGTCTTGTTTACATTTTTTAAACAATAATTTGAATGCAATTAATAACATAAACAAAACTGTATTCAATGCTTACAATATAATAAAATAATAAAATAAGTAATAAACTTTAATAAAAATTTAGATGATTTTTCAAATGATTAAAATATTAAAATCAAAGTTAATATTCAATAATATATGGTTAAATATTCATTGTATAAAGATGAAATGTAGTTTTCTTAAATTATTCAATGAAAATTGCCTCATACAGGTACTTTATTAACTCGCATCAAAATTCTAAAATAAGGAAGTTTTATTTCAGGTTTAGACAGACTTGAAAACCAAAAAGCTTCATTGATACATCAATATACTTTTAAAGAATATTGTGATGACCAGTGATATCCGCAATATCTTCAATTTTTTCAGAAATACATATGTTAATCCTGTATGAAAAAGCACGAATTCAGTATTATTAACGAAAATTACAAATTAAAATATACATGGAATTGATAGGAAAATAAAACAGTCAAATTTTGTCCCTATAGCTGAACTGAATGTTTCCTTGTTTACATCTGTAGCCTCGTAGAGGTGCTTTACTAATTTACATCAAAATCATAAAATAAAGAAGTTTTATTTCAGGTTTAGTCACACTTAAAAACCAAAAAAGCCTGATTAATACATCAATAATATTGTGGTAAGAATATTGTGATGACCAGTAATATCAGCAATATCTTGAATTTTTTTCAGAAATAATTTTGCTAATCCTTTATGAAAAAGCATGAATTCAGTAATATTAACGAAAATTACAAATTAAAATATACCTGGAATTGATAGAAAATAAAACAGCCAAATTTTGTTCCTATATCTGAACTGAATGTTTCCTTGTTTACATCTGTAGCCTCGTACAGGTACTTTACTAATCCACATCAAAATCATAAAATAAAGAAGTTTTATTTCAGGTTTAGCCAGACTTAAAAACCAAAAAAGCTTGATTAATACATGAATATATTTGGTAAGAATATTGTATCTAGCCAAGTTATTCATGTTGACGTAATTTTTATTTTAAATAACGAAAGAAGAAATAAATTATTAAAATATGAATAAAAATACAAATAAAAAGTGAAAATACAAAACACTTGATAGCGTTTTAAACATGTGCATCGTGTTTAATGTTATTGAATTTGACATTCACAATCATACATTATTGGCATTTAATCTTATGATATGGAGATAGTATTTTGGTCGACGGGTTAACCAAGTAGTAACATATATCCTAATTCTAAAAAAAAGTTTCACTCTCTCTCTGTGTGTGTATCTGCGATGCTAGCGAAATCTGCAGCAAGTACGAGGCCGGAAATATTTGTGAGGAAAGTTCAAGGCCACTTGTAAAGCACCTTAGACTTAGAATTTTTAGCTTGGTTATAATATACAGTTCCCAAATATTACAAAATTCATGAACACTGGTGAAAGCCTAGAAAATAAAAGAGAGAACGAGATAAGAAAAGACAGACAGAAATATATTTTTACGAACTAAAGCTATTGAAAGAGGTCCAATTACAGAAACAGAATGAACATAACTCCAGAAAAAAAAGTGTGAAAATGAAATCATATGTTTAAGAGTTTTGTGTGGAGAGGGTGCTTGTTTTTGGGGCTTTTCTAAAAAAAACCCCAGTAGAATTCCTCGAATCTGCAACCCTAAAATCTGAAACTCTCTAAAATCCGCACATAATTTACAGATGTAAACAATGAAACATTCAGTTCAGATTCAGGGACAAAATTGGGCTGTTATATTTTTATATCAATTCCATATGGATTTTAATTTGTAATTTTCGTTAATATTACTGAATTCATGCTTTTTCATAAAGGATTAACAAAATTATTTAAAAAAAAAAATCAAGATATTGCTGACATTAAATTATTAATTGTATATTATAACCAAGCTAAAAATTCTAAGTCTAAGGTGCTTTACAAGTGGCCTTGAACTTTCCTCACAAATATTTCCAGCCTCGTACTTGCCGCAGATTTCGCTAGCATCGCAGATACACACAGAGAGAGAGAGTGAAACTTTTTTTTTAGAATTAGGATATATGTTACTACTTGGTTAACCC
The DNA here is from genome assembly GCA_964019185.1 of Maratus speculifer. Classification (NCBI taxonomy): domain Eukaryota; kingdom Metazoa; phylum Arthropoda; class Arachnida; order Araneae; family Salticidae; genus Maratus; species Maratus speculifer. The sequence continues at coordinate 161,022 of CAXHSM010001235.1, read as the reverse complement.
GTCGACCAAAATACTATCTCCATATCATAAGATTAAATGCCAATAATGTATGATTGTGAATGTCAAATTCAATAACATTAAACATGATGCACATGTTTAAAACGCTATCAAGTGTTTTGTATTTTTACTTTTTATTTGTATTTTCATTCATATTTTAATAATTTATTTCTTCTTTCGTTATTTAAAATAAAAATTACGTCAACATGAATAATTTGACTATTAGTTTGGCGATTTTTATAATTTGGCGAAAATGGTCGACGGAATAATCAAGTAGGTTCTTTTGGTTTAATATATATATATATATTTATTTATTTATTTATACATATATGTATGTATATATATATACATATATATTAACAGGGACCTTGGAAAGTTCATTTGTATCATTGTCTGCTGTGTATCATAATAAGCGATATTGATACTAACAATTATGAGATTTTTTAATTAATGTGAATTATTGTCCTTCATCAAATCAGGTAACCCAGTTTTAATGGCCCGTACCTGTGATTCGGATGAAATCTCGATCGGTTAGGCAATAATTTTTGCAATGCACATTGAATTGACTCGAATTGTTTCGAGTTGAGTTTTGATTTTCGTGGGGGGACTTTGTAGGCGTTTTTTTATAAAACAATTTGGTTCCAATTTTAAATTTAATTAAATCCCTATTATTTTTCTCCCTCTCTTTCACTCTCCCCCTACAATGTTTATTAAATTATTTAAAAGTTCATTTGCACTTTTTAGAGTTTATTCATGTTTGAGAAAAAAGGTTTAAAAGTTAAAATTTGGCTGGCTAATAATTAAAAAAGTAAACAAACAATAACTCACATATGCAAAGTTGAAATATTAGTTATTTATATTTTTACCTTTCTTTAACATAAGGGACTTTTTACTCTTTAATTAAAGTAAAAGATATTTACTTTAAGATACATTTGTAAATGAAGCAATTTTACATTCCAAGCTTGCAAACTTAATGCCATGTCAACAGTTTTCGGTTGTGGTAGGTTGTTTGACAACAAAATACTAGAGTTTGCTTATTAAACTGTTGTAGTTATTTGTGACCATAACCTTTTCTCAAACTATGTTAATGTATTAACTGATCTCTTAATTCTTTTGATGGCCAATTCTACCTTTAAAATATAGAACCCTTGCATTGACTTCACCGCAACGCCTGATACTGTAACCTGGTGCACATCTGGAGCCTAAACAGAACGTCATAACTTCCCGTTTGCCGTTTAAAGCACGTGTTGTCTTTCTGTTTAATTTTGATTTTTTTTTTAATTCTTGAATTATTTTTCGAAGCATTTAAAAAATGAAGCGCAAATCACTATGTTTACAAATGGGAAAACACCACATATGCCTTATATTTGAGCGCCAGATGTAGCATGTGAAGTCACGTGCAAGGGATCTGTTGTAAATTCCCAAGACACAAGAAAGGCAAAGTGCGCAGAAAGAATTTCGTTCCACTGAGAGTAACAGGAAAACCAACAAACAAATAATCCGCTAAACGAACAATGTTGATATTCTTTAGATTTTTCTTATCCTGCCTTTTCTCCATTTTTTATATGTGATCTTCAAAATTTACATCTATCCACAAAAGTTGCCATGAAAGTTTATTTATTTTTAGGGGGAGTGGGGGGGGGTTAAAAAACATTTCAATTTGAGAAAAACATTTCAATTATGGAAAGATGGATTCTGAGAACATTAACCGCCTTGGAAATTCTAGTTTTCTGGAAACTTCGAAACAAAAGTGTTACACATTGATCATTTTTTGTTCAACATTTTTGCAGTCTGTCTTATTTGGGCTCCTTTCTGGTACCACGAGCAACCATTATTCAGAAGTTACATTGTATATATTTGAATTGATCGCCATACCATTTTACATTATTTCATATTTATTTATTCCATCTGGAAACTGTATCTATCTCCTTGAATAGTGCAAGCTGTTCTTTGTCGGTGGTCTGATAAAAAAAATTATTATTTACATTCTAAAATCTTAATTTACATGCTATATTTATGAGGGTTTTTTTATATAATTTAAAATACAATATTTTCTGTTTTCGTAAAATTAGTACAGGATTACCCCCAAACAAAGCCTGGTTTTTACACTGCTAAATGTATCACTCCCTCCCTCCTTCTGAAATAACCATTTAGTTGGGAGAATAAAAATTGAATATTTATGTAGAAAATTTAGCCACAAAATTATTTATATATTAATTATACCATACTATCAGGCATTATTTTCATAATAAAGAACCACCACAAAGAAAGAACCACCGCAGACATTTCCTTTTTTTTATTGTATATTAAAAAATGACAGACTATTTTCTGTTTAAAAACTTCTCATAGTAATTTTTGTATATTTACACTAAAAATTATTTTTACAAAACATATCTTCCGTTTTCATAAAAAAATATATAATCCAATAGTCCATATGTACATTGTAAATTCTATATCATTCTCACCATTTATATCTACGCATTGACTAAACTATCCCAGAGTTGTGTTCTTCAAAGAAATGTTTTAGCTTCCTTCCCCGGAGGTTTCTTTACTTTAGAGTGATGGTATTTTCTCTCAAATGGAGTTCGGCATGAAATTGCGTAATTTTGAAAATGAAGTTTGATAATAAAACATGTAACTCATAAATTCTCTTAAAATTACTTTTTTTAAGCTTATCTAGATTACATATCTTAATACCATGCTTATTTCTCTCTTTCACACTTATACTTGTGATATGTCTGTGCTTCTAGACGTGACAGTAAAGCACATTAATCAGAAAAGCTTAATCTAAACCAACATTAATTTTCAGAATCTTTACAAGATCGAATAACGAAACTTATTTATTGCGCCACATTTTTAATTTCTCTGTATAAAAAAAAAGAAAAAACCTGTTAAGCATAAAAAATTTGAATGTATTTTATTCTTAGTCCCATTCTAACATTTTTCAAAAAATATCTTCATATAAAACATTTAAGCTCAATTATTAGTAATTAAAATAGAATGTATTAAATATTTGTCACTTATTTATTATTTATTATTTTTAATTTGATGTTTTAATTATATTGCAGCTTGGAAAGTTAACTTTAACCATACCATGAACACAAATTGTGTTTGAAGATTATGGACTCCTTTTCCCGCATTTTCTATATCCTGGCATAATAAACTGGTTCTGTGAAGATTTTCTAAAACTTCTGGATTAGTTTGAAACAGTGGAACTGTGTTTATTTTCTTCCGCAGACTGTCAGATTGGATTAGGATTATTAGACAACAATTTTTATAACGCTATCAAGTGCTTGGAATTAATTTATTATTAAGAAAATGTCAACTTTGTTACGATGATGAAATTTTAATATAATGTTTAGAATTTTTCTACATTCCTGAAAGATTATACTTCCAAAACAACAGTGAAAGAATAAAATATTTACTAAAAATATTCAATTATTCCAATTTTTTCACGTATTGTCAATACTGTATTGGATTAGTATTGCCTCATCTGAATATCCTTTTGCGAGAAACTTTCAATTGAAAATGTGTCAATTTTCATAAAATTGACTGCTTTTCTGGAGGAAAGAAAAGCAGTTCAAGTATAAATAGATATAACTAACTCATTCTTGTTCATTTCTGGTTTTATCCACAGAAAACCTCCATTATCTCGATATTTTTATTTCAGTATAAGAAGGAACATTCTTATTTATAATGGTCAAAAACCTCTTTTGCTTGAGTGATGTAAATAAAATGTTCTTCAGAAACCTAGTTTAAATTTGCAGCATAGTCTTTCTTTGATGAACTTCACTAGTATTTTTCTAGTAAAACATTTAAGAAGAAATCCAGTTTATAATTAAACCATCGTATTGAAAGTAAAGAAAAACTATTCCATTTGTGAGCTATGCAATAGAGGACTTTACAACAAATCCAATTTAAACAGGCATATTCATTTTCATTGACAGAAATACTTTCGCTTGTGAGGTGTATAAAAACGATTTTTTGTGATGCCTAATTTAGAGAAGTGTCGTGTTCACTCAAAAGAGAAGTTATTCATGTGTGAACTGTGCAACAAACTATTTTCTCGGGAATATAATTTGGATGTCCACCTACGAATTCATACTAAAGAGAGATCTTTCTCTTGTGAGATTTGCAAGAAAGCGTTTTCGCGAAAAGATTATTTAAATAAGCACTTGCGAGTTCATACTAAAGAGCGACCTTTCTCTTGTGAAATATGCTACAAAAAGTTTTCTACGAAATTTGGTTTAAATTCGCACTTGCGAGTACATACTAAAGATAAACCTTACTCTTGTGAAATATGCAAGAAAAATTTCTCCCAAAAAGTTAATTTAAATAGGCACTTGCGAGTACATACTAAAGAGAAACCTTACTCTTGTGAGGTGTGCAACAAAGCCTTTTCTCGAAAAGCTGATTTGAATAAACACCTGCTGCGTCATACAGTACTCAGCAAAAGTTTAGACGCTGGTGTTCTTTAACCTTTAAATAAAAAATACGAACACGTGAGTTTTACAAATGGCTATACTTATTTTCAAATATATCTTAAAAAATATTGGTTAAAATACAAGATAATATCTAATTGAAGTGAAAAAAGTAAAATTTGCATATTGCAAAATTTAGACACTTTTTTTATTTTTAGCCGACTGTTCTTGGAAAAATTCAAATTTCCAAGTTATGATGTCACATGTCTCAAGCATTTATTTATACCTTGATATAGCATCAGATAGTGATGATGCCTCGAGCTAAAAATATTCAATTAGGTGAGGTAATTGAAGTAGGAAAGCTGAAATGGAAAGGGAAGACTGTTGCAGAAATTTCAGCAGCACTGAATCGTCCAAAGTGGTCTGTCTATGAAATATAGTCTAAGGATGACTCCTTCAAAACAAAGCATAATCTGGAAGACCTTGTGTGACGAGAAAATGAGATGACAAAAGGATCCAAAAACTGACATTTAAACAAACAATGATTGTTAATTACATTAAAAGTAAGTCAGGACTTTCTGCGTCGACGGACATGACTCGTAGATGAATTAAAGAAACAGGTAAATCAATTTACATGAAAATGATAAAACAATCAGCTTTAAAATCTCGATACAAATTGGCGAGAATGCAATGAACTTGTAAACATACGTCATATGGACCCTCAGTAACGAAAAAAAGTGGAATTTGAATGGCGCAACCGGTGGCCATACTATTGGCATGACTTGCGCAAAGAACCTGGAACTTTCTTAATTAGACAACAAGAAGGTGACTTTTTAATGATTTGGTCCTCACTTTGCTTTAATGCTCGAGTATCTGTGGAGTTATTCATTGGTTGCCAAGCAACACAAGACTACGTACATTAGGGTGGAGTGAAAAATCGAAAGTTGGAATTTTGATTTTGGATAGCAGCCAAAAGTTGCCTTTTTGTACCTCTAATACACGTGCAAAATTTCATTAATTTTGAAAAACTTCTTGAGTCCCCTACCAGGCCATTTATATTTTCATTGATTTATACGATAGATTCTTACCATAAATTGTACATTAACAGGATTTTTTGGTAATCTGGTTTGATATTTTTATATTTAAAATGTTTAGTGTAATTCCTTTCATCGTTTTCAAACTTTAAGTCTTTATTTTTAAATATTTGAAACGGTTTATTGAGTTTTAAAAATTGTATATTATCATTTTTACAGTCAAAATGAGTATGTGTGTAAGCAAATCGAAGTTTACCATTACTAGAAGTTGGTGATTCTTCAAAACTAAATAAAGCTGCTTTGCCATCAATAGCTGAATGCTATAAAATATTATTATTATTATACAAAACAATATATAAAAACACATCAGTATTTGTAAAGTTTCGTCAAAACCAGAGGTAAAAAAAATCCTGAGAGAAAACATCGAAGGCATCAAATATTGTAGTTTCCCAAAGACGAATATATCAAATGATAGATAACAATTTTTCTGAATATCAGAAGCTTATTCAATCCCCAAAAATCAAAGGAAATTATGGAAAATTGGAAGAATATGGAAGAACTATAAGTTATAAATATAATCTCTGATTTTAAGAGTCAAATTAATTGTATTTGGGACACATTACACCATCTTTTGGACCAGAAAAGATCATTGCAGGAAGTATCAAAATATTGCACTGAAAAACATTTAAACCTTGATAAATTTATGGCAATAGGTTGTGACGGAATAACTGTAAAAAGTAAGATAAAAAATCATGCTAATAGATTTTTGAAACTAAGATTTAGTCGTCCGCTTTAGTGGTTAATAGCTCTCTGCAAACGAATTGCTGCTAAGTCATTGAACTTGATAAACAAAATAAAGGCTCACGAGCTTTTCCTGCTCTAATTGGAAAGTCGTTGGATCAATGTGAACAATAGACAGTTATGAAAATAAAAAAATATCTGCTCTTATCACACAGAAATGAACTCTGGAGAGTTAAGTGTAGACCAAAATTATCTTTGACATGTGTCAAGCATTTGCATCTGGTTCATGCTCCTCAAATTTGGTAAATCGTAATCCAGCAAGAATGTCACACTCTAAATGATTGACAACTGCCAATTGATTACTTGATTTGCAGTTTGGAAATCACAATTCACCCCAAAATCTGAAGATTATGGCTGAATTTGTAATGAAAGTACATTTGTCTGTTGTTTCATTTCAAGAAAGATTCTTCTTGCGACAATAGAGCTCAAAATGTTTTTTATAAACAATTAAGTTGTTTTGTTGTTTGAGGGAATATTTAAAGAAAATTCTCAATCCCGTTATTCAAAAAAATGTAAACTTCTGTCATTGAGATGAAAATTTACAGGAACGATAACTGATAAAAAAAAAAAAAAATGTTGGAGAATTTGGATTCCGAAGAATATTGAAGATGAAGGATATTATATGTTCTACAATAAGACAGTTTCATATTCCAATATTGAAATTCAGTGTTACAAACTATATAAACATCATTAACTGGCAAGAATGTGAAATCACCCCTCATTCTTAAAAGAGCCTAATGAGAGAAACTATGGAAATTCTCAGAAAAAAAAAATCGAAAGTTCCATCTTTTCAATTGAAAAAATTTCCTGTTAGATTAAGGTATTCGAAAGATGTATAAACTTAGTTGTTGAAGCGCCATTAGCGGCTGTAGTAGTAGAAGCAAGAACCGGATATATATGAGCAAAAATCAAATCACAAAAGGTAATACCTAATTTTGATAACAAAGACTAATATAAATTAGAATGAAATAAAAGTTTTAAAATACATCGTATATATTCTTTTCATTTCATTACTATATATTCAGAAAACTACATTTCCTTTATATTTAGAGAACTATATTTTATGTACATTCGAAAAATAAAAGTGAAAGCATGTCTAATTGTGTTTTCTCTTCTCTGCGACAATATGATTCATATTTTAGGGTTTTATTCGCAATTCAAAGAGTTAAAACGCAACTATACTTAGATCGTTCACAAGTAATACTTTAAGAAGTCATTTTTGTGGGTTATTTTACTCAAATCAGAAATTTAGTTTAAAAAAAAAGTTGATTAATTTACACTACATTGTGAAATCTTGATTTTCACATGAAAAGAGCATAATCTTTACGAGCTGGTAGAGAACTAAAATGAATTCCAAATGGAAATGAAATTTTAACAATATATTCAGTGTGCCAAAAAGCAACATCTTAGACCTATCTAAAGAAAAAATTCCGAAAAAAAAATTTTTTGGTCATTTACCCTACATAGTGAAATTTTGATTTTCACATATAAAGAGCATAATCTTTAAGAGATGGTAGAGAACTAAAATGAATTCCAAATGAAATGAAATTGTAACAATATATTCAATGTGCCAAAAAGCAACATTTTAGACCTATTCAAAGAAAAAATTCCGAAAAAAAATATTTTTTGTTCATTTACCCTACATAGTGAAATTTTGATTTTCACGTATAAAGAGCATAAACTTTAAGAGCTGGTAGGGGACTAAAGATGAATTCCAAACGAAATAAAATTTTAACCTTATATTCAGTGCGCCAAAAGGCAACTTTTTAGACCTATCCAAAGAAAAAATTCCGAAAAAACATTTTTTTGGTCTTTTTCACTCCACCCTAACGTACATATGTTGGAGATTAATTTTTAGTCATTTGGGGAACTTTTAGCTGATGTAAAGTATGAATTTCAGCAAGATAATGCGTCTATTCATGTTGCATACAAAAGAAGAAAACTCTGAAAGTACTACTGATCTCAACTGGCCTGGGTGTAACTCTGATCCGGATCCAATCGAAAACCTTTGTAACATATGTCGCAATGTTTATGCAAGTTTTTGCTATACTTTTCTTTTAATGAGCTTCAAGCTGCTGTTGAACAGGTTTGGTACAAAATAGACTCCCCAAGTGACGCAGCATTTAGTTTCTTCGATGAAATGTCACATTCTTGCACTAACTGCAAACAATGTGGGTGCAACTCGATTTTAATTTGTAGTTATTTTTCTGTAAATATGCCTATTGTCTATACTTTTGCCACATGTTAATTTCATTTTTTTGTCATTATATTTTATGTAAAAGGTAAAATTTATTGTTTGTAAATAAAGGATAAGTAACAAGTAATGTATGAAAGATGAATTACAAAAGTTCGTTACATTCTTCTGAATATAGAAGCGTAATCGATCATTATATAAACTTTTGCTGAGCACTGTATGTGATTACCATTATGGTAAAATTAAATAACGGTATTCCAATTAATAGTAAAGTAATCATATACAAAAATTGCATATAATTTTTTAACATTTAAAAAAATATGTATTTTACTAAATTTACACAGGAGCAAAATGACAAGAACATAATCGATATTTCTAAAACCGCAGAACATAATTGGGAGATATTTTTTGCATGTCATTTAAAAACATGTCTAAAAGACATTCTGATTACATTCATTTAGTTCGGAAAACATTAGGATTACAGGGTGAATCAAAATCATTTGTAGCTTCAAAAAACAAATTCTAACTTTTAACAGCTTCAGAATGTGATTTCTAAGAATTACTGATGAAATTAAACTTTCAAAGACTGCAATTTTTAATTTTTTAGAGAATTCAGCTATTTATGTTACTACAAAATATACAGGGAGACCAAATATTCTTTCGAAATTATCCTAAAATTTTATTATGAACACTGTTTCAAGTAAAATAATGACAGCAAAGGAATTTGGAAACATAATAAAGAGAGCATTATTAATATCGATTGTGCAAACAACAATAAAAATGTCGGCAGTTCTTAACGATATAAAACTACGTCGATGTTCACGTTTAACATCTGGCAGTAAAAAAGCCCACTTTTTATTTGCAAAGAAACACCCAAAGTAGCAACGAATTGGTCCAAAATTATTTTTACTGCTGAAAAGAAGTTTAATTTTGACATTCCAGATATCATTTATCCATATTTGCAAGGCCATCAAAATTAATAAAACGTATTTTCTAAGTGTCAATTAAGTGAAGGCTTCTTAATGGTTTGGACTACATTTACCTCAGTAGATAAGTTTATATCTGCTTTTCTAGATAAGTAAACAAAATAGATATACTTTTATTTGCATGTTAGAATGCTATTTGTCAAACCTGAATGAAAAAATTACCGACTTTTACGAAATTTTCAACAAGACAATGCGTAAATTCACTCAAAAAAAAACACGAAAAGGTGGATAAATGATACATAAGACTCTTATACTTTATTTCCCAGCCAATGGGTCAAACCTAAATTCCTTGAAAAAGTTTGTGGTATTATAGGGCACATTATATAATGAAAGATGGTCAAATCGTGCGCAATCATTTGAAAGCAGACTTAAAACCGGAAATTTTAAAGATATGACGTGTTTTATATCCTCAACAAGTACAAAACTATGCAAACTCTATGCTACAGTGTTGCATTGAAATTATTAAATACAAAAGAAGCCTAATTGACGTGTAATATTTCTGCAATTTCGAAAAGATCTGTTTCGTTCTTATCATTTTGCTCCGGTCTTTATCGATTGAGAATGCAATGTATTATATGATATTTATAACAATTCATTCAGAATGCTTTTTATGTTATGTTGTGTACTTACTATGATACAATAAATTTATATGGCTTAATATAATTATATAGTTAGTATTATAGTTGTGAAGTTTAATATAATTATATTTTTTATTTAGGCAATTACATGATCGTTCCTATTATTTTGCACCCCGGTATACATTAAGCACAAAACTTATCATTTTATGCAAGTACCAGGTCAGCAGGCTGCTTTTATTTTTTTCTGTTTGACTAATTTTTGAGGATTTATTTTCATTGTAAATTCAAATTTTCAGGCTTTTGGGAGATACTCTTTACATATTTTAGAAAAGGGTATTACTTTAAATTGTTATCAAATTTAGAAATAGCGCAAAGAATAGCATTTCTTACAAATTAAAATTTATTAGTATGTGGCTATTATAAACAGAAAAACTTTCAAATTAGAATTAAATGATTATGTATTAAAAAGATATTGAAAATTATATCAATAAAACTATATTTACACTATTTATTTTAGAAGAGAAAGATAATTTTAAAATAACTAATTCATTATTTTGCATTGAAAATCGTAAATAAAGGAAATTACGTCATATTTAAAATGGCCAAATTATAAAAATGCCAAATAATTTAAATGAAAAAATTCATTTGCACATGACATTTATTTCATATTTTTAGATAATTCTTTTAACTATTGTTGTGAGTTCTAAGACAGCACTAATAATATATTTTCTATAACAAAATTGTTTTCACATGGATTTAAAGAGAAAGAAAAAAATGGTGAAAACTACAAAATTATACAACAGTTAAGTGAAATTGTATTTACTTTAAAAGTGCTTTTAAATGCGCCATTCTATATTTTTTGATGATCTTTTATTGTTTGCTGTTCTAAAGCAGCCTAAGTAAATACATTCCCTTTCTAGCAATAAAAGTGTTGCTATGTAAATATTTAAAAAAAGAAAGAAAGCATTGGGGAAAATTACATCAAATTTAAAACTATACAAAAGTTTAAATTTAAAAATAAATTTACATGAAACGTATCATATTTCTTGTAAGTATTGTTTTCAGTTTTAAAGCAGCTTAAGTAAACACATTTCCTTTCTAGCAATAAAAGTATTTACATGTGAATATTATATGGAGAAATAAAATTTTAAAATAATAAATTCATTAATATGCGTTAAAATCAGTAAACACGAGAAATTACGTCATTTTTGAAATGACCAAACAATAACAATGAAAGCAGTTCAAATTTAAAAATATATTCGTACGGGACATTTATTTTATATTGGAATGATCATTTCAGCTATAATTGTAAATTCTAAGACAATAGAAATAATATTTCCTTTCAGACCACAAAAGGGCTTTTATGTAAATATGAGAAAGAGAAAGAAAATTTTGGTGAAAATTACGTGAGATTATAAACAATACTTTTCAAATGTCTTTAAAAAAATTCCTTAGAGCATTTTTAAAAATTACCAAGAGATAAAGACTCCATTTATTTAATTCATGTCATATTAGCTTATTTTTGACTATTTCTTTAAACAAAGATAAAAATAGCCATTGCATCTCTATACAAAACCTGATTTGGCTTTAAAAATCTTCAAGCAAAGGGAAATGAATGGAAACCCGTTTACAAAGAGATTTCCACTGTTATAAGAAAGAATTCCAAAGCTATATTTAAAAATTGCAAACAATAGGTAAAAAATTCAGAATAAAATATATTTATTTCACCTGTGTTTAATCAATTATACAGAGCTTTGAAACATGATAAAAATGCTGCTAACAAATGATTGAAATAAAGTTACATTATTTCAATATGTTATATATTATATTAAATAATGCAGAATTTTATAGCAATAATCATTTATACAGTAAACTCCCTCAAATTTGCACAGCTTGGGATAAGAGATTCTGCGGATTTTAGAATCTTGCTGATTTCTGCTCATGGGTTTGTTCACATATTTTTTAAAAAATTTTAAATGCAATTAAAAACACAATTGAAATTATAATGAATGCTTACAATGTAGTAAAATATTCAAATATTTAAGTAAAGTAATAAACTGAAATAATAAAAAATAAGTAACTAAAAATGATTAAGATAGTAAAACAAGAGGTAAATAATCAATGGTAATAATAAATAAACAAATGTTAAGTAAGTAATCAATAATTTATAATTAACTATTCAAAAGATGGGATTTATTTTTCCTAAATTATTCAATGATACTTGCATAGAGATGACTTACAAATTCAGATCAAAATCGTAAAATAAGGATGGTTTATTTCAGTTTTAGTTAGACTAATATTAAAAAAGTTTTTGAATAATGCATAAATGCATTTGACAAAGATTGTGATTACCAATGATATCAGCAATATCTTAAATTTTTACAGAAATAAATTTATTCTTCTTTCGTGAAAGAGCATGAATTCAGTAATATTAAAGAAAATTACAGATTAAAAATACATGGAATTGACATAAAAATAAAATAAGTCAAATTTTGTTCCTATATCCGAAGTGTGAGTTTCATTGTTTTCAACTGTAAATTAGGTACAGATTTAAAAGAGTCTACTGTATTGTATTAAACTATGTCTGACTAAACATACATGTATATTCGAATTTCCTTGCCACAAAAATTAATTCTTTTTACCTTATTCCATTTTAAAATGTACCCCATTGTAAAATGTATCATTTTTTCTACAGAAGATATGAAATGAAGAAATTTTATCATTAAATTTGTTTCATTTTTATATGTGATAAGTTATTTTTTTATAATTAGAGCTATTTATTTTAACAACGATTTATAAAGCCATAAATGTAGATGCCATTCAAATCAATCGAAACAGTTCTTAAACTGTAAAGCATGCAGCAAAATATTTCTTCACAGGAACTTTCTGGACAAATAGCTTCCGACTCGCAACAAGGAAAATTGTTTGCTTGTGAAGTATGCAACAAGCGATTTTCTGGGAAAAGTCATTTTAGCAGACATCTTTTAAATCACACTGGTGCAAAACTATTACATGTGAACTATGCAAAAGGAAATTCTCTCGTGCAGAAAATTTAAGAAGACATCTGTTAATTCATATTGGTGAGAAACTTTTTTTATGTGAAATATGCAACAAGAAATGCTCACGAAAGTACGACCTAAACAAACATTTGTTAATTCATACTGGTACCTTTCGTATGTGAAATATGCAATAAGAATTTTTCGAACAAGAGTGGTTTTAAATATCATCGATTAATTCACACTGGTGTGAAACCTTTTATCTGTGAGATATGCAATAAGAAATTCTCTGATAAGAGCCATGTTAGCCGACACCTATTAAGTCACTAACATTTTCTGTGTGAGATATGCAACAATAAATACTCTGACAAAAGTTATTTAAACAGGCACTTGTTAAGTCATTCTGGTGAGAAACCTTTTGAATGTGAAATGTGTAACAAGAAATTCTTTCGAAAGGGTCATTTAAGCAATCACCTGTTAATTCATACTGGTGAGAAACCATTTGTGTGCCAGATATGCAATAAGAAATTTTCTCTAAAGAGTGACTTAAAAAGTCGTCTGTTAATTCATACTGTTGAGAAACCTTTCGTGTGTGAGATATGCAACAAGAAATTATCTCGAAAGGGTGATTTAAATAGGCATCTGTTAATGCATGCTGTTGTGTGAGAAATACGAGAAAATTCGTTCTCAAAAGTGTATAAGTATTAATTTATTTTCTATTTGCTAAGGATGCTTCATTTTTAGGCGTACATATTAGCATTTTATGATATTAAGAAACAGGGATTTCTTGCTGAATATCACTGCCATTAATATGAAATACGGACCAAGAACTTACAGTATATTCCCTGAAATCTGCACATCATCTCTGATGTGAAAAGTGTAACCTTCATGTGAAGTATAGTGCTAAAAATGGAGATTTTTTAGTTTCATATCATTTTGTAATATTTTGATATGTAATTTACAATTATATGACTGAACTCGTGGTTTTTCAAGTAGGAAGAATTGAGATAAGATATTGTTGATATCACTAGACATCACGATCTTTGTGCTAGATATATTTATCTATTAATTAAGCTAGTTTGTGATTTAAGAGTGTCTAAACTTGAAAATTTCTTTTATAATTTTGATGTGAATTTACAGGGTACATTTATGAGGGAAGTTCCATTGAGTAATTCAAGGAAAATGTATCTCATCTGTATTATACATATTTAATTATACATTATTAATAATTTACTTGATCTTACTTTTTATAATTTTAGTTTATTACTTATTTTCATATATTTCTATATCGCACATATTCATTATAATTTTGATTGTATTATTAAACTCAAATTATTTTTAAAAATGTGTAAACAAGGTAATGACAAAATATCCACAAAATTCTAAAATCACTGGACCCAAGCTGTATATATTTATCATTCGCTTAATTTATCAATTTAAATGATGAGAAGAAGTTAATTAAATATCACTTTCTTATATGAAATATTTTTATACCGAATAGCACTTTAAAGAAATACTTGCGACTTAAAAGTGTTTAATAATAGATTTTTGTTACATAATGCATTCAAGATTAATAATATTTTATTACCCTTCTCCCATGCATGGTGGTTATTGGATCTTCTTATAAAGAAACGAAAGTGGGCACAAATCTTCCCCATTTTTCCTAGTGAACATAACTAGTTTCATTTTGAACGTGATTTCTCTAACAACAAATTATATATATGGCAAAATAATAAGAATGAAGTGAATTGCAATTTTCTCTTATTATAGAATGAAATATTTTATAAACCCTTAATCATTTTAATAATAACTTTGTATTTTTATAAAAAAAAAACAGATAACAGACTAAAAAGTAAAAAAAAATACTAAAAAAGTACAATCTATAGAATTTACATAACATTTTATACTTACTGTAAATTAATAATCTTGGAAATCGATACAGTGTATGCTCGTTAATTCAAAATAGATTCTCTAAAATAAGTTCGACCTGTCTAAAAGAGAAGTTAAGAGAAAATATCTGTTAAGAGAAAATTTAACTTGAAAAGTTTATCACTAAAAAATTAAAATTTTGAACTATATATAATCCCAGAAAATATTTCGTACTATGCTATTTAAAATTAAACATGTTAAAAAGCAATAAAGATTCATCTTAGTCATTAAATGACACAGAAGATACACACTAGAATGTAAACATTAATTTAAACTATAACTCACACTTGAAAAATACTGTAAAATGGATATTTGGATTTGTTTATTATGTCTAAATATTTTAGCCAGCTTCTCGATTTGAATTAACCATTTCAATTCATTTTCAGAGAAAGATTCCATATGAATAAATACTTTCAGAGTTTTTATACATTATCATTTGATCGATTATCGATAGGATGCTTAACATTCTCTTCTGAAATCGATAAGGTCGCTGCTTTTTCATTTTTTAATAGTTTTTATTATTTCAACGTCGCTTATTTTTCCACAGACTTCTACATTATCACCTACACTTTCATAATGAGAAAAAGTAACATTATCACATTTAACTTTTTTTATTTTAGGAAAACTTATATCAATATCATTATATTCTTTGATATGATTGTACTTAACGGCGTGCATGAATTTAGCACAGTAAAGTAGTTACTAAATGTGATTTTTTTAATAGCAACATATGCTATGTTTATATCATTTATAGCTGTCAGCAGAGTAATGCCATAATTTTCCACACAATACAGCAAAAATGATTTATTTTAAGATTCTCTTTTGATAACTTGTTTTAAGATTCTGGATGATTTCTTGATCTATTAATTGTAATTACCCAGGTGTGTTTCGTGGTAACTATGCAAACAATATGGAACTCAATTCTGAAATGTTATTGTAGTACCTTGTGTTATCCATTAATAAAATAATTATATACTATTGCCTCAAAAACTGTTCATATTTTCCTTTGCACCAGCTACTAAAGATGTATCATACATTCTATGCTTTTGCATTGGATACATAACCATCAGTCATTGTTTCAATTTCTTTAAAACATCGTGGATTCTTTGACATCCCAGTCACTAGTAATTTAGGACATTAATTCCCATCCAAAATAGCACAAACTAAAACTATAATCCTCTATTTAAGGTTTTTCATCTTACAGAAGTTTCTCTTTCAATTGCAATGTCCTGCTTGTCAAGAGTTTATAAAAAAAAGCAATTTCCTCCAAATTTAAAATATTTTTCGGCAAGTAATTAGATAAAAGCAATTACAGTGTACTACCAAAATTACAGTGCATATGTTTTTAAATACGTAAAATCTTTCACCACATACTGTTTAAATAAAAAATGATGTGCGTCGATTTAAATCGAGAAAGCTGTCTATCTATCAATTTCTCTGGGCGTTATGTATGTTATGGTAGTTTATGTTAGTTTACTTTCTGGGATACAGTAATTAATGCTTGTCTAGCAAACAAATATCAGCAGGAATTTTGACCTGGGTTTAAAATCTTTAATGCTCATTCGATTTGCAAATTCATCAGCCTGCGTCTGTACTAGGAATCCATTTATAGCAAGGTTTCAAGATCTACTTTCTTGGAACTATAGCAATAGAGCTTATCTAGATCTTCTTGGGTCGCATTTGTCATTTGATTCCTTCCTTTAGGAAAATTAGATTTTTTAATTTAATCTAAAAGTGATTCTTTGTTTTTCAATCAAGTTGAAAATGTATCATGTTTAATTCCACATTCAGCTGCTAGTTTTGTTTTACATTCATCATTCTCTACTTTTTTTTAAATTTTTATTTTTGTCGCCAAAGTTAGAGTTTTAAAATTTTCACGTGTAGAGATCCTCGAATTTTACCCCTTCACACCACTGACTGAGAAAGAAAAACTAGAGTCTGTGCCTTTTTACACAGAAAAGAAATAATGATGACTTGACATACAAAATAATAAATACAGTGTTGTGATAGTTTCCATTAATCGAGAAAACAGACATGTTTTGTCGAATTTTTAATTTGAACTAACCAATGAGAAAAAAAACCGTTTTGAATTAAAGACATATTAGTAATTTTAATTCCAATACAAATTTTTGGGGTATTTGGATTAGCTCGAATACAAGGGATTGAGATGTGCATAAAATATGTTGAAGACCTTTATTATTGTATATATATTTATGACAAAACAAAAATCGCTGTTTTACTACTTTCTTCTGTATACTAGGAGAAAATAATTATGAAAAATTTCGGCTTCTATTTTTAATGGATTTATATGTTTTCAGAAAATCCTAAACACAATTCGACTGTTCTTAAAAAATGTCAGTCTTTCTGTATATATGATACAAATTTTTGAAAAGACTAATTCACTGAATTTTTTAACCAACTTTTTTGTCTTTTTCGTTGTCGGTGTTTTCTCGGAATCACGTTTCTATTACCCAGATTCTGTAATAAAATTCGGGATTGTTGGCTTTCGAAAAGAGTGATTCTCAGTTGACTGGGAGAGCATGATCCCTAGCGGAAACTGGTCGCTGTTTTCTCGGCGTCACATTTCGGTTACTGCGATGCGGTGCGCCGAGCGCTCATCGTCCATGGAACGGGGTTCGGTGGATCGATTTTTGCATCCTGCTATCACAAAATTCGTTTAGGTATTGGCAGATAAATAAGCAGTCTAATGGGATCTGGTTTATTAATCCTTTTCAACATGTCCTTTTTAAAAACTCAAGCTCAACATGGCTTGACTTACAAATTCTAAATTATTCAGTGCTTTGACCGCATGTTTTTTGGCAAATCTATAGATCCAAAAGACACACAGTTTCGCCATTCTGGACAATTTAAATGATATAACTCTCATTATTTTCGCCAGATCGCGACACTAGAAGAATGGGAGGCGATTTAATTTAAATGGTTAAAAAGAGTCTAAACACTGTTATGCTAACAAGGCGCGACCATCCATGCTCGTTAGCTGAAAATCGAAAGACATGACAATTGCATTTAAGTCAGCTTTTTATGTTAAAGAGCGTCCAAAAATGATATCTGAAAGTAGTAAAGTATATTTCTGGAAAATAAAGTTATCAGGGTCAACTTGCTTTTTCGCATTAGAAATAAGGTTGAAAAAAAATCTTAGATGGGACTTTGAATTTTAAATTAAAGTTTTTCTGTATATCAGGAAAAAAGTAACGATGAAATAATTAGGCTTTTGTTTTTTAATGGATTTATAGATTTATAGAAAATTCTAAACACAATTTGACTGTTTTTTTTAAAAAGTTTGTATATATGATAGAAATTCTGTGGATGTTGTATGTAAAAAATTAATCCATTGAATTTCATGAAACTTCAGATTCAGTTTTACCTTGACATAACAGGTGCTGAAATTAGATTTAAATTATCCAAAAGTTGGCGTCGCTGTCGTTCATTTTGATCAATGTATATGATTGCAATGTTTAAAAAATAATACAATAAATTTCAATTCTGTTAGATAGTATTGCTATGCTGTTCCTGAGTTGTTAAACTTAAATATATACTGATGAGCTTCTGGTGTAAACTTGACAATACATGGCACTGCTATGCTGCATCTTCATGATTTCTTCAAAGATCTTTACCTCAAGAACTAATGCATTATATTTCATTTAACTTCATATATTTTTTTACCTTGACATAAAAGAAATAGATTCTTATTGGTTTTCTGTGCATATCATCCGAATGGTGTTGCTGATGAGTTCAGTTTTTCAAAATCTCCCCCTACATCTGCGGAAATTTTCAGCTTACGTGAGGGTCCGAGAGACCAGACTAGGCGTGGTGAGTGTATCCAAGTAATCACGGAAAGCTCCACCTAGACAAGATAGAACCCGAGTGCTTCTTCCTCGTGCCATGTGGTCCGCTACCGAAAAGAATATATCTCTTGCCATATCTGGTGTTCGAGGAAAACCCCCTCCAAAGGAGGGCGAAGCGTCTCCCAGTTCAGGGATCAATAGCGTGAAAATTAGTATGAGTCACTGCTAGGTTTTCATCGCTAGGTGCAGTAAACTTCTGTAGCACACAGATTCGCATGGCCGAGATCGTAACGAGGGTTGGCCGAGATTCGGTACTCCAACAAATTAGCCGTTAAGCCTTCGGCCCGATTCTCTGCGGAGCGGATCCTAGGAGACCCACCTGACCCGTCCCCCTGCCAGGAAAAATGGTACGTGTCAAGCTTCCAGTCCTACATTGGCCTGCCACCATTAACGCCCTCTGATTGAAATGGGAGCACCTCCTACCACCACTCACCTAAAGATCATTTCACAATTTTCTCAGCTGCAGCGGACACAGGAGGGTGTGCCACACAGCAAAGGGAGCACGCCAGACACTGTCCAAGATCTCTCCCGACAGTAACTCCCGGAGATGCTGCATGTCGATCCCGCGAGTTCTGTCGACATTAGAGAGACCCTGTGTCTTGCTCTATAGAGCCTGCACTTCCTCTCAGGTTTCGTTTCATTGAAAGGATAGTTGACATCCTACAATTTTAGCTAGCCTTTTCCCAGAATCACCGTGCAGTCACGAAGGATCAGTCTATGGACTTCGAAACCCGGCTTGCCTCGAAACCGAGGGAACGGATATGCCGCCTCTTTAGTACCCTCCCAATAGGACGAAAAAATCACTACACAAAGCTCGTTATCTGTGCCAGCCGTACACATAAATAAGTCACACATGGATGCGGGGAATCGTCATCAACCGCTCTCCGTTATATCCTGTTCGCACTGGAAACATAGATATCTTAAATCACCGTTTATAAATTGGTACTCTCCCGGAATTGAATGCTTGTTCACACCGAAAATCTTAGCAAAGTTATCTCGGTGAATGTCACTGTCACTGTCACTGTATCTGTGATTTGAACAAAGATAATTTAAGCGCATGTGCTAAAATAAAGAACAAATAAATTTTTAATTAATTTAAAATAAGTTTTTTCGTCTGTAACAGCCAATCAGTGAAAGCGGGGCTTTATAATCAATGAGAGTGATTTGGTTGTTCCCGTATCTCGCCGAAGTAAGTTGAAACTCACTAAGGGAGTTTGTGGAATTCTCTCAAAGAGTCTGGAGGCTTCAGATATTTTAAATATCCCAGTGTTAACAGGGTATCAATCATCATTACTACGAACGCTGTCAGGCCCTCGGTGTACTCCCCCACTTAAAGGGTCGGCTCTGAACAACCTGAACAAAGAAAAGGCCAGGTTTTTTGCGGATTTTGTAATGTATGCTCCCTTCCTTGTATGAAAATTAAATTATCTGAAGTATAATCTTTTGCAACATTCTTTACACCTTATTCGCCTGATTTGGCTAACTGTGCCTTTCGTCTATTCCCAAGACTAAAAATTTTTACGATTGAAAATATTTTTGGATGAAAGTGAAATGTTAAAACAATCGTAAAAAGGTACTACTTAAATAATTAAGAGCAACTTTAAGACACAAGTTTTAATTTAATATAATCTTTATAATAAATTTTAATTGGGAAATGCATGGAAGTAGCATGTATTGTTGTTCAGAAACTATCTAATCGCACTTATTTTTCCGTTATTTTTCAAACATAATAGATTTTTCAGAAAATAATGTTAACGTGGGCAATTAGAGCCAAATTTCCATACGGAAAAATAATAACTACTCTAAGAGTAATACGCCCTACTAAATGCAGATGAATTTCAGCTAGCAGACGATTATTAAATAAATAAAACAAAATTAAAGTTTCGATAAATATTTTTTAATTCTAAAAAGGAAAATGAATTTGTGTAATGAATTTAAGATTAATATTGACATTCAAGATACATTCTAACTCTTACTAAGAAAATAATTAATAGATTATGCTAAGTTAAAGAAAATAAAATAAAAGGAACTTTAGCCGTTAAAAATATTAATACATTACGAAAAATTGAGAATGAAAGTATGTTCGTATAAAACTTTAGAACAAACTCAAAACGGGAAAATGTCGAAAATGTTTTTATTTATTACAAATATATGTGTATTAGATTTTCTTGAAA
Organism: Maratus speculifer; assembly: GCA_964019185.1. Taxonomy (NCBI): domain Eukaryota; kingdom Metazoa; phylum Arthropoda; class Arachnida; order Araneae; family Salticidae; genus Maratus; species Maratus speculifer. The sequence continues at coordinate 140,046 of CAXHSM010001235.1, read as the reverse complement.
GTGGAAAATTATTCTCATAGCACGTAAAATTTCTGTTTTAGTGCATGTCGAAATTAAGCAGCTTCATTAGATGATAACAATAAACTAGAATTTTTGTGATATTCTAAATTCTAAGGGAAAAAGTTTACTGAAAAAACAACACCAAATGTTTTAAATACATTTTACACTTATCAAAATCAACCGCAAATGTTAGATTTGAAATATAAGTGTTAAGTGTAATTTTTTGTTTGTAAACAGTTGTGCATATATTTATATCGGAAAGGACTAAAAACTAATCTTAAATCTAAACTGGCCATTTTCTGACACATTTCTAGGTTCATTTTTTATTCTCAAAAGTTAGAAATTGGTATATGTTCTTATTCAGATTCCATGTAACCGAACAATTTATATCTTTATTTTTAAAAAGTAGAGGAACTTTCTGAACATGCTGTCAAATTTTGTGGTTTACACCGAAATTACATATGTGACACCCGAAGGAAGATTGTAAATGTCAATTAAGGGTTAATAACTCAACTTGTGATTCATTTTTCGAAAATTGAAAAAAATCCACTATATCATTGGATTCTATATCATTGGATTTTTTCCTTTTAAAAAACAAGTTCGTAAATGTGTCAGAACTTCTTGTATTGTTGTGAGCGGAGGAAAATATAGAGCAAGTTCGTACATTATGAAATGGTTAGACATTAAGGAATACTTCAATATCTGATGCATTCGGTGATGTAGCAATGCACAAAACTACCAAACTACATAATTTACATTATCTTATACAGCCCGTAAGATGCCAAATATATAAAGCATTCATACGAAACCTTTCCTAGAGGAAATGTGTATCTCAGGACATTTGAGAAATGATGTTCCCAAAATTGAATAAAAGCTCAATTTTTTGAAGGTCAACAGCTACTTCTTCAATATACTTTCAGATGATATGAATATTTGTTTCAACACCAGAAATCAGACTTATGCAAAAAATACTAATTTTGGTATAAGAATGTTTGTATCTACATCTAAGATCAGTTATATTTAAGTGAATAATGCTTTGAAATTTATTAATTTTTCAAGGGCGGTGGCTACAGTGTCTGTCTACCTAATTTTAATTCCAAAATTGAAAAATGGCACCAAGAATATTTTAATAAAATTTCGCTTTTCTAGCAAAAGTGCAAAATAGCGGTTTTTTATTATCTAAGAAATTCGTTTGAATTTTCTGCTTTCAGTCAATTATTTCATCATTTTACGAACAAAATTCTTATGCCCCTGAAAGGGTCAAAAATACATCCGGGTGTCCTAAAATGGACTGAATTTGAATGAAATGGATTTTAAAGTTCAGTGTAATATGCAAAAGATGACCTTCTTTTAAAATTCTTGCACGATTATTATTTAAAATGTCAGGAGACTTTTTTTACTGCGATTTTAGATTTTACTTTCCAATAACAGCAATGGATGGTGATAAAAGCAAATGCAGTGTTGAAATGAGACACTTTTCTCCGGGAGGTAATTTTGTGACTCCGGGGGGGGGACACATTACAGAGTTCGAGGGGGAAATTGCACTTTGACCATTGGAAACACACAATCTCAAATTTCCCGGGGGAGGGACATTCAGTTGCTCTGGGGGATGTCCCATCCGGTCCAAATCCTGAAATCAGCACTGAGTAAATGTCATTAGATTGAGGTCCGATTTTTGCCATTCCACTTCTCTCAGTATAATGTGAAAGAAGTTTAAATAAATGGAGTGATTTTGCAAATTTGTTCTATAGCGCTCATTCTATATATTTAACCTCCTTAATTCCCATTAATTCTGAGCGAAGACAATGGACAAAAATCGAGCCCCAATTTAGCAACTATTGCTTGCAGAGCCAACAATCGTTACTATTTTAAACTATTATCAAAAATCGGAGTAAAAATACTCATAACATTTTACATAACCCTCCTGAAATTTTTTTTAAATATCTATGGCCATATGTGATTTACTGAATTTAATAAAAAGAATATTGCCCAGTTAAACTGACGGCATTGAGCTCACAGGCTACGCATACTAATTGTACATGACAGCCTTGTATTTTCGTTAATTCAGTTCGAAAAAAAATTAAGAAGGGTAAACAGCCTCCCCTTGTTCCTTTTTTATACTTAATCATTTAACCTCCTAAACTATCAAGGACATGATTTATCATATAAAAAATCTATATCCAAAATTCAGAGCAAATTGGATAATTCTTAATAAAAACCCATTTAACATTTATATAATTTAAGAGGAGTTATTCCCCTCTTTTATACTTAACCATTAAACTTCCAAAACTATTCAGAGATTTGAACGAAAGCTGACAATTCTGCTTGAAAAATCCATTTATACAAGTTAAGGGGAGGGGCATTGGAACCCCCGTTCCCCTTGTTTATACTTATTCAATGAACACCTAATAACAGCCACGGACTCGCCTCATCAGAATGATCCTATATCTAAATTTTGAACGAAAACTGTTAATTCTGCATAAAAATCCCGTTTATATCAATTAAGGGGAAGGGCATGAGCCCCCCGTTCCCCCTGTTTATACTTATTCAATGAACACTTAATAACAGCCACCGTATCGCCTCATCAGAATGATCCCATATCTAAATTTTGAAGGAAAACTGTTAATTCTGTATGAAAATCCCATTTATATCAATTCAGGGGAGGGGCATGAACCCCCCGTTCCCCCTCTTATACATATCGAATGAACTCCAAAAACTAATCAGGGAAGCGCCTTATCAGGATATACCTATATACTAAATTTCAAGTGGATCCGATATTTTTATCATGAATTATCGCGTTACGCACGAACATACATACAGAACGGACGGGCACATAAGCTCTCAGGCTATGATAGCCTGTGAGCTAAAAACCAGTCAGACCATTTTAGGACATCCTATATAACTAAATTCTATAGGATGGTGGCTGAATGAAGCACTTAAAATTTTAAAGATGACTTTGATACGTCGATTAAAGGTTTTTCTATGCTGCAGTTATCAAGTTCAAGCCCAGTTCCAATACCAATAAACGAATTACTGACCCGACCCTGTATAAAAAGCTAAAAATAGATTTGAATCCAGCGTGCCTTCTGCAATTAAAATTATTCACAAAGCACACTTGCTTTTTTTCGTTCAGATTTTATTTTCAGTTTATATTCAAAACTCATGAATACAGTAAAATAGTAATATTAATGACTATTTAAGCAATTATATACATAAACATTACGTAAAAACAAGACTTAGGAAATTACATTCAAATAAAAATCCAGTAAGAAAATCAATTTAGAATGAAAGATACGCATGATTAAAAAAATCATTATTTTAAAGCTCAACAAAGAAAAAATCGCAGATTTTTAAAAATACATCTCAGTAATTTATTAAACCAAATTAAATTTCCAATGATTTTACATATAAATGTACAACAAGTAAGATGCGAGCCCAACGTGAACTCGTGGGAAAGACTTTGTAGGAGTCCATGGGTCACAGCCAGACCAATAATGATTTTTACACGGGCTGAGTTGAACATGGACAAAACATTCAACTTTTATTCTGGGCCCAGCCTCGATCTGGAAATTTTGACCAGTGCAGATCTTTAGGAAAAATGAAGCCCAGACCACACTGAACCTGAAAGAAAAAGAAGTCTGGTCCAATCTGAATACGCGGGAAAATGTACTACCGAGACCCAGCCCAGGTCTAAACAGGAGAAGACCTGACCCATCCCTATCCTTAATAATTAAAGCAGGTTGTGCCTGCCCTGTTCTTGAGTTTCGCGCTCAAGTCATTTCCCTTGAGGATTCATATCCAATAATGTTGTTTTGTAAATATTTTATTAGCAAAAGGGAGTAGGGTAGGGTTGTAACTAAGGGAGTGCTAGGGAGGCAAACCCCCCTCCCCGAAAACATTCCATGGTCACTAAATGAATTTATTTTGCAAATATCCCAATAAAGTTCTGCTCAAAAATCTAATTTCGATTTGAGGCTTTTTCAGAGCTTTGCAGAAATATAAAATTGTAACTAAAATAAGTGTTTCAATATTAGCTTATCCTATTAGCACATATGAAGGTAATATGATGTTTAATATTGCAATAGTTATACACTCGAAGTTTCATCGATATATTATTTTCCTAGCTTAAAATGAAGTTATTGCAACAGTTGAATAGTAAGAAAAATACCTACAGTGTGAATATTCACTTATTTATATTACTGCACCAGAAAGAGAGAGAAAATATGAGCCCCCTCTATTATTCATTTCTAGCCACGGCGCTGAGGGGACGGGGTCGCTCGCCCCACTTAGACCTGCTATTGATTTGAGATATTTTATATGATATAAAGAACATGTTTTGTATGTAAAAATAAATGTGACAAAGCTAAACTAATAAACTATAATATTAAATTTTGTATTCATAAAACCTGCCAAAACTTTTAATGAAGTTGAGTATCATTCGATTCATAATTAAAAGATATGTGAGAAAAATACTACCCTTCATATTCTTAAAAATTCCTCCCACCCCCTCAATGGATTAAAAATGCTCTCCATAACATTGTAAAACAATTGTATTTTTGTAAACTCATTGGATTTTCATTCCTAGTGCTAAAATGAACTTTTAATGCATTAATTGGAGACCTTTAAATGCAACAATAATATATTCAACGCAATTATCATTCATCCTCGAGTCCACTGCTAATTTCCTAAATCGCACCAAGCTTGCATTATAAGACATTTTTCATATTGCATTCTAATAGCAGTTACATAAAATTAAAAAAGAAATAATGTTATTAAATTTGTTTAAACTTGATGCAAAGTTGTACTGCAAACCATATTATTAAAAATTAACTAACCTTTTACTTTCACAATAATGAATATTAAATGATTTATTTTTTATAGGTTATGAAATGCAGTTGCTAAGTAATTCCGTATAGAAAAACAATATATACATATCATGTTAAATAAATAAAAATGTTTTATATCATTGGAAAAAATATATATAATTTCATCAAAAATTTTACAAATAAAAAAAATCTCACAAATATACTGACACTATTTCAAAATAAAAGGAATAAATTAAAACCTTTATTTGGAAATGTTAGCATCCGTAATTTACCACTTAAATACATCAACCAGATGCATCTTTCTCTTTCAAAAAATGGAAATTTTAAAATAATCTATTGCAATAAATAAATTGTTATAGTAAACTGCCACAGAAAAAGCATTATGATTCAAAATACAATATTCTTTCTATATTTCCAGAAATAATGAACCAATAATTACAAAAACTATACAACTAAATCCAGGTACCTCACAAACGTGTTCATTTAATTTCAAGCAAATCAGATGCTTTGCAACAGTTATCGCAGAAAAGACATACTAGCAGATGGAAATTAAAAACATTTGTGACTCCATGGTATGTTTTTACTGACAATTCAGAAGAATCACTATTTTTTCCTGTAATATTGTAAAGGATTTTCGCCTTAATCTTATAACAAAGATTATTTTTTTCATACCTCATCAATACACGGTTTCCTATCAGTATGACTTAACAGATGCTTTCTTAAACTGCCCTTTAAAGAGAATTTTTTGTTGCATAAATCACATACAAAAGGTTTCTCACCAGTATGAGTTAACAGATGACTCTTTAAATTACAGCTTTTAGAGAATTTCTTGTTGCATATCTCACAGACAAAAGGTTTCTCACCAGTGTGAATTAACAGATGACTGCTTAAATTACACTTATGAGAGAATTTGCTGTTGCATATATCGCAAATAAAAGGTTTCTCATCGGTATGAATTAAGCCATGCATGCATAAATTACTTTTACAAGAGAACTTCTTGTTGCATATCTCACATGTAAAAGGCTTCTCACCAGTATGAATTAACAGATGTCTGCTTAAATTCGTCCTCAGAGAGAATTTCTTGTTGCATATCTCACAGACAAAAGGTTTCTCACTAGTATGAATAACCAGATGACGGTTTAAACTACTTTTTTGAGAGAAATTCTTGTTGCATATTTCACACACAAAAGGTTTCTCACCAGTATGAGTTACCAGATGCCTGTTTAAATTAGTCTTATCAGGGAATTTCTTGTTGCATATCTCACAGGCAAAAAGTTTTTCCCCAGAGTGAATTAACAGATGTCTGTTTAAATGACTCTTATGAGTGAATTTTTTATTGCATATCTCACAAACAAAAGGTTTCTCACCTGTATGAATTAAGAGATGTTGGCTTAAATTGCTCTTATGGGAGAATTTCTTGTTGCATATCTCACAGAAAAAGGATTTCTCACCAGTGTGAATTAATAGATGACTGGTTAAAATGGCTTTTTGTGAGAATTTCGAGTTGCATACCTCACATATAAAAGATTTCTCATCAGAATGAATTGACATGTGTTTGCTTAAGCTACTCTTATGATAGAATTTCGTGTTGCATATCTCACAGACAAAAGGTTTTTCACCAGTGTGAATTAAGAGATGGTTGCTTAAATGGTCTTTTCGAGAAAACTTCTTTTGACATACCTCACATATAAAAGATTTCACGCCAGAATGAATTAACATGTGTGTGCTTAAATTACCCTTTTGGGAGAAACTCTTGTTGCATATTTCACAAGAAAACATTTTCCCTGCTAGAAGCTCGAAGCTGATTTTCCAAAAATGTTTTGTTAAAAAATATTTTTCTGCATTTTTCAGACTTTAAAGATAATCTTGATTGATTTGATGTATATCTAATTTTATAGCTTTACGCATCTGCAATAAACAAAAATAACTTCATCACTTTTTATGATTTATTTAAAAAAGTATATAAGAAAAATGAAAATTTATGAATTAAAACAAACTTAAATATCATTTTCATCATAATATTAAAAACTACAATAGAAACCTGGTTATTCGATGCAAAGAAAACTAAAAGCACACCAGGTACATTTCATAATGATATACTGATTAAACAATATGTAAAATTATAGCATGTAAACTAAACACCTACCATCATAAAATAGTAAATTTTTCAGGAAGAACATAGAATATCACACTATAATAAAATATTTAAAATTTCGATAATATTTCAAATAATTAAAAGCAAAGATCAAGATTATAATATCAAGATAATGATGATAATAATAATAGTAATAGAGAAGAAATAATAATTATAAAGATAATAATAGTAATCAAGTATGATTAAATATTCATTATAAAAAAGGAAACAAATTTATAAAGAAAATTATAAACACTGAAATTAAAAGATGTTACGATAAATATTAAGAAAAAAGCAAATTTAAGGATGAAATTCTATAATTTCGTATCATCCGTCGATGCAATGATACATTTAAGCAGTGAGGCAAAAATCAACTGTTTTTGTGATAAGGGGAATGAAATGTGCACGAGTTTAGTTGGAATTCATTCAAAATTATTCATTTTCAATCTAATATAAAGGATTACTAGGACAAGATTCTGCATCATTCTTAAAAATTGTATTGCGTAGTAATAGTTTAATCATTTTTTAGCCTTTTTATTATGTATAAAAACCTATGTAATTAATAATAGACAAATTAAAATACATTTTCCCATGCAGTTTTAAAATACAGCTCATTTGGAAATATATAATTAGATTGTTGCATGCAAACTGGATGATGAAATATGAGAAATAAATCATCAAATAGAGTTATAATAGAGTATATGATGGGTCATTCCATGCCAAATCAACCAGTGACACAACCTGACCCTTTCCGATTTCAAGGAAACTGCTAGGGATCATTCTCTATGATTATAAAATTGGAGCATATTTTTATTTTTTGTTTATCGCTTTAAATTTTTATACAATTAATTATTTAAATTTTGAAAAATCATCATTTTTTGACTTGCATAAATATTTTCAATTTTGAATTTCTCAAGTTCTATCAAACATAGAAAATGACCACTCATTTCAAAGAGGAGTTTATAAGGTTTAATTTGATGTGCAAGTCGTCTATGTATAGTTAAAATAAATAAAATTTAAATTTTTTTTTAATTTTAAATTTGAAACATTTTTTAGATAGTCATTTTTAAAAATTTTGAAAAAATTGTATGTTTGTTGTAATATTATAAGCTTTAAATTCTGAAATTTTTAGAGTGGGATATTAATGGGATCAGGAGTTATTAAATAAAAGCAAAAATTACCATTAAAATAGCAATTTAATTCTGTCTATTTTGTTATTTATTTATGATTTGTATGGTAATTTTCAGCTTTTATTTCATAACTCCTGATCCCATTGAGATCCCACTCTAAAAATTTCAGAATTTAAAGCTTATAATATTAAAACAAACATACAATTTTTAAAAAATTTAAAAAATGACTATCTGAAAAAATTTCAAATTTTAAATTTTAAAAAAATTAAAATTTTATTTATTTTAATTATACATAATCAACAAAACCTTATAAACTCTTCTTTGACAGGAGTGGTCATAAAATTTGCTATGTTTGATAGAACTTGAGAAATTCAAAATTGAAAATATTTATGCAAGTCAAAAAATTATGATTCTTCAAAATTTAAATAATTAATTGTATAAAAATTTAAAGCGATAAACAAAAAATAAAAATATGTTCTAATTTATATCATCATAGAGAATGATCCCTAGCAGTTTCATTGAAATCGGAAATCGTCAGGTTGAATATTGATTTTTTTTGGTTGATTTGACATGGAATGACCCTGATGGTTATAATAGTCATGGCAAAACATCAGACGTAGGGTCGGCAAAATTCTGCCAGAGTGGTTAAAACGAGTGGTTGTAAACAGTTAAAACCAGCGTGGCAGAAATTAAGAATCAATACTAATAAGAATTTTAATCTGCAATGATTTATAATTCACACATGTATTTGATACATAAACAACTTAGTTAAAAATTAAAACTAAAGGACTGGCCAAAAATGTTCAAATTATGGGGGTGTTTAGTATAAAGGGAGAATCGGAAATGCATTACTACTACTACTATATATTGAATTTACAGTCGGTATAAAATATAAAGTACGGTAACTAGTTTATTATAGTGCAGGGTTCGTGATTTTTTTTATTTTTTTTTAAATGAAAATAATCGGTTTTTTTATTTAAATCGGATTTTTTTTTAAATGTCACATTATTATTATTTTATATGACTTTTTGTTTAATTTAAAAAATATATATTTTACATACATAGACATGCATGATTTAAGTATTACCTATTTATAATATTATACAATTTACATAAATGATTCATATTATTTCAAGATAAAATTTTAGGCTATTAAAAAATCTTAATTACATAAAATGCATGAAAAACTACAAATCAGATGTCAAAAATTAATTCAGCCTTCAATATTTTAATTAAAATAAAAACGTCTGCAGCACATATAAATTTTAAAAGAAAATTGGAAGCAAACTAATGTTTTATTTTTTTTCATGTGCTGGCTGAGAAAAATGAGTTCAGCTGTTGCCAATAAAATACTTAAGGCCAAAGGACAAAATTTGAGATGTGATCCCTAATCGACTGACTTCTCAGTAGTATTGGAATTACGCAGGAAAATTTTGATTAATTTTATTTTATTTGTGGTATATCTATCATCTTATAAAACAATAACTATTTAAACTTACTAATGAGAACTTTATATCACTAAATAAAAATTCAGCCAGAGAAGGAATGCTACAGTGTTGCCGTGTCTGGCTGATTTTTTATTAGGGGATTCTAAATTCTCATCAGTAAGTTTAAGAAGTAATTAATCATAAGTTAATAAGTAAGTTCATTGTTTTATAAGATGATAGACATTTCAAAAATAAAAATAAAAGAAAATTGCTATTCAAATTTTTCCTGTGTGAATTCCAACACTAGTGAGACGTCGATCAGTTAGTGAATACGTCATAATTTGTGTCCTCTGGCATTGAGCAATTTAAAAATGACAGTGGTTTAGCAGTTTTATCAGATGATTTCTAATTTCTGAAAGTACCAAAACAAAGGCAGAAAATATTTGTTCAACTGAAACAGATAAGTCAGTAAAAAGCTAATTGATCCTTAATTCTCTAACTTTTTTAGTATCAGTCTTTTCGATAACTTTGACAAAGATACCTCCCACCATTCTAAAAGACTGAGATCAATTATATAAAATTTAAAAAATAATAAATAACTAATGACTGGTTCAGATTTTACTCAAATCTTAATGACAGGAATCACCAAATTACAGTACATAAAGTCATACAATTTTATTTTACCTCAACTTGCAGCTTTTCTAAATACTAATGAGTAAATATTCAAATATTTCTGCTTAAGTTTCTTTAATGTTGCAACATTATTTTATAATTTGATTCAAATGAAATTTGGAAGCATTTTTTTTTTTTTCAAAACTTTTCATTTATTTTACTTTTTGACAAAACTTAAGTTTTATCTTTCTGAAAGTTTTTGATTAAATATATTACATAAAACTAATTTGTATTAAAAATCAAATCCCTCTACTAAATGACTAAAATTATCATGTAGTGAGTATTAACTTAGAAAAAACAACACTCCCAGGAACAGGCATAATTTTGCAAGAAGGATTATAATAAATAATGTCTTCACAATACAAACCAAATTATAGGTCATGCACAAATTATTTAATTTTTGCAATGTTAGTTAAAACTATATATCTTTCAAAGCAACAACAAACAAAGATTATTAGCTTTTTCATTTCTTTTTTCTGAGTATTTCAAAAGGCAAAAGAAATTTTTGCCTTTTGAATTAAATTTAATTAAAATATTAAAAGCAAAGGTCAAATTAATAATCAATAATGTATCATTAAATATTTATTATAAAGATAAGATGTATTTTTCATATGTAATTTGCTTTATTAAGATACATTACTAATTCACATTAAAATAATGAAACAAGGAAGTTTTATTTCAGATTTAGCCAGGCTTAATAACCCAAAAATTAATGAAAATTACAAATTAAAATGTATACAAAATTGATATAAAAATAAAAAGTCAAATTTTGCCTCAGCATCTGAACTGAATGTTTCATTGTTTACATTGATAAATTATTTGCAGATTTTAAAGAGTTGCGGATTTCAGGGAGTCTACTGTATATACATACTTAAAAATTATATTTTGCATTGTAGTATATCAGTTGAAGAGAACCTTGTGACAAAAATTTATTTCAATATATTAAAAAATTTTTAAGAAATAAGTTTTTTCGAAAATGTAAACAAGAAAAAACAAATCTTTGCAGAAATTGCAAATTAAGATTTTAATGCAGGACAGTACTAAAGTATATTCTGCATAAAATATGCAACTTTAAACTAAACTCAGCTTTACATAAAAAATGAAAAAAAAGAGGATTAATCCCTTTTAAAATTAAAGAATAATGATAACTGTTAAAATGTATTGTTAACATATGCTTAATCCTCTCATCACCAAATTATTATAAAAGTGGAGAAAAAATAAATCTTTCTAACTTTTAATACTTCTAAAATACCACTATTAATTACGAGTAAAAATATTTTTTTTTTGTAATGTTGCTTTATCGTTTTTTTTCTTTGATTTCGATATTATTCCCAAAACTCTCTTTTAAGGAATCTGTTATGTTTAAAATTAATTTAAAATCATGCACATAATATGGATAGGTTAAAGAATAATAAAACATTTTTTACCTCGCAAAAATGTTAAGCAACTCAAAAAATTAGCTCATTTCTTTTCTGAAACAATAAAGCAACAATTGTAAGTAATGCTAGAAATTATTCAGTACTGATATATAAGTATGATTAATGCAACTATTTAGAAGCCTTCTATGTACAATAGGGTAGAGCGAAAAAAATTATTTTTTTAAATCAAAAACGGGTAGGTGCCAAAAGTTGCCTTTATACTAGTACAGCAAATGCGTGAAATTTTACCGCTGAAGAAAAAATGGCTTGAGTCTGCGCTTTTGCTTCAAAAATCGAAATTTTGGGTAAAATTTGTCATTTTTTGGCATTTTTTCAAAAAAATTAAAAAATTCCTACAGAGCTGGTTATTATTTAAAAGTGTTACTCAAACCTGTATATTTATCTGCTTAATATATTAAAACTATAAAACAATATCTTTATTCCGTATAGCTGGAGTAAAACAGTCAACTTTTGGTAAGAAAACAGCATTACTAAACCACTCTATTGGGACATACAACAAATTGTTGTTTTTAATACAGCTCATTTTCAAAACTACCTTGCACATACGTCGTGGAGGTGGTTATATTTCATATACCATTCGCCCCAACTATTCGATTATCTTAGTACAGTGTTTTATTTATATATTGATTTGTGATTTTCTTTATCAAAATTTGGCATGTTTTCTATTCATCCACCTAGTTTATCTATTTTTTGTATCCACATGTTGCTGTGACTATGTTAATGTACATTTTTATAGCTTATACAAAAAAATGGCAAGCAGAGTAATTCGCGGGAATATTATTAAAGGTATCTGTTCGGCCATCTATTACCTTTATAAAACTTACATCCAGTTGATAAAAGTTCTATTACCACAACATTTTTCAATCAATTATATTTTTTTACGAAATGATCTGCTTCAAAGATGATTTCAGGTATTTCAACTATAAGTATGCCATCATTTATTCTACTTTTGCATTTTTTACATGCTAAGAAGCGAGCTGTTTAATGTGATGGGGATCGTCAGAGAGAATTGCAGTGAGATTTTATTCTGCATGTTCAAAGCAACCGTTGTTGTAAATAACTTTTTTCATTAGTTTTATGCCATTTTCTAAGTGTTTTCGTAACCATGTAATTTCCCATTAACTTTTATATCTCCTTTTTATATGTGGACAACATTTGATGGTGAACTGTCCTGGGCATAAACTTATAATGCATAGTACTTTTGGGGGGAATGTACAGACTCTAATTGACGCCCATTTAAAATTAGAAGAATTCTATTTATCGCTGTGAACCATTTTCTATAGGATAAGCTTAGAATTGTGTATAATAATGGATCATATACTACTTCAACTTCAGTGAATTTCTTCTGCATCAATTATTAGAGAAGTCGATATAAAACGTTCTAATCTACATGGATTCACAAGATCAATAGTAAAATCTTTGTCTATACTATTCACTTCCTATTGCAATTTTTTTGAAAATAGAGAATAATTTCGAAAAATTGTTTTTTCAAATTGAGAAAAAGATACTCAGAACAGACTAGAAATTTCTGTCGGATATTGCAAAGCTAATTCACAAGGAAAGCTATTTCTCAGAAGAAATGGGGAATAGGAATTTAGGAAACATCTCACACAAAAGACAGCTCATAAAGCGAATAAAATTTTCCGCTTTATATAAGCACAGATTGGCAATCAGAGGCTATAGATTCATTCACAAAATATAAAATCAAAGTTTATACTGCAGGATGTTTTATAACAAATGTAATACACACCTAAAGATATAGGTCTAAAAACTTATTAGAAATTACTCGACTACGAAACAACACAAGAAACGACATAAAACAAATACTAAAACATTTTTTAGAATTATTGTTGCTTTACACGCAAATTTTGTTTGCAATCCTTTGTGACGATCGTTATAATATTCAACAGCTAGTTTCTCAAAATATATTCAATGTAATAGGTACAGTAAATGATAACATACTAGAAATTAAATTCAGAAAATCAATCTTTAGGCAAATCATTACATATAAAATGTAATTGATTGAAAAAATGCAGTGGTAACAGAACTTCCAATTATAATGTATTAATTGCATGAAATTTTAATGAAGATAATAGATGGCTGAATAGGTTCAACTAACAACATACCCAATACATTACTCAGCTTCTCGTCTGTTATACAAGTTATAAAAATATATGTGCACCAGGTCACACCAGCAACATCCAAAGTCAGTGAATACAAAGAAGAGGTAAACTACTTTGATACATAGAAAACTTTTGCCGGTCTTCGGGAAAAAAATAACAATTCAATACATAAATAAAATACTGGGCCTAGATAATTGGGTGGTGAGAGGGGTGGGATATGAAATGCAGCCACCTCTACGAATTAGATACAGAGTAGTTTTGAAAGCAGCTAGGTAAATAATGCATTCAAAACAACAATTCGTTGTATGCTCCAATAGAGAGGTAATGCTGATTTTTTTACCAAACGTTGTCAGATGTGCTCTAATTATATAAACTACAGATATAGTTTGGTAGTTTAAATATGTTAAGCAGATAAATATAAAGGTTTAAGTAACACTTTTAAATAATTAGCTCTTTAGGAATTTTTTAATTTTTTTGACAAAAATGTCAAATTTTAACCAAAATTTCAATTTTTGGAGCAAAAGTGCAGACTCTAGCTATTTTTTTTGAGCGGTAAAATTTCAAGCAGTTGATGTACTAGTATAAAGATTACTTTTGGCACCTACCTGTTTTTGGTTTTTTAAAAATATTTTTTTTCGCTCCACCCTAATGTACAATTCAATTTCTATAGTCCACACACGTTGCGGCCAAAGGTTGTGTGGATTATGGATTATAAAGTATTAAGGACTATAAGCCATTTTATTATTCCTAGACAGCATTTTAATTCTATAATAAGTATAGTATGAAAAGATAAATATGAATTTTAATAATTTATTTAATATGCTATCACAAAAAATGCCTTCTTTAAGTTATTTTATTTAAAAAATTACGTGTATATATATATATATATATATATATACATGCATTTTAATGAAAATAATAGCATATGTTCCATAATGCTGTAATTCGTTGTTACTGTTAATAAAATAAAAAAGTTATATTAACAAAAATTAATGTTTTATATTACGATTTTTTCCAATTTTTTTATTGTTATTTTTAAAAAATCATTTTCGGATAATGAATTATTAAATTTTCTGAACTATTTATTTCATTGTTTACATTCATATGAGTGTGCGGGTATTCAATCTTTGACTGTTCTAAAGTATTTAATGGTTTTACTAAACAAAACAAAAAAATCTGTATTTTTTTCTTCCAAGTATTGCGATTTGAAGTGGGAGCCTCATATGAGGCTCAGGATGACAAGAGAGTTATTAGAATCACCTTCAGATAGTTCATTTTAATTCAAATTTTGGGCTATAATTTCTAATTCATGCTGAACCAAAAGTGAGGCATTCATTGTTTGAACTGAAATTTAAAATAATAGATATAAATAATTCCAAAAAACAGTGATTTAAGAGTAGGCACATGCCTTAAATCTGATTTTTTTAAAGCCACAAAGCTATTGGTTTTCAAAATTCACACAATTGAGAATCAGTGCATAAAATATAAATGATTGTTATGTGGATTTAAAGATTAAGAACACAAATCTCAAAAGCAACAAACTTAAAATTGTCTAATAGGAGCTGAAGAACTGTGAAGGGGCTCTCCAAATGCAACATTATCATTTTATAGGTGAGGGGGAATGTCCTGTGATATTGATATCATTTTTGATTCAACCATTTTTAATATTTCTAACATTGTGTGTAGTTCAAAAGAGTGTATTATAAATTTTTAGGGTGTTATCTATTAAATGGAAATACAAAGTTGTTAATAAAATCACTAAATTACTATAAAAATATTTAATTCCAAAATATACCCCAACATTTAACTTTCTTTGTCTTCTTCATATGCGTATGCATATACACTCACTGATCGAGAATCCATATGTGAAGTATGTTTGAAATGAAGCTTGTGTTTACTAATAAATAATAGAGAAAGAAAAAGAATGTTGTCCATTTATTTTGTTGACAAAAAATTCAATATCTCCATCCCCTTCCTTCATGCGCAGAAAGTGCAACAACATATTCTATATGGATTAAGCTAAAGAAAATATTGAAATATTTATATAAAAATTTGGTTATCCCATTGATCAATTTCGCCAAATTATACAAATCGCCACTAATAGCCAAATTATACATATTGACGTAATTTTTATTTTAAATAATAAAAAAACAAATAATTAGTAGAATATTAATAAAAATACAAAGAAAAAGTCGAAATAAAAATCTCTTAATGACATTTTAAAAACATGTATCATATTCAATGTCATTGAATTGACATTTATGATCATACATTATTGGCATTTAATCATATAATTTGGCGATAGTATTTTGGTTGACGGGATAACAGAGTAGCACCAAAAATTCTATAACCATTTCTATAAAACTTCTACAGTTATTTCTATACCTTTTTGGTTAAACTAGCTTATAGAAAAAAGGGCCATAATTGTATAGGATTTTTTAATATTTTATAAGAAATTTTTGTAAGGGAAGTAAAAATTTCTGAAAAAAAATCAAAAGGTGTAAATCATTGTTTTTATATTAATTATTTTTGGTCCCAAAAAAATTACTTACAAAATAACATGTTACTGGCACTTAGCATTGAGACTCAGTTCATTTTAAAGCCCTATATTAGGAAGTTTGAAAATTGAAAAAATAAAATCTGTTAAAATCATATTTTTCGATTAATGCAGTAAAATTGCTTTCTGAAAATGTAAATTTTGAGGTCACTTTTCAGAACTATTAACATAGTTTCATTTTTTAAAAGAAAAGCCTTTAAAATTATAAATTAGTTAATGATAAATATAAAGTATTGTAAAATGTTAAAAAATCCCTTCAAAAACCTACGAATTTGATTTTGAAAAATTTCTACTTTATTTTCACAGTTTTTGAGGAGGAAAAAGTTGCCATATTTTCAAAAGTAGAGTTTGTGGAAACCCTAGCCTAGATAGATATAAAAAAAACATGTTTAAAATACACAAAGTAAAAACATGTTTTTCAGATTCCCTGACACCTAAAATGTGTACTGTTCAATACCGTTCCCGTAAAATCCATCTAAAACCAGAATTTGAAATTTCTCACGAATCCAATATACTTTCTTCTTGTAAAGATAATGCATGATATAAAGTTATCAGGGTGGTCAACATGGCAAGATATTTAAACAAAAATTATAAAATTTTATTTACAAATATAATTTTGTGGTGTCTTTTGATCAAAAAATGTGCATTTCACTGGGTAATGCATATTTAAAAAAATAACGATCACACTATTAGTTTTCTTTTTTTTTTTTTTTGAACAAATACAATTGAACCTTTTTAGTGTGAAATTTCATTTAATGCACAATGATGCTGAGGTCCCATTAGATAAGCCTGAAAATCAATGCATTTCTTGTTCTAAGATTCAACCATATTTTCTTAAAGAGACTCTTCATTCACTTGAATACACCAGCTCCATACTGTTAAACCAATGGGCAGGTTATTTTAGAATTTCTTGTTTAAATTTGAATATTTATACAAAAAATTGTTTATTTGTATAAGAGAGTTGAGGTCGATCTTTATTATGGCTATTCTTTCCTTTTTCGATTTTGGTAACAGATTTCTTTTAAAATTCTTCAATTTTTCTTTTAAAATTTCTTTTCAATTTCAAAACTGGTTCTGATATTTCAATATCAGAACCAGTTTTGAAATTGAAAATACCTTTTCAAGAAAATCTGCAACCAATACCGAAAAAGTAAAAAATTATCATATTAAAGCTGAGACTTGCCTATCATATGTTAAAAAAAAAAGTGTAAAAATATTTAAATTTAAATGAGAAATTCAAAAACAACCTGGCCATTGGATTAACATTTTGGAGCAGGTGTTTTCAAGTGAGCGAAAAGTCCTCCAAAATATATAAATTTTCATAAACTATAGAACACACATCGTTATGCGATTAATTATTTAAAAAATAATTTGTTTCAAGTGAATTGAATACCTACAATCCAATTGCATTTATGATCACCTCAATGTTTTAAAAATGAATAGTAAAAAAGAAAAAAAAATCAAACCATTTTGCTGTACTTAAACTCAGGGCCGTGCTTAGGACTTTGGCGGCCCTGGACGAAATATATTTTGGCGGCCTGGTCACTGGTCGAGATAATTCGAGCTTTCGTAAATAATACTCGGTTTTAAAACAGAGCAAATTAGCTTGTTTTTAGAGTCTCTATAATATCTAATCGGCAGTGGCGCGAGTACTTTTATACGAGGGAATTTCTACGTATTTGTATCATCCTTACTTCCATGGGTGTACCCAAGGATGTGTTGGGGGAGGGGGTGATAGGGCTAAAGCACAGCCCGAAATTTTCGAAAGTTATATGAAAAAAATGCTGATTTTTTTTCTTTCTTTTTGAGAAAAATTTGTAATTTTTTCAAACATACTGTGGATTAGCCATTCTAATCCACAGATTCATTTTAATCCACATTGCCATGAATAAAGAGAAAGGAAGGGGTGATGGGATTACAGCCCTTCTCTTTTTGAAAATTAAAGGAAAAAAAAATCCTTACTTTTTTAGATAAATCTAAGATCGATATTTTTTTTCTTCTGTTTTTCAGCGAAATAGCCATTCCCGTTAACCCCATATTAGTCCACATTGACATACAGCATACCCAAAGATGGGAAGGGGGGTGATGAAATTAGAGCCCCCTTACCTTGAAAAAGTCGATAATAAAATTAAAATTTGTGCAGATTTTTTTTCTTTTGTTTGAGACAAATTTTTATTTTTTCCCCATATCATTCAACGGATTAGCCGTACCTAGAGCTCTGCACGGGCCGGGGTTGGCCCGTACCCGGCCCGGCGGAATCCTTTCAAATTTTATAACGAGAGGGCAGATGTAGAATAGTTTTTTCAATGGATCCGGCCGGGCCGACAAACAACATAAACGGGCCGGGCCGGCAAAGAAAATGAACGGGCCAGACGGGCCGGGCCGATAGTTTTCGGGCCTGCCGGCCCGTTTTGAAGTTTTAAGCAGAGACGATAAAATATGAGCTATTTTCAACGAAAATGGTTTTAACGAGAATAAGTATAAATGTGCGTTATGAGCCATACTAGTTTGACAGCATCAATATAAAAATGTACAGTGTAGAGATCGGCATCGGAGAGTTACATTGTCCATAACCCGTTTTAATATTTTTTTAGCTGACTCATGCCGGGTCGAGATCAAATGTGCATTATTTTTCTACATTTAGACTGGCCGGACCGGAACTAGACTTAAATGTTCTCAAGATCTGTAGGGCAGAAAACATGATTTGTAAAATTATTAATAGCGATAAAGAACTTATGTTAGCTTAATATTTGGATATATACTTCTGGATAGTTTTTAAATTAATTTCTCAATAATGCAAAAGTTTGACACATTTTCTGATTAATTTTAAATTGTAAAAGTATAAAAATGATAAGCCTAACTATTAAAGGGATTTGGAATCGAAAAACGTTTTTTTTATTTTTGATAAATAAAATACTTGTATAACTTTGTTGAGATATAATAGTTTCTCAAATGATTGCAGGCTTTTCTCCCTTCCCATGCTAACGCTTCCGGAAATTCTATTCAAAACGCTAATTATGACAATATTTTATTTGCTTGCAGTATTCTTAAATTGCTTGTATCAAATAATGGATAACGCCATTCGATTATATAGTTTCTGAATAAAGATACCTGTTAATCTTATGCGTTTCTGAGAAAAAAAAATTAATTTAGAAATGCATCAGAAAGGAGCTTCTTTGAATTTAAGAATGAATTTGGATTTGAAATCTTTAATAAAATGATATAAAAATATTTTTATAAATCTTCTTTTATTAAACAGCTTCCAAAGTAACGATGTTTTTAGCTTTTTTTTTCTTCTTTTATTCTAAGCCATATTAATTTTTTAATGAATCTTTATTCGAATGTTGAAAGCCTAAAAATCTAAGTAATCATTAATGTTGTTAATGTGTATTTCCTGTAAAATATACTGTAAAATCATTCCATAGATATGTATGCAGTATTCTTTAAAGAAATCTTAAATATATGATAAAAATCTGAGTTTTTTAGAAATTGTAGAAATTGTAACGGGCCAAAACGGGCCGGGCAGAACTGTTGAATTGTACAACGGGTCGGTCCCGGATCTGGAAATTCCGGCCCGTGCAGACCTCGAGCCATCCCTTATCTTTAGTACCATATTAGTGCTCAATGACACCACATTATACTGAAAGAAATGAAAGGGGTTGTTGGGATTACAATCCAATACCACAAAAGTCAATTTTTTTTTTTTAAGCAAATCTATATTCAAAACCTATTATCAAATACGATAGTCTATTTCAAAACCGAATCTATAATAAAATATTATCCTCTACCGCTCAAAAGACTAGCCGCTCTTTTCTCTTTAGTTCCATGTTAAAGCACAATGACACTACATTCTACACAAAAAAATGAAAGGGATTCATGGGCTTACAGCTCATGAAATTTTCTGACGGAATATATGTTTTTCGCGATATTTTGTCGAAATTCGCGTTTTTCGGCAGCTTTTTCATGAAATTCACCTTTTTATTTAAATTCTTTTTTAAATTATTTTTTCTATGGAACTCTGGGGGAATACCTGTATTTTTTAGATATATTTTGTCGAAATTAGCATTTTTGTCCCCACGGCTTTATGAAAATGTTTGCTTTTTGCCGTAGTATTTATACGAAACTTGTTTTTTCCGGGCCCTTTTCGCAATCCTTTGTCGAATTTCACGATTTTTTCCGCGGCACTTTGATGAAATTAGCTTTTGTCTGCGACCCTTTGACGAATTCGCATTTTTTTAAAATGCTTTAACGAAATTCACTATTCTTTTGCATGATTCTTTGTCGAAATTTGCAATTTTATCCTCGGCTTTTTGACGAAATTTGCGTTTTTTTTTTTCGCAACCCTTTAACAAAATTTGCGTTTTTTTTCGCGACCGTTTCTCGAAATTCGTGTTTTTCAGCCGTCATTAGACGAAATTTGAATTTTCTTCGCGATTAGTTGTCGAAATTTGACATTTTCTCCGCAATCCTTTGTCAAAATGCGCGATTTTTTTCGCAACCCTTTACGAAATTAGCTTTTTTCCAGTGGTTCATCGACGAAATTCGCATTTTTTACAATTCTTCAACAAAATTAGTTTTTTTTTCTTGGCCCTTTGACGGAACGCGTGTCTTTTTGTGATTTTTTGTTGAAATTCGCGTTTTTGTTGGGGGGGGGGGTGATCTTTTGTCGAAATTTGCAAATTTTCCGCAGCCATTTGAGGAAATTCGCGGTTTTTTGAGACCCTTTGACGAAATTTGCGTTTTTCCACGGTCCTTTGTCGAAATTAGCATTTCCCCCTCGACTTTTTGATGAAATTATCTTTTTTGTCACGATCGTTTATCAAATTTCGCATTTTTCAGCAGTCATTAGAAGAAAATCGTGTTCATTTAAAGAAATTTGCTTCTTCTCTAATTGACGAAATTTGACTTTTTCCCGCGATCCTTTGACGAGATTCTTGTTTTTTTACGGCCCTTTGACAAAATTCTGATTTTATCTGTGGTCTTTTAACAAAATCCGATTACTTGCATATTCCTTTTAACCAAATCAGATTTTTTTTTCTGCGAATGATTGACGAATTTGATATTTTTCGACAACCATTTGTCGAAAATCGCGATACATTTTTTCAAAGTCCAAACTTTAAACTGATGACGATTGTTTTAAATTTTCGGAAAATTACGGACAAATTTAGCCTTTCCCCTTCTGGCTGCGGCCTTTTTGTCTAAAAGGTTGAATTGCTCACTTGGTCTTGTCTCATTGGTCTCCCACACCCCATATTCAAGATTCAGACATAAAATTGGTAATTAAACTGAGAAAATTTTCAAAATTGTTGGCAAAATTTAGTTTTTAAATTTAGTTGGCAAAATTTAGTTAGCGAAATTTCCAAGTTCTTTAGAGTAGAAAGTATTTCTCTCTAGTTCATATGTATAGGTGTAACATATGTTGATAAGAACTGAATTCGGCAGGTTACGGTTGGTTTTCTTTTATTACTTCAAATTATCTGCGAAAGATATGAATGCCTAAAGACAAGGCGTAATATAAACGAAAGTATAAATCCTAAACAAATGTAAAAAATATAAATTTTTTTGCGGCCCACAAATTTTGGCGGCCCTGGGCAAATGTCCGGCTCGACCCCCCCTAAGCACGGCCCTGCTTAAACTGAAGTTATAATATTAGAATAAACTGTTTAAAAATAAGTAATTATAAGCGTAATTATCCGCTTCTTACATAAAAAATCTTAATAATGCTTTGAATGACTCAATGACAAATCAGAAATAATGAAAGCTGCGATATATGAAATTTCGTGTAGTCATTATCAAATAACAAATTATAAAGTTTTTAGTTGAAGAGTTAACGAAAAATACCTACCCTATCTTAGAGGTAATCTGAGTTTTGGTTCAATAAATTTACTTTTTAAAAGTTACCTGATGTTATACACAACAGAAAAGACAAGACGCCAATAAAAGAATGAATCTTGAATTGCATTATGATTCATTGAAAGTGAGTCTTGAAAAAGTAATTCTTAATATTATTTATCAAATAAATTGATGGAATTAAAGTATGGCCAGTACTTTTTTATACTGGTCACCGAACAGCCATAAAACAAAATTTAACAAAAAAATATCAGGTAAAATTTCCTGAATTCCCATAATCAAATTGCATCCAATTGTTATTCTGAAGTCATATCTAAGTGCTCGATTAACTAATTTGGAAAATTCTTCCCATTTTTTTATTAAATAAATATTTTGTTTGTTATTTCAAAGGCGATTGCAATTTTAGTTCAAAACATCTACTGTAGGGAGTTCCATTTTTTGAGTGATTCATTATTTATGAATGAATTGAATTCTTTAGTCTTGATTCATTCATTGTGCTGGCGTCTGTAATAAAGTGGACAAAATGACATACTCTGAATGGAACCGTAGCTATATTTTAAAATCAATTGCTGACCCATTGTCTCTACTAAAATAAATTTGTGGTAAGATATGTTCCTTTAGTTATTCTTCTACTTAAAATTCTTTAGCTTGAGCATTGATCGTATGATGACACAGAATTTTATGTATCAGAACTCATTTTTACTAGACATTTTAAATATTCCCCACGCTGGTAAATCAAATACAGTAGAGGACCTATTATCCGGAATTCCGAAATCCGGAAGGACCCGAAATCCGGCAATGAAGACTATTGAGAACGAGGTGAATCATGAAGAAATGAATGAATCATGAATCTTTGATCAAATGGGCGTTTTTTCAAGATTTTTTTAAGATTTCATGCTTTTTTGGCTTTTTTTTTTTACAAAATTCACCTTTTTTCTGCGTTTTTTCGACAGAATTATCGTTTCAAAAAAACGCAATTTTTTTTAAATATTGCTTCAAGTATCAAAATTCATAAGTCACTCAAAGATTCATGATTCATTCATTTCATCATGATTCATGCCCATAAAAAAACGCAAATTTTTTCAAGTATAGCGAAAAAACTCTGCAAATTCGTCAAATATCGCAATAAAACCTGCAAATTTTGTCAAATATCGCGATAAAATCCTGCAAATCTCGTCAAATATCGCGAAAAAATCCTGCAGATATCTCGCAAAAAATGCAAATTTTGTGAAACGATCGCGGAAAAATCCCGTGTAAGCGCCCCCCTCCTATTATTTTACGATTTTTCGTCACCTTTGGGGGGTGGATTAACCGTATTTTACGGTTATATATATATAAAGCCAGTTAGCAAAACGTCCGGATTTTGAAGAGCTCTGAATTTTGGATGTCCGGATTTGAGACTTTCTACTATAGTACAAGAGTCAAAATTGTAGCTTAGTGTTTTTTCCACAGACTTCTCATACAACACACTTTACATTCATATTCTAGATAATAGTGCTATATTCCGTGGTTTATTTTATTTTATTTTATTTTATTTCTGGGAGGGAGAGGGGAGTGTCGAGTTTCGGATGGACCCGAAATCCGGAAAATTCCAAAATCCGGAAAGCCCTCGGTCCCGACGATTCCGGATAATAGGTCCTCTACTGTATTTTGCTAGCCAAATAGTAATTATCAGGCCGAATTATTTATTAATATAGAATTTAAAGTTGTTAAACATAAAATTTAAATAATGTTTTAAACAAATTCCTTCATTTACATAAAAAACTTTTATATATTCTATAAGTAGCAAATATGCTCAATAAGTAACTAATATACATTATCAATATTAAAACTATAAGTTAAGCAAAATATTTTCTGCCAATCTATTTTCTGTGTGTTATAAGTGACTCTATGGTTTAACTGTGTAATCCTTACTAACGGTAGTTATCACGTGTAACCGCACCTGAGTTTAGTTTCAGTTCTAAAGTTCCAAAAGTTTGTACGCGTTTTATTTATGTCTTGTGTAGTTTAATAAATGTTCGTGGAATGTATAAAAGCTGCCTTATATTTAGTTAAACCTCCGATATACAAGTAATAACAACACATGGCGGCAGCGGTAAAACGTTTTAACATATTGTGAACATTTTTTTCGTTTGAAAGAAAAAATCATAATTGAAAGTTAAGTTTTATCGTACGATATAGTGTTATGGCAGGCATTCAGTTACATCCACCGGAACATTTTACATTTTGTACACCTGCAAACTGGTCTAAATGGAAAATCCGCTTTGAACGCTATCGGATTGCATCTGGATTAAGTGCGAAATCTGGAGAAGAACAGGTAAATTCTCTTATTTATATTATGGGAGAACAAGCCGAAGATATATTTGCTTCGTTTGGCTTGCAGGGAAATGATTTAACTAACTTTACTGTTGTTCTTAATAAATTTAATGATCATTTTGTAGTTAAGAAAAATACTATTTTTGAAAGAGCACAATTCAATAAAAGAATACAACTCGATGGTGAATCTGTAAACACTTTTATTACTGCATTATATAAATTGGCTGAAAATTGTGAATATGGGGCTTTGCATGATGAACTGATTAGAGACAGAATTGTTGTTGGGATAAAAGACAAAAATTTAAGTGAAAAATTACAGTTAGATTCGGAACTTACTTTGACGAAAGTTATTGATAAAGTGCGTCTAAGCGAATCCGTTAAACAACAACAAGAGAAATTGGTAGCTAACGAAGTAACTTCAGTAAATGCTGTTTTCTCAAATAAGTCATCAAGTTTACAAAACTCGCGAAAATTTAAAAACGAATATAAACAACCTATCAGAAATAAAACGAAGGCGAATAATTTCAAGACTAACCAGGCATCAGAACAGTGTAAATGGTGTGGTAAACAAAAACATGAAAAACGGAAATGTCCTGCTAGAGACGCCAAATGCTTAAATTGTTCCAAAATTGGACATTATGCTAAAATTTGTCTATCTAAAAAGCAAGGAAAACACTCTGAAATTTCGTTTTGGGGTATAGTTAAGCAAAAAGGGGAAGAAAACCCGAACTGGACTGTCGCTGTGAAAATATGCAACCAGAATTTTAAATTCAAAATTGATAGCGGTGCCGACCATTCAGCAATACCTGTTACGGTATACCGAAAATTTTTGTCAAAGCTGAAGTTAGACACAGCTGATAAAATTTTGTGTGGACCTGATAAGAATCCATTAAAAGTGTTAGGAAAATTCAAAACTGATATTAAAATTTTACAGAAATGTTGCCAAGAAGAAATTTATGTAATCGACGGTCTGCAAACTTGCCTTCTGGGTAAGCCAGCATTACTTTATTTTGGATTGGGGCCAAACTTACGTAATCTTTATCAAATTTCAGTTAATAAATTTACTGCAGAATTTCCTGAACTTTTTGAAGGCTTAGGACTAATGAAAGGGAGTTATTCAATTAAATTGAAACCTGGAGCTATTCCGTATGCAGTTAGTTCACCACGACGTGTACCAATACCTCTTTTAAGAAAAACGGAAAATGAAATTAAAAAGATGGTGGAACAAAAAGTTATAATTCCAGTCAGTGAGCCTACAGATTGGTGTTCACCAGTTGTTATAGTGCCCAAATCGAATGGAACAGTAAGAATTTGTGTCGATCTGACAGAACTTAATAAAAATGTTTTGCGAGAATTTCACCCACTTCCGAAAGTAGAATATACATTGAATTTGTTATCAGGTGCTAAGTTTTTTTCAAAGTTGGATGCCAACTCAGGATTTTGGCAGATTCCACTGGATGAAGAGTCCTCCTATCTCACAACGTTTATAACCCCATTTGGAAGATTCAGATTTTTAAGATTACCTTTCGGCATCTCGTCAGCTCCAGAGCATTTCCAAAGACGAATGTCTCAAGTTCTTGAAAATTTAAGTGGAACAGTGTGTCACATGGACGATATCTTAGTATGGGGATCTACCGAAGAAGAACATGATCAGCGGTTAAGAGAAGTTTTAAAACGTCTTCAGAATTCTAATCTAACTTTAAATGAGAAGAAATGTGTTTTTTCTGCAAGAAGCATAACATTTTTAGGACACATTGTTGACAGTGAAGGAATACATCCTGACAATGAGAAAATTGCTGCCATCCAAGACTGCAAACCGCCTACAAATAAGAAAGAATTAAAGCAATTATTAGGCCTTGCTAACTATTTAGCACGTTTTATTCCAAATTATGCCGAACTACTTCATCCGTTGATATCAATGCTTAGCAATAAAAGAGACTTTGTATGGGATCATAATCAACAAAAAGCATTTTTGAGCTGGAAGAAAATTTTGTCTTCGGATCCAGTTTTAAAAATATTCGATCCAAATAAAAAATCAATTGTTACGTCAGATGCATCATCATATGGCTTGGGAGCAACACTTCGTCAGAAACAAGAAGATGGCAGTACTTCTGTAATTGCTTATGCTTCAAGAACACTCACTCCAACGGAAGGTCGTTACGCCCAAATTGAAAAGGAAGCGCTAGCCATTGTATGGGCATGCGAAAAGTTTCGAGATTATTTAACAGGATCAAGCTTCAGAATTGAGACAGATCACAAGCCTTTAGTTCCAATTTTTTCTCGTAAGTACTTAGATGACCTCTCTCCTAGGCTGCAAAGAATGAAACTCAGGATGATGAGATATTCTTATGATATTGTGCATATTCCAGGAAAGGAATTATATGCAGCAGATGCTCTGTCTAGAAGTCCTCAAATGCAAGCAACAAAAAGGGATGAATTGGAGGAAGAAATAGATGCCTACATTCAGATGATTACAGATAATCTCCCAGCATCTCGAAATAGGTTAAAAGAACTCCAAGCAGCACAAAATGCCGATCCAACATGTCAAAAACTTTCTTCATATGCAATGATGGGATGGCCTTCTAAAAAGGATCTGGATCCTCAGTGTTTACCTTTCTGGCAGC
Source organism: Maratus speculifer (assembly GCA_964019185.1). Taxonomy (NCBI): domain Eukaryota; kingdom Metazoa; phylum Arthropoda; class Arachnida; order Araneae; family Salticidae; genus Maratus; species Maratus speculifer. Next base: position 112,948 of record CAXHSM010001235.1, on the reverse strand, counting down.
ATCGATTCGAAATATCAATTCAAGAAGGATTGCTGATGAGAGGATATAGAATTATTATTCCCAAATCACACCAAGCTGAAGTACTGAATCAAATTCATGAAGGGCATCTTGGTATTACAAAATGCCGAGCTCGAGCCAGATGTTCAGTGTTTTGGCCACAAATTAATAAACAAATAGAAGATAAAGTGAAAAATTGTATAGAATGCATCAAAGAAACAAGTAATAAACATGAACCACTAATTCCAACTCAGTTTCCAGAACGTCCTTGGGAAATATTAGGTCTTGATCTGTTCAAATACAAAAATTCCTGGTATCTTCTTGTTACGGATTATTATTCACGGTATCCTGAAATCGCCAAGCTAAATAACTTGACATCTGCAGAAGTAATAAACCATTGCAAATCCATCTTTTCACGTCATGGAATTCCAGATGTTCTGAGATCTGATAATGGTCCTCAGTTCGATCCTGTGAAAACGCGAGAATTTATGGAATTTTCAAAAAGCTATGGGTTCTTGCATATCACTAACAGTCCGAAATTTTCTCAAAGCAATGGATTTATAGAATCGTCAGTTAAAATGGTAAAATTAAGAATCAAAAAGTCTAAAGACCCTTACCTGGCACTGATGGCTTACAGAGCAACTCCTCTTGAAAACGGATTCAGTCCTGCTGAACTCTTGATGGGCAGAAGAATAAAAACGACTCTTCCCATGTCTAAAGCTCAACTTCAACCTCAAGCTATCAACAAAACTATCTTAGAAGGGAAAGAAGAAATGCGGATAGAGAAGCAGAAAAGGAATTATGATAAACATCATGGAACCAGAGATCTTCCAAATCTTGAGAAGGGTCAAGCAGTGTGGATTACAGACAAGCAAGTAACTGGCAAAGTATTAGAAAAATCACCATTTCCTAGATCATACCTTGTGCGATCGGGCAAGAAAATTTATAGAAGAAACAGAAAGAATCTCGTACCATCTCCAGATTTTCAACCCGAATTGGAGCCAGATGATGATTTTGAATCGCCCGGTACTGAGGTGACGACTTCAATGAAAACTACAAAAGCTGAGTTACCCAAATCTCCAACAAAGCCTTTACCTGTACATAAGGAGTATATAACAAGAAGTGGCAGAACTGTTCGCCCTCCCAAAAGACTGAATCTTTAAACTTTCAAAGAAAGGGAGATGTGTTATAAGTGACTCTATGGTTTAACTGTGTAATCCTTACTAACGGTAGTTATCACGTGTAACCGCACCTGAGTTTAGTTTCAGTTCTAAAGTTCCAAAAGTTTGTACGCGTTTTATTTATGTCTTGTGTAGTTTAATAAATGTTCGTGGAATGTATAAAAGCTGCCTTATATTTAGTTAAACCTCCGATATACAAGTAATAACAACACATTCTGTTTCATGGAAAGAAGCAGTTTTTTTCAACATTTGTATTATTTTTTTAATATGAAAAAGCCATTTTTTTTATTTTATTATGCAAACAGAAGTAAATTGTATATATATATATAAAAGAATTTTAATACATACGAATATATGTACATGTATACATATATGTGTGTAAATACAGATTTGTTATATTTAAGTAAATATATCGATATACATATAAACATTCATAGGAATTCATTAGATTTTTTTCCATAGCTGTTTTTATTATTTGGCACTAAATCTCATTTTCTAAAGCTCTAGTTGCGTGAAGTAACAAACAGCTATAAAACAAAATGTGAAAAGCGTCTAGAATCTAAAAATAATACCTTTTTTTCTGTCCACTAATATTGTGAATAGAAATTATTTACATATAATAATTATTAAATAAAATTTAAAAAGTACATATTTTACTGTTCGTTATCAATTTTAAAATTAGTAGCTGTTACTATTTTCTGCTTTATATGTAATTTATGCATTTTCATACTATTATTCTTATATATATTCATTGTTAAATATGTTGAAGCAATACTAATGATAAAATCTTCATTCAGTAATGTGCCTACTTAATTGTACTGCAATTTTCTGATTAAAAAAGTAATTGTAATTGTTTATGCTTTATATGTAATTGATAAAATCTCTTTTTTTTTTCATTTAACTCCTCAGTCCTGATATCCTCTGGAATTGATACTAAAAATCACTTTTAAATTAATTTAAATGCTTCCAGAATTGTTCAAATTGCATCTAGACCTTGTAATTGTGCGCATATTAGAAGCATCATTATACAGTATACTCTCAAATCTGCACATAATTTATGGATGTAAACAATGAAACATTCGGTTCAGATGCAGAGACAAAATTTGACTTTTTTTTATATCAATTCCATATATATTTCAATTTGTAATTTTTTTAAATATTACTCAATCCATGTTTTTTGCATGAAGGAAGAATAAATTTACTTGTGATAAAATTCAAGATATTGCTGATATCATTGGTCATCACAACATTCTTATCAAATATACTTATGTATTATTAAAGCTTTTTTGGTTATTAAGTCAGCTAAACCTGAAATAAACCTTCCTTATTTTATGATTTTGATGCAAAGTAGTAATGCACCTTTATGAGGCAAATTTTAATGAATAATTTAGACAAAATACATTTCATCCTTATAATGAATATTTAATTATGAATTATTGGTTATTAATTTACCTTTGTTTTTAATATTTCAATCATTTTATAAATTATCTAAATTTTTATTATTTTAGTTTACTATTTATTTCATTATTATCGCTCGTGGGCTGTAATATTGGCACAACTCCAAAAATACGAATTTTGAGTTAATGCGCTCTCCTGCATTTTCAGATTGGTATTCTTTCCGACCGCAACAATGGCATATCTTCTAGATGAGTATTTTACCAAAAGAGGGTACAAGTGTTGCTGCTGCCTTTCTTGCTTTGTTATGGACAAGGCGAAACTTGAAACCCATTAATCTCAAAACTTGATTTTTTGAGTTGTGCCGCTATTGCAGCCCACGAGCTATATTTTAAGCATTCATTATTGTTTCGATTGTATTATTAATTACATTCAAATGTTTGTTTAAAAAATTTAAACAAAAGCAATGAGCAGAAAACCACAAAATTCTAAAATCCACACAATCTCTTGTATATATGTATGTCTACTGTATATATAGTCAGTTCTTGGTTACATACATGGGAAGTTTGGGTACATAAAATTAAAATTTAAGCATTTTTTTCCATCTACAATTTTGCTTGTAGAAAAATATAATTAATACATACTTTTGTATTTTCCTGATCAAAACAATTTTTTTTTTGGTTCTAAACAATAACTTTGTGTTTGAAAAATCACAAAAAGTAAATGTCTTACAGTGTTTCATTGTACCCCATATGCCAGGGTACAATGAAACATATTCTGGGATAACAGCAAATGATGTAAGCAATTTTTATCCAATATAGTTTGTTTAATGAGGAATGAGATAGATGCAAAAACAAATCTTGATTAATAAAATACTAAAAGAAAACTTTATTAAAATACAAAATAGGAACTTCTTTAAAATACAAAAAAAGAAATTTTACAAAATTATTATAGCCCTAGATAAAATATAAGAAAATTCTTTTTGTTTAAGAAATTTCTTTCATTTTACAATAAACTGTATTGAGAGAGTTTCAAAAATTAGTATTTCTGCTTTTCTTTCAGTTTCTCTTATAATTTCAGTACGATGAATTTTTTAAAAATATAAATTTCTGAAGAATGCACAAATTTGAAGTACTTCTTTAAATTAAGTAGAACTATGCCAAAAACATTTTTTTAAAAAGTTAGTTACCATATTGTGCAACTTTCCAAATTATTGCTATTGAAGCATTGTGTTAAGTTCTACTTCATATTAAATTTTTCCATTTTTTACATATTTCTTAGTTTAAAAGGGAAAAATTCTGAAAATCAATTATAATAATAATAACCAACTATTTTTTGCTGTTGCAAAAATTTTGCAACAACAATTTTCAACTATATGTTGCATTGTGCTAGCTGGTAAAGCTTTTCTTCCCAACTATTTGTGTCAGACATGTTTTGCATGAATGTTTCATTCTTAATGCAGTAGACTCCCTTAAATCTGCAACCCTCAAATCAGCAACTCTCTAAAATCCGCACATATAGGATGTAAGTAATGGAACATTCAGTTTAGATATAAGGACAAAATTTGTCTTTCTTAGTTTCATATCAATTCAGTATACATTTTAATTTGTAGTTTTTGTTAATATGACTAATTCACGTGTTTTCATGAAGGAAAAATAAATTTTTTCTTGCCCCTTTTACAGCAAGCCTCATTTCTTGTTGCTTTGTTCCAGTGGTGCAGTCGTAAAAAAAAAACAGGGTATACTCTCTAAACAGAAATTATACGCTCAAGGCAGAGGGTATACCCTAGATGTATACATTACAGATTTTTTAAGAAGCAGAGAGTATATGGTATAATTAAAGAAATCAATTAGGACGGTATATACCTCCATATACCCCCACTACATCCCTGCTTAGTTCATTGTTTCACTGTATCTCAATGGGTGCACACGTATTTTTAGTGGTCAGACCCGAAAAGTCTTTTACGAAACACCACAGCTTAAATAGGATGTGTCTGAAACAATTTCGTGGATCGATCCATTCTGATGGCATTTGCTATCAATGCAAAATGACGTTTTTGACATCAGAGATTTATTAGTAAGCAAAGTTTTTCAAAGTCCATAGTCTTTTTTTCTGATGACAGTGGTTAAATCGAAGAACAATTTTCTTCAAGTGAATGGATGATAGGGAGTTAATACTGGAATCTTCTTCATTTTTATTTATCCACTGAAGTCGACCAACTCCTTTGCTAATTATAGAACTTTTAAAAAGAGACTACTAGTCAAAACTTATCAAGTTTGAATCTAATTTATATATTCATAGTACAAAACACTTCCATAATGCAATTTCATTGCATTTTAGAGGTCTACAAACAAACCAGTTAATTTTTTGCTTAACACAAAATCAGTGATTGCAGTTCTTTACAGTGAATAGAAATTTACCGCAGCAATTCAAATGACTCCTGACACACTAAAATAAAACTAGTCAGATCTGGGGGGCAATCCCAAAACTTTCTTCTTTTTTATGCATGTTCATACTTTCTGAAATATGCAGCATTGCAGCGCCACCGGTTAGCTGATTGAAAGCAAAATCTATAGTCAGCAACAATTTATGTCAACTTATCACTGAATCTGAAATTTGATTAAAATCCGTGTGTTAGTTTTTGACATTGAGCTCTTTCAAAATCTAAAAAAAAAAAAAAATCTCAATAACAATGCCACATATTGAGTGATATACACCAAAAACTAATCAGGATATTTTGTTTATCAAGTACTTACTGAATATGAAGATTGATAAAAATCCCTGCATTAGTTCTGGGGATACATTTATTGAAAAAATGTGGAAAATGCAGCATGCCAGCGTCATCTGTTGGGCGATTTACACCAAAAACTAAACAACACAGATTTCTGTGTGGGATTAACTGAATCTGAAGTTTTAGAAAATTTCGTGCATTAGTTCTTGAAATAGAACTATTGCAGTAATCACGAATAATGCATTATGGCAGCGCAGCCTCTGGAGAAATTTGGACCAAAACGCAATCAGCGCCATGTTGTATAAAATACTAACAAAATCTAAAGTTTCAGGATAGTCCATGCACTAGTTCTTCAGGTATGACCATTGTGAAAATTGTGAATAATTCAACATGCCAGTGCCATCTGTTCAGCGATATGCTCCAGAAACTAAACACCGCTACTTTGTATCAAGGTTAACAGACTTTAAAGTTTTCTGGAATTCCGTACATTAAATCTTGAGATTGAGCGCTTACAAAATTTTTGCCACATACAGACAGACATTTTGTAGAAACATGTTTTTCCAATTCTCTGACTTTGTAAACGTGTGAATCTGTTGAAAACCGGAATTCAAAAATTTTCAGAAGTCGAATATTTCTCTTTTTGTAAAGACAGAAGAAAGTAAAAATGTTAAATTGGAGAAAAGCAATGAAACTATTGATTCCTTTTTAAATTATTTGTGATAATTGCAAAATACTTTTATGTAGGTGTGTACATCGTTCTCGTTGACATTTCACCAACGTTAGTAATTTGGCATATTAAAAATGAAAAACAATCGCTAAATGACAAAAGTATTAGCAAAATAAATTCGCCATGTAGCACCAAAAAAAAAAAAATCTTTAATCTTTTAATATACCCTCTTTTTTTAATATGTTCTAAAATAACCTAAGTTTTTAAAACTGCGACAACGATTGTTATTAATCTAATTTCGACTATCCGCTACAAATCTACTAATATATATATATGTATATTAAAAACTAGCGGCCTTCGCCCGCTACGCTGGTCGGTTTATCTAAAGAAATCTTGAAGAAGTAGTTAGATAAGGTTCAGACATACATTAAAAAAAAAAAGCAAGTCGATCATTCAAAAAACGTTGGGAAATATCAAATATTTACTGTAATTTTTTAAGAAAAACAAAGTTTCGAAAAAAAAAATTAAATCGAAAAAAAAATTACACTGACATATTAATGCAAGGAAATTTTCCCAGAGAGAAAATTCGCCTTGAATACAATATTTCAAATTCTTTTAATTGCTTATAGGCGTTAATGCCAACATAGTGAAAAAAAATTCCATGCTGGGAATCGAACCCGGGCCATCAGTATGGCGCACTGACGTTCTACCGACTAAACCACATGGAACGACAGCCAGCTTGAAACTTTCTCATACTTAAGTAGACTGGCGAAAACATAACGATAGCGCGTTTTAAAATCGCACAGTGACATCTATTGGATTTTATATGTACTAAAAAACGTTATCTACTAAAAAACGTGAGCAGCGCACCTAATAGTTTCTTTTGTTTCTTTTTGTTACTTTTTTGTCTGTTGTCCGATTTTGATGAAACAAAGCCTATACACTGCCCGGGAGTGTGCATTCTTCATTAGTGAAAACCGCATAAAAATCCATTCAGTAGTTACGAAGATAACCTCGAACAAACAGACAGACAGACAGACAGACAGACAAAAAATTCAAAAAAATTTTTTTTGTGTTTCATTGGTTTTCTTTTATCGCCCTGACTCCATTTTTGTCAATTATCTTCAATGTACAGACACACCGGGTCCTACTGTTTTATTATATGTATAGATATGTATATATGCATCTATATGAAAAACGAAAAAGAAAAGAAAGAAAATGTAAAAATTGAGCACTAGCAGTTTTGCGAATCTAATCGCTTGTTTACTCGCCAAATGAAGAATTTAGTCGCAATTTGGCGCAATGGCGAGCGACAGCGAGAACTCTAGGTGTGTAAGCAGTTGCATACTTGAACACAAAATATAAGCAACAAAAATATACAGTGTTTATAATGAAACTACCCTACTTTAAATATGTCTCTAGACAGAATTTCTTTTCATAAAGTTGTGAAATTTTGTAAAAGTTATAATAAAGGGATAGAAATTTCTTTAAGCTAAAGAAAAAGTTAAAAATTTCACCACTATAGTTCGGTTTTTAATAAATTACACATTTAGCATTGCGATAGTTTAGAAATTTTATTTATTAACTTAACCGGATTCCAAAGACCGCATATCACGACGTATTTCTAACAATTCGCAGGACATCAATTGGAGTCAACTTTCATTGGAACATGGTACAGTAGACGCCCTCAAATCTGCACAGCTTGGGACTAGAATTGGTGCAGATTTTAGAGTTTTGCAACTTTCTGGTGATTGCTTTGTTTACATTTTTTAAAATTATTTTAAATGTAATTAATAATGCTATCAAAACTACAATGAATGTTTGAATGAAGCAATATCTTGAATTTTTTCAGAAATAAATTTATCAATCCATCATGAAAAAGCATGAACTCAGTAATATTAACGAAAACTACAAATTAAAATATACATGGAATTGATATAAAGAAACAACAGTCAAATCCTGTCCCTATATTTGAACTGAAAGTTTCATTGTTTTTATCTGAAAATTATGTGCGGATTTTAGAAAGTTGCGGATTCAAGGGAGTCTACTATATTTCTTTTATGAAATGGGACTAAAGAAATCTAAAATTTTGCATTAAGTCAATACTGATGAAATGCTTAGTAAAACAACTCATATTGTTATTTCTTCAGTGAAATATATCGCTGCAAACAACAACAGCTGATTTTTTAACGTATTGAAACATTTGGAAATAATTACAATGACATTTCTATTTAAATTTATGTAATTTTGATTTCTTAAAAATGAAACCTGAACAAAATCCATTTCTGAAGAGCGTTCAATTTTAACCGGTCCCACAGGCAATCGTTATTCATGGGTTACATTATATATATTAGAATTGATCTTCATACATTTTATATTATTCGTTTTAATTGATTTCATCTGGAAAATTTTCTCCCCCCCCCTTAAATAGTCCAAGCTGTTCTTAGTTGGTGGTAGATAAACATATTTATTATTTGTGTTGTAAAGTCTTAATTTACATGCTTTTTTCTTACATTTATATTCTTTTATGTAGTTTAAAATATTTTTTTTTATTTTAAATGAATTAAATCGTACTTTCAGGTAATATTTTCGGAATAAGAAACATCCAGCATAGACATTGTTTTTTTTTCATTATATATGTAAAAATGACTTACTAATTTCTGTTTTAAAACTCCTCATATTATTTCCTTCTTTCACACTTGTACTTCAGGTATGTCTTTGCTTCTAGATGTGACAGAAATCATTAAACAGAAATCCTTATCAAAACCAACATTGTTTTTTCAGAATCTTTACAAGATCAAATAAGGAATCTTATTCATTGCACCACATTTCTAATTTTTGTGTATAAAAAAGGGAAAAGACTGTTAATCATAAAAATTTTGAAGTTGTTTATTGTTAGTCCCCATCTAATATTTATCAAAATATATTTTCATATAAAACATTTAAATTCAATTATTAGCAATCGAAATAAAATATACAAAATATTTATCACCTAATTATTATTTTTAATTTGATGTTTTAATTATATTGCAGATGCAGTTATTTGAGAAGTTCAGTCTTGCCATACCATGAAGGCACTTCAAAACACAAAATGCGTTTGCAGATTATGGACTCCTTTTCCCGCATTTTCTATATACAGGCATAATAAACTGGTTCTGTGAAGATTTTCTGAAACTTGTGGATTAGTTTGAAACAAACAGTGGAACTGTGTTTATTTTCTTTCGCAAGCTGTCAGATTGGATTAGATTAGGATTATTAGACAAAAAATTTTTATCGCTATCAAGTGCTTGGAATAAATTTATTATTAAGAAAATATCAGCTTTGTTACGATGGTGAAATTTTAATATAATGTTTAGAATTTTTCTACCTTCCTAAAAGATTATATTTTTAATGCAACAATGAAAGAATATATAATTTTCAAAAAGATATACAGTTGTTTCTAATTTATTTATATTGCCAATGCTCTATATGCAAGAGTATTTCCTTTTGAATTTCATCTGAATACCCTTATGCAAGAAGCTCTCAATTGAAACTGTGGCCATTTCCATAAAATTAACTGCATTTCTGGAGGAAAGAAAAGCAGTTAAAGTATAAATAGATATAACTAACACATTCTTGTTCATTTCAGGATTTATTCATAGAAAACCACCTACGTCTCCAATTTTTTTTCATTTCAGTGTAAGAAGAAAGAAAATTATTTATAATGGTCAAAAATCTCTTTTACTTGTGTGATGTAAATAAAATGTCCTTCAGAAACCTAATTTAACTTTGCAGCTTAGTCTTTCTTTTATGAACTTCATTAGCAAATATTCTAGAAAAGCATTTGAAGTAGAATCTAGTTTAAAATTAAACCATTGTATTGGAAGAAAGGAAAAACCATTCCATTTGTAAGATAGAGAATAGAAGACTTACTAACAAATCCAATTTAAACGGACATATTCATTTTCATAGACAGAATAAGTCTTTCGCTTGTGAAGTGCTTAAAAAACTATTTTTTGTGATGTCTAATTTAGAGAAGTGTCGTGTTCACACAAAAGAAAAATTATTCATGTGTGAACTATGCAACAAACTGTTTTCTCAGAAATGTAATTTGGATGTTCACATGCGAATACATACTAAAGAGAGACCTTTCTCTTGTGAAGTGTGCAATAAAGAGTTCTCTGTTAAATCTAATTTAGATAGGCACTTACGAATCCATAATAAAGATAAACCTTTCTCTTGTGAATTATGCAAAAAAACGTTTTCTCGAAAAGCTCACTTAAATGTACATCTGCGAATCCATATTGAAGAGAAACCTTTCTCTTGTGAAGTATGCAATGAAAAGTTTTCCGTGAAATCTAATATAAATGCTCACATGCGAATACATACTAAAGAGCAACCTTTCTCTTGTGTGGTACGCAAGAGTATGTTTTCCCGAAAATCTAATTTAAATGCGCACTTTCGAGTACATTCTAAAGAGAAACTTTTCTCTTGTGAAGTATGCAAGAAAAAGTTTTCGCATAAATCTTCTTTAGATAAGCACTTACGGACACATACTAAAGAGAAACCTTTCTCCTGTGAGGTATGCAACAAAGGGTTTTCTCAAAAAGTTAATTTAAATACGCACTTGCGAATGCATACTAAAGAGAAACCTTTCTCTTGTAAGATTTGCAAGAAAATGTTTTCTCGAAAATTTAATTTAAATACGCACTTGCGAACGCATACTAAAGATAAACCTTTCTCTTGTGTGATTTGCAAGAAAATGTTTTCTCGAAAATTTAATTTAAATACGCACTTGCGAACGCATACTAAAGAGAAACCTTTTTCTTGTGAGATTTGCAAGAAAATGTTTTCTCGAAAATTTAATTTAAATACGCACTTGCGAATGCATACTAAAGAAAAGCCTTACTCTTGTGAGGTATGCGGTAAAGAGTTTTCTGCGAAATATAATTTAAACATGCACATTCGAATCCATACTAAAGAGAAACCTTTCTCTTGTGAGATTTGCAAGAAAATGTTTTCTCGAAAATTTAATTTAAATACGCACTTGCGAATGCATACTAAAGAAAAGCCTTTCTCCTGTGAGATGTGTAACAAAGCCTTTTCTCGAAAAGCTCATTTGAATACGCATCTGCTGTGTCATACTAAAGAGAAACCTTACTCTTGTGAGGTATGCGGTAAAGAGTTTTCTGCGAAACATGATTTAAACATGCACATTCGAATCCATACCAAAGAGAAACCTTTCTCTTGTGAAGTATGCAAGAAAGCGTTTTATCGAAAAGATTGTTTAAGTAAGCACTTGGGAATTCATACTAAAGAGAAACCTTACTCTTGTAAAATATGCAACAAAAAGTTTTCTGCGAAATTTGATTTAAATTCGCACTTGCGACCACATACTAAAGAGAAACCTTACTCTTGTGAAGTATGCAAGAAAAAGTTTTCTCAAAAATCTAATTTAAATACGCACTTTCGAGTACATACTAAAGAAAAGCCTTTCTCCTGTGAGATGTGTAACAAAGCCTTTTCTCGAAAAGCTCATTTGAATACGCATCTGCTGTGTCATACTAAAGAGAATTTTTTTTTTTTTTTTTGAGTGAGGCGTACAATGAATGATTTATTATTTGAATGTCCATGTGTGAGTTCAAACAAAAAACAAACTTTTTTCTTGTGAGTTGTTCAAGAAAGCGTTTTCTGTGAAATTTGTGTTGAATATTCACCTGCGAATTAATACTAAAAGAACAATTTTTCTTAAGGTACAAACAAAAAGTTTTTTTCGAAATCCCACTGGACGGATTTATACTAAAGACAAACATTTCTTTTGTGAGGTGTGCTAAAAAGACTTTTCTCAGAAATGTCGATTGAATACCAATCTGCAATTTCATACTGAAGAATTTTTCTTTTTTTATGTGATATGCGCAATTGTTTTCTCAATATTCTCATTTAAATAACCACTTGCAAACACTTTGTTAAAGAGAAATTTTTCTCTTCTGAGGTGAGACGCGATTGATATTCTCACCAATCCCATTTGAATATTTACCTAAGTTTTCGCAAGAAATAGGAACCTCGTTGTCAAGAAATGTTCAAGAAGAGGTTTGCTGAAAAATTAAATTGGGTGACCAACTGTTAATTCACATTGGAAAAACTCTCTGTGAACTGTGCAACAGGATTTTTCCGACAAATTCAAACCAGGTCTACCTGCATGTTCACACTACACAGAAGCCTTAGTTGTTAACAAAAAGGGTACTACTTGGTTATCCCGTCGATCAAAAAACAATCGCCAAATTATACGATTTTAATGCCAATAATGGATAATTGTTAATGTCACATTCAATGACATTAAACACAATACACATATTTAAAATGTCATCAAGTGATTCTTAATTTCACCTTTAATTTGTATTTTTATTCATGCTTTTATTAATTTGTTTTTCTCTTATTTAAAATAAAAATTATGTCAACATGTATAACTTGGCTATTTGGCGATTTTTATAATTTTGCGAAAATGGTCGACGGGAAAAAAAAGTAATATCACAAAAAGTAATTTGATGGATCTCCTTTAAATATGCATCATCCTATCGATTCAAAAGTCCAGGACTTAACAGACTTGGCATGCAGTTCTTTTTAGTTTTTTTTTTGTTTTATTGTGTTCGAAGTTATCTTCAGACAAATTTCATTTTAAATGTAAATAGTCATATCAAAAAAATTCCTTGTGAAATGAAAGATTTTCATTATGAATTTAAGAAGATATTTTCTTTCTGTATTACAACTGTAAATACTTTGTTCATGCTATATGCACTGGTTTAGCCATAGCCATTTAATAAAGTATTTTGCTGTTGTTTACTTTAAAATTTTGTCGTTACTTACTTTAAATTGATCAAAACAAAACATTTTGTTTATAAAATATTGTAATGTGCAAATTGTTAAACGTGTTTTCTTTTTAAGATTTCGATTTTGATGCTCCGATCAGAACATAAGTGATACCCAGGGTCTAAAATAAACTAACAGAGTTTTTCCCTGAAATTCTTTTGTGAATGCGTCGAAATTTTGAAAGGTAATAATTACCCAAATGAACCATAAAAAGGTGTGAATACACGAATAGTAGCAGAAAGGTAAATGTTAAATGGATATCAAAACTTTATGTGCATATGTATGATAGGAATAAAAACTACGTAAATGGGCAAATGATCTTCATTAAACAAAAAATATAACTCTTAAAAAATGATTAGATAATTTAGCGTTCTCTGTGCAGTTACCAATAGTCATTTAGTAAATGAGGAATAACAGGAGCATTATGCATATATAGTCGCTCTCATTATTTGAAATCGAATAAATCGAATTTTTTAATAACTCGAACTAAACTTGAAGTCCAGAAATTTTCAAAAGCAGAATAACATTGGAAATTTCCATTTAGTTGAACTAATTTTCTCTTGATTTCGTTTAATTCGAACTAACGAGAATTCCAATTTTTCATTTTTACCTACATTCTCATGAACAAAAATGAAAGAAAGGAAGTTATTTCAACGATCTGTGATCCTTGAAATAACTTCCTTTCTTTCATTTTTGTCAGAATTGTTCTGAACTGGTATACATATAATCCCATGCATTTGATATCTGCTTTGTTATTGCCAGTATGTCCATCCAATGATACCTCCGTCCCTTCTTCCATTGTTCTTGTTGCCGATCCCTAAATTAGTTTATGTATTTATATCTTTTAATTTAATATTAGGGGTCGTCCAAAAGTGATGTCACACTTGAAGGGGAAAAGAGGGTTCATGAAATTGTGGTTATTTGTGACATGGAGATGAGAGGGAGTAAGAAGAAATATGACATTACACATTTTGGTTGAAATAAAAACAGATTAAATTATGTAGTTATTTTTTAATTTAAATGTTTTTGTTCATAAAGATGCGAATATGTTAAATTCTATTTGAAATTCAAAAATACTACATTTTTCAATTGCTCATTCATATTAATATTGTATTACGATCGCATATCAATTATGTTTTCTGTTGTAAACCTTAACCTTATTTCATACAAATGAGCACATGAAAGATTTTTGTTATTCAGCTCACAAATGTCATTAAAATTTTAAAAATAAAAATTGAAATTAATTAAAATTCAATTTATTTATTATGAAGTATTAAGTTATTTTAAAATTAAAATATTTTGTATTCATAAAGATAAGATTTGAAGCCAAATATGTTAAATTCTATTTCAAATTCCAAAATACTACTGTTTTCAATTGCCCTTAATTATTGCAATTAATATTTTATTACTATTCTATATTAATTACTACTACTATTATTATTACAAACCTTGTTTCATGTAAAATTTGAATCATTTTTATTGTTCAGCTCACAAATGTCACTAAAACATACAGTTAAAATTTAAAAATAAAATTTTAAATATAATCTGAAACATAGTGCTTTGTTACTGAACTGAAAGTATATGTGTACGTAATATAGCGTGACATGTCGTGACCTGAGAATAATAAGGTTCTATCTGCGTTTAAAAAAATGATTTATCGATATAGAAAGGTTCTATTTGTATCTATGATAGCATTTTTGCATAAAAATGATGTTATACATAATTTAAATATGACATTACAATTATATTATGACATTATTTTAATCCAGAAATGCCTTCATGTATACAAATAAAGCATTTCCATATCGATAAGTCAATTTTTTCAAAAACACAGATAGAACCTTATTATTCTCAGGTGACGATGTCATAGCAAGGGGGGGGGGGAGTCAAAAAATGAAAAAAAATGCGTGACATCATTTATGGACGGCCCCTTATGTCATACTCTTAATATAATAGCCGAAATAAATTTTTAAAATATTCTAACATTAATTCTATAAAAGTATTACCTTTTTAAACAAGTTTTCCTCTCATATTTTTTATCTTTCGAACTCTGGAAAATTGAATATTTCTTGTGGTCCTGACGAGTTTGAATTAACGAAAGACGGCTGCATTTCTAGCTGAGAAAAATACACCATACCTCTTATGCATTATAAAACAATATTTATTTCTCAATGATATCGACACTGGAACCCTGAGATATGAAAATTTGGTTAATAATAAAAAGGGTTGCTTAAATCCCATGAAAAATCGATAGAAAACACTATATTTTTGAAACAAACTAAACTTCGTATTCTTTCAACAAGTCAGAGATAAAAAGATTAAAAAATGAAACAATCTGTTTCCTCAACCTAGCTAAAGCCCTAAATTTATGCAAATGTTTAGTCTTTAATCTAACATTTAATCGTTATGTTATAGTGTCAGCTTTTAACCAACAAAACTATTTGAAATATCTCTTACATTTTAATAATTATGATCATGCAAACTGGTTAATTTAATTTAATAAAAAAGTACATACTGACAGATATTAATTTAAAAAAATAATTTTATTTAACTCTAATATTTAAAGTTCGCTATTTTTTAGTATTTAGCTATTGTAATTATCATTAGTTTTAACGAAATCAATAGTTAAATGATGCTTAATGAATTAAACAAGTTAAGTTACTTTCAAAAGAGACCAATGAAATATTAACAGAGTACAACTTTCAGCCTAAACGGAAAAACTCCAACACAGCATCTCTCAAAAACTTTAAAAACAATGGAAGTACAACTTATATAATATCAAAGACGACATAGATTAACTATCTTTATAGTAAAAAAAAATTCTAGATAAATTAACATGGCGAGCATGAATGCCATATTATCAACCACAGCTTTTATTTACCTAATCCAGTCTAATTAGAGTTCAAAGTGGAAAATATTGATGTAATTGTTTTTAGTGGATTACTTTATGTTTTCAGGGGTGCTGAATACTAATCTGAAGTTATAATGCAAAATTCTCTCGGCAAATATCAAAAAACTTTAAAAAAAAATCGCAGTTTTTTTAAAATTTGGAATGTTAATTGCAAAGTAAGCTGTTTACACAAAAAGTGACTCTATATTAAAATGCACAGAAGAAGATTACCTTCAAATCTTTTTTTTACGAAATATGGCTTCCGTATACAACTTACATACTATCGAAGTGACGTATATTAAATATCTTCAGTGTATATCTTTAAAATAAGAAAACTTTCTCGATAAACTAACTTGCCGACCATGAATGGGAAATTTTTAACCACAGCTTTTATTTTGGAATTATTATTGGAATTTATATTATTATGATATAAGTAAAGATCTTGATCTCGAAAATCCTTGAAAAACTTTAAATACAATGGAAGTACAACTTACATACTATCGAAGACGACGTATATTAAATATCTTTATAGTAAAGAACTTTTCTCAATAAGCTGTCTTGCCAACCAGGAAAGGCATATATTATCAACCACAGCTTTTACTAAGTAGTGCAGTCTAATTAGAGTTCAAAGTAAAAAGTCAGCTTGTTTGTTTTTAGTGGCTATGTATTCGGGGATGTTGAAGATGTAACTGAAATTTTAATGCAAAATTTCTCTCGGCAAAGATAAACAATCTTGCAAAAATCTCCGATTTGTTTTTGTTTTTTCGAAGGGGGGGGGGGGCTTATTACTTACAAACTAAGTTTTTTACAAAAAGGTGACCCTATATTAAAATACAGACGAGAAAATTACCTTCAATTCTTGTTGTCATCTTTATTTTATTTTAGAGGTACAGTTCCAGTTGCAAAAAAGTTTATAATTTCGTTCTATATCACATAATAATAGATTTATGTTAAAGTAGCTGCTTTTTCAATACTTCAGACTTAAAAATTTCAGTGGCTGACTCTTAATAATTTTTTCTGTGTTTTAGCATGTAAAAGAATATTCTTTTATGACCACAACTTATTGAGTTACGATACTTGCAATTTAATGAATTTTCTGATATTTAGGCAGCAACTATGGAAAAACATGTTTTTAGTATTGCATTTCTAAATTGTATTTGATTGTATGCATAAATAATAATTTCATAGTCTTCTTGTGTTCACTATGCATGTGGATTTGGCCGGAATGAAGTCGAAAACAAACTTTTATTTTTTTAAAATCATGTTAAAACGGTATTTATTTTTTATACAGGGCGTCTCTTATTAAAGTTTACTAAAAACTAATTTCTAAACCATTTGTTTAAGTGGTTTAGTTCCAATTCCAAACAATTTTAAGATTTTATGCATTATGTTAAATACAATTTATCTTAAAAAAGTTAATTTTTAAATACTTAAGGAATTTGAAAAAAATTCAATGTCCGGGTCCTAAAGCTTCAATCGGAAATTTTTTATCCATGTTCTAACATCTAGGAAGAAAAAAATTATTCTTCTATAGCAAAAACTTTCTGAGTTATGATACATAAAAGAATTTATTGAGTTTTCGATGTCCTGGGAACCATAAATGGAAAACATGATTTAGTGTCAGAAAAGCTGAAAATATATGATACTCACAAGATCATAACTAAGTAGGTTTTGTCATGCAAAAAATAAATTTTTTAAACCAAAAAATAACTTTAATGGTGTGATTTATTTCAACAAAAAAAGCGTCTATATTTAAGTTCCAAAATTATTTCTAACAGTTTGTTTAAAGACATTCTAATTAAAACATCTGTTGGAAGTATGCTATTAGTTTATGTTACAAAAAAACAGGTTGTTGGAACCTGGTACTTGTGCAAGTGTGTAACAATGTAACCAGTTAACCAAAAGTAACTCTATTTCCCATTTCTACTCCAAACCAGATCCACATGTGATTAGTTAAAAGATTTGCCTATTCGTCGATTATCTGCTTAAAATTATTTTTTATTAACTCATGTATAATTCGATCCCCCCAAAAAAATTAAAACTCAAAATCTTAAAAATCCCCAATTTTATACAAATTCTTCGATTTATACACGAGTAAGTACGGTAATTCCCTTAATTCCCTTTAACACCGTGAGTGACCCTCCCCCCCCCCCTAGTCAGGAAACGGAGATCAAAATTGTTGCTTGAAAGAGAAAGCATAAACTGCAGCAGTGGATCTACTGCTCGGTAGAAGAAAAGAAGAGTTTCAATTTTTTTTATTCATTCCTTTTTTGAAATAAAGGTGTGTGATTTGGGATTACTTTAAGTTTTCTCAGAGTGGGAAAAACGTACGTTTATGGCATTTACACTAAAGAGGAAAATAAAGTTACTGGTATTGAGGATTACTAAATATTACAAATTAGTGGTCAGTTTAAAAATATTATGTGATCTCAGAGCAGCGGACAATCAAGGAGTTAAACGTTGGTTTGGCTACTTTTCATGAGTAATATATACTTTGCACATTGTATTCCATAGAAAACATGTTTTAAGGAACCTCAGAAATTCATCCTCATTTCATTTCATAAATACTTGAAATGGTGTTAAATAATCCATAAAGAATTTTCCTTACAGACTATAACATAAAATGGAATTATTTTAACTGCATCTCCAAACGAACTATAAATACTATGAATGTGGGATGTGGGATGGTATTTATAAGTTTATAGTAATCAGTAAATTTTAAAAGAAGATTGAATTGAAAAAAGAAAACAACAAAAAATAAATCAAATGTTTTTTACCAACATTTATTGACATTTAAAAATCATATCTGACCTTTATACTTTTAAGAAAAATCAATCAGAATTCAGAAGATCTTGAAACTATGTAATTTAATAACTACAGGTATAAGTAATGACATTTTAATTATATTATTATATATATTTTTTATAGATTCCTGATGAAAACAGCAAAATTTTACAACACTTTTTAGCAACTTATATTTAAATTTTGAAACCTTACCAGACTGCCCTTTAAAATAGAAATTACTGTATGAAACACATTTAATTATTTATAATTTTTAATATTAGTGAAATTAGGAGCAGTTCCCCTTTAAAAGCAGAATTTTCAGAACTACCTCCTTAGTTCTGATGCGGCCTGTTGGCGAATCTAAAGAGCACTCTTTAAATTAATTTAAATGCTTCTTGAATAGTTAAAATTACTTTTAGATATTTTTAATGAATGTGTGCGTATGATAAGCATCGATATATATAGATTGATACATTTTTGGAAATGTTTTATAGAAATTTTAATCTGATTTTTATAGTCCCATGTAATATTTATCTAAACTAAGGAAGTAAAAGTTATAAAATAGACAGTTTTACTATCAAAGAACTTCACTGTGAGAAATTACTTTTAACAAATCTTATTTGAACATTATCAATACCTAAAAGGCTCAATCTTACAGACTTATAAATCTATGTTATGTCAAGAAAAGAGGATTGCAGTATTTTTGCGATTATAGAAAAGATAAAGCCTGACTACAAAAAAAGGGGGATGGTTGCCAGAAATTTTGCGAAGTTCTCCATTTGCTGATTTGCTCATTCAAATTGGTAAAATTTTTGTTGGTAGACTTTTCATTTTCGTCTCTACAATATTTGGAATAAAATGCTATTTTAATAAAACAAAATATGCCAAAGTTCCTAAATAAAAGATGTATATAAATTAGTTAATCACAGTTAGCAAATTAAAAGAGCAAACATTAACAGATTGTTTTTTTGAAGAGGTTTTTTTTTATAAATTTCACACAAGTTTTCTCAATTCATGCTTCCTTAAAAGACTCTTTTAGGAGAACTTACTATTGCATATCTCACACAAAACTTTTCTTCCTAGTATGTACTGAAAGATGTCTGCTTAACGTATCATTCCGAGAGAATTTTTTGTTACATATCTCACACACAAAAGCTTTCTCACCAGTATGAGTTAATAGGTGCTTGCTTAAAGTATCCTTTACAGCAAATTTCTTGTTGCAAATTTCACACATAAAAGGCTTCTCACCAGTATGAATTAAGTAATGTGTGGTTAAATGAGATTTTAGAGAGAATTTCTTGTTGCATATTTCACACATAAAACGCTTCTCACCAGTATGAATTAAGAGGTGTCTGCATAAATGAGATTCCCGAGAGAACTTCTTGTTGCATGTTTCACAAACAAAATGTTTCTCAGCAGTATGAATAAATAGATGCTTGATTAAATGATCCTTTCGAGCGAATTTCTTGTTGCATGTTTCACACACAAAAGGTTTCTCACCAGCATGAATTAACAGATGTTTGCTTAAACTATTCTTTCGAGAGAATTTCTTGTTGCATATCTTACACACGAAAGGTTTCTCACCAGTGTGAATTAACAGATGTCTGCTTAAATAATGTTTTTTCGAAAATACTTTGCTGCATACTTCACAAACAAACAGTTTTCCTTGATGTGAGTCAGAACCTGCTTTTACTGAGAACTCTTGGGAAGAAATATTTTGCTGCATACTTTGAACTTTAAAGAGAGATTTGGGGGATGTGATGTGCATCTACATTCAGTGCTTTTTGCATCTGAAATAGTTACAAGTAACACAATCTACCACCTTTTAAAATTTCTGCAAAAAAAAAATAATAAAAATTAATTTATTATAAAATATTAACACAGAAAAATGAGTTGAAATAGACTTCCAGTTATTTGATGCTAGCCAAATCATTGGAGTGTCAGATAAGTTTTCGAATTGCATAAATATTTAAATTAGAACTAAAATTAGAACTCATAAAATAAACAATTGACACCATAAATTAAAAACTTATCCTAAAGAAAATATAAATAAAAATTAGCAATTAATGTTTTTAATAAAGAATAATCAAATATTTATAAACAAAGCATTTATAAATAAAAAAAATATTTTTGTAAGAATTTATAAATCAAAAATCAAAAACTGTATTTATCATGAAATTATCAATTGAGTGTTTTATGCTTGATATTGCAAAATGAAAAATAAGCAAAAATAATTTTACTTTGGCAAAGTCACATAATTTTTTCCATGAAATCAAAATCTAACGTCCTTTCATTATCTCAGAATTTTTATGCACTGTTTGTTCTCCCAATCGTATTCACCAATTAAAAATTATTTCAATGTACAGTTGTTTATTGATATATTTTAAAATTTGAAGTTACATTTGTCAGCCCACTACAACTTAGAATGCAAACATTTGAACTATTGACTTGTACCTATAATCTCAGTACCAGCAAGTAAAAATTTCAAAATTCTTTTTATATAGACACAGATGTGGTGACAATATTCAAATTTATCAATAAAAAGGTTCATTTCTTTTAATGTGACTTCATTTTAACTCACTGAAACATTTTGCCCTGTGTCTCAAATTTAGTATTGTGAAAAAGTATTGAATAGTAGCGTCTTCATGACACAAAGTGCCTGTATTTTAAAGCACGACGTCATTTTCTGTTTACTTTTCTAAAAAGTTACTTTTTATTAGAAATTTAATGAGAAAATGTCATTATAAAAGATATAATAAATAAATAAAACTTATTGCATCTCTGACAATGAATGTAGTCCAATTATTATTACTCCCACTCTCAGTTTATATATATATATATAAATAAACCATTGCATATTATCCAAACATCACCATCCTCTTCCGTACTCTAACACCTACCCACCCAGCCATCTTAGTATATATATTTTTAACATACACACACATATATATATATATATATTAATAACTACTTTTTCTGCTCTTCTTTTTTATTTAATACAAACACAGAAAAATTAAAATAACATTTATTTTATTAAACAGAAAAGATTTAAATTTTATGATAGAATGATTAAAATATGATATTTTAAAACTTTCATCAAAAAATTAATTTCCGTTAGTCACTCAAATCTCCTCTGTCTTATAAAATTATCTCACTTGTAAAATATCACCTGAAATTAGGGACAAATGAATAATTTATCATACTAATTGGGAATAAAAATAGTTACCTAACTTAGTTCAAAACCTGTTCCAAAAATAAAAGTATCCTAATAGTAATACAAAAGAAAATGCAAGTGAAATCTAAAAGGTAAAACGCAACCTTTATGCATCGATATTTTTTACCCAAAGCAAATTAAAAATAAATAAAAATATTGAAATATAAACTAAATAGAAAAAAACGAAAAACTTACATAGCTCAATTAACATTGAGCAGGGGTTTCTTTCATTTTTACTTTAAAAAAATTATTTAAATGTATAAAATTTTAAACAAGATATAATGCATTTTTTTTAATTATTATTACATAATATAGTTTACTTTGATCGCTAATAGGGCCATTTTGTATATATTTTTTATTTTGGTAGCAAATTTTTAAAATAAGGACGCTTTCTCTTTCGAAACTGATTTAATAAGACAATGTGCTGTTATTAAAAGTTCTGGTGAGAATATCTAAAAAGTAAAAAATACCCATATTAGGGATCAACCTCAGGTTTCCTGAGCAACATAAAAAAAAAAAAAAAAAAAAAAAAAAAAAAAAAAATTAAAATATTCAAATTAAACACGAAACTCAAAAACAACCTGTTCTTAGATTTAACATTACAGAACAAGTGTTTTCAAGAGAGTGAAGTCCCCTGAAGGGGACACAATACCCTTGAAACCATCTCTTCAATATTGAATAATACTGTAATAATATGTGGAGGCACAACACTTAATATTACCTGTGACAAAAAAGTTCGGTGAATGAATTCAGAACGACCGATCTGGCAACACTGGGGAAACAAAACGCTGCACTGCATAGAGGCAAGTGTTGACCATCTTCCCCTACCGTTGTTCAGTTGAGCGTTGTTTATGTTCTGCGTATGACGTGCTTTACAAGATATTTTTTCAGTGTGTTGGTTCTAATCCGAGAACTGGAAAATGAACGAAAACTAGTTGGATGTGTCAATCCCGAAACTTTCTTCTATCTCATAAGTACATTTTAATATAAAAAAAAAAAAAAAAAAAAAAAAAAAAAACGTGGTGACCCCAGAGTTACTCACTATCGAATTTCCTCGAACATTTGACCTAGCCTAATGAGATTCTGGTATCCGAAAAGCCTAAAAAGCAAAATTTAATTAATATTCAGAGAAAATGAGCTTAGTAATGCCTCATGTTGGGTAATTTATACTAAAACCTAAAAAGCATCTATTTATGTCAAGACCTAACAGAATCTGAAATTTGATGGAATTACGTCCATTAGTTCTTGAGATATAGTTATAACAAAAAAAATGCAAAACGTAGCACAGCAACACCATATCTTGGACAATTTATGCCAAAATATAAAAGAAGCGTCTAATTATGTTATGGTGTAAAAGAATCTGAAGTTTGATGAAATTCTGTGCATTAGTTCTTGAGATATAACTAGTTTAAAAAAAGTGTAAAATATAGTACAGCAGCACCATCAGTTGAAGGATTTATAACAAAATGTAATCATCTTGTAATTATGTTATATGTCATTTTGTAACAAAATCTGAAGTTTGGTGAAATTCTGTGCGTTGGTTGTTGAGATATAGCTATCGGAAAAATCGTGCAAAATGCAGCATAGCTGCACCACCTGTTGCAAGGTTAATACCAAAATGTAATCAGCGTCTAATTATGTTATATATTCTAGTGTAGAAGAAACTAAAATTTGATTAAGTTCTCTGCATTAGTTCTTGAGATATAGCTATCGCAAAAATCGTGCAAAATGTAGCATAGCAGCGCCACCTATAGGGCAGTTCACACTAAAACCTTTTCAGCGGCTATGTATCTCAAGGTATCGCGGAATATGAAGTTTGGTGAAATTCTGTGCATTAGTTCTTGAGATATAGCTATCATGAAAATCATGAAAAACGTGGCATAGCAGCGCCAGCTGCTGGCCAATTTACACCAAAACTTAATCAGTGTCTATGTGTATCAAGGGGTCACAGAATCTGAAGTTTGGTGAAATTCTGTGCATTAGTTCTTGAGATATAGCAATCTTGAAAATCATGAAAAACGTTGTATAGCAGCGCCATCTGCTGGCCAATTTTCACCAAAAACCAATAGGCACTAATTCATATCAAGGTCTAACTGAATAGAAAATTTTATTAAATTTCGAGCATTAGTTCTTGAGATAGAGCGCCCACAAATTTTTTGTCATATACAGACAGACGGACAGACTCACAGATAGACATTTTCTAAAAATAGTCAAAACGTGTTCAGGACCTTCTAAAACGTATAAATCCGTCGAAAACCGGAAGTCGAAAATTTTCATGAATCCAATATTTTATTCTTGTAAAGATAGAAGAAAGTAAAAATCAGTTTAAAGTTTGGTTTTAAGCTTTGCAAGACACCGAAAGAAATTAATGAGGGTGCTGCAAATTGAACATCCATCATTCTCGCCAGATCTCAATCCTCCAGACTTCTTCCTATTTTCACGACTCAAACTCTCTTTGAAAGAGATTTGATCCTAATGCTGACATCCAACGAAACGTGACGAATCTTTTGAACTTCATCCCAAAAGAAGACTTCTGAATTTCTCAGGACATGTATAGCAGATCTCAGCGGTGCATAGTTATACGAGATGACTATTTTCAAGGATGATATGGTAACTTTCACGTTAACTTTTTAAACACGATCGTGTTTAAAAATTAGTCTAATGTAATTTCGTATGCAGCGATTTTCTGCAGTTCCCTATATTGACATTCGATTTATTCTGTTGAGCTGATTCAGAGTATCAGACCAGATAAAGTGATCGTTGAGGTTAATTGGGTGAAATAGTCCTCCAGTGTTCGTGTCCGCGATAGCTCAGTTGGTAGAGCATTGGCGGCTTCAGCCAATACATCCCTGGTTCGAATCCTGGCCCGGACTTTTTTCACCCAAAATTCAAAAATGGAAAAATTACATCTGTTATAATAAATTTACCGATTGAATATTGTGTTTAAAAATTAATCTGAGGTAGTATGTGTTGGCACAACACTTAATAGTAAAAATTAAATGCAGACAAAGTTCTATAATATGCACAAGTTGGGGGAAAGGTTGTGTGGTTTATGGAATATTTCAGATTATAGAGCATTATGGACTATGCGTCATTTTGTTATTCCTAGATTGTATTTTAATTCTATAATCAATATAATATGATAAAATAAATATGAAATAAAAAAAATAATTTAATAGACTATCTCAAAAAATGCCTTTTTTAAAAGTTATTTTATCAAAAGATTTATGTGCATTTAAATAAAAATAATTACATAGTTCTGTAATACAATTTGTTTTTTACTCTTAATAAAATAAAAGAATTATACTTAAAAAAGAAAAAATTATTATGATTTTTTTTAATAAAAATTTGTTTTTGGATCATTAATTTGTAAATTTTCTTAACTGTTTATTTCAATGTTTACATTCGTAAAGTAATGTGAATTATAGAAAATTGCCTATTATGGTTGTGTGGAGTATAGAACTTTGACTGTAAATAATATATATATATATATATATATTGTAGAAAGCCTGTTTTATTGAATTTTAAATTAAAAAAATAACTTTTTAAAAATCCTTACTACTTTTTTTATATATAAATATTTTTGCTTTTTTTCTCCTCACATTTTTTGGAAAATACTACATTTTAATATGATTTTTTTTTCTCGTGTATATAAAGAAATAAAGGAAATTAAACTTTCAATTTAAATATATTTTTAAAATAATTAAATTGGATAAACTTGAATGTTAAATTTAAATTCATGCACAAATTTATAAAACACACAAAAAGCTTTAATATTTTCGAACAAGAACATTATAAAAATAGGAATGGGGAGAAAAAACAGTTTAAAGTTTTCATTTGTATGGGTCATTGTGCTAGATCTATTTACGATATCTCACAATAAAATTTTCATACAGCTAAAAATAAGGTGTCAAAATGTTCACAATTAAAGAAGTTTTCTGTTAATATTAAAAAAGGAAAATCGATATTCTGACCAATTACAAGGTACTGTGGCCCTTTAAGGCTCCTGTCCCTGCCCACGAAGACACTCACGAGCTAATGCTATTCCTATGGGGAGGCATTTTTCTAGTAACTCTTTCGATTTTGACATTTTAAATAGTTTTTTTGGTTTAGTTAGATAAGGTGCCTCTCAAGATCACTCTTTGATTACGTTTTCAATTTTGGTCGCAGGTATTTTTTATAAAGTTATTTTCACTTTCTGAACCAATTCAGAAAGTGAAAGTAACTTTACAAAAATTATCTGCATTCTAAATGAGGAGCCTAAGTTATTCAATGCAAAAAAAAAAAAAAAAAAAAAAAAAAAAAAAAAGAGAATCGAAATGCAAATAAATTATTAGAAAATAATCCTCCTCCCCCACACACTAAATTTTTTTTTTAAATGTCAAACTATGAAAGAGTTATTAGAAAAATGCCTCCTAATAGGAATAGCATTAGCTCATGAGTATCTTTGCTGGCAAGGACAGGAGTTTTAAGCTACTCCATCCATAAAAAATATAGTAAGGGAAAGGAAAAAAAAGAGGGGGGGAGGGAGTTGTACAAAAAGCAAAATATCTTTGAATATGCTCTATCTTAACGAAGGTAAATATGCTTATTAAGGGGCTACTTCAGTCAAAAGAAAAGATGTGTTCGCTAACACTAATACGATGGAAGAAATTTATAAAGATTGCATTTCAATATTTTTATTTATTTATTTATTTATTTATTTATTTTTTTGCATTGGATAGCTGAGATTGAATGCAGGCCATTTTCTACTTTTTCAATTTTGGTTGCAGACATTTTTTATGAGAATGATTTCGCTTTCCAACTGGTTCTGAAAATGAAAACGTTCTCATAAGAAATATCAGTAAACAAAATCATAAAAGTAACAAATGATCAATATTCAGATCAATCTCAGCTATCCAACAAAATAAATAAATAAATAAATAAAAATATTAAGAATTTAATACAGTCAAGGATTGTTAATCCGCACACCCATAATCCGCAATTTTCTATAATTCACATTACTTTACGGATGTAAACAAAGAAATAAACAGTTAAGGAAATTTAGAAATCCATGATCCAAAAATGAATTTTTAAGACAAATAAAAAAATTGAAAAAAAAAATTGTAATAAAACATTTGCTAAATATAAATCATTTATTTTATGAACAGTAAAAAACTGAACATATGTAATTATCTTTATTTAAATGCACATCTATATATATCAATTCTTTTTTTAATAAAATAACTTTAAAAAGGTATTTTTTGAGATAGCCTATTAAATTAATTATCAGATTTCATATTTACCTGTACATATTATACTGATTATAGAATTAAAATGGTCTGGGAATAATAAAATGATATATAATCCATTATACTCTATAATCTGCAATATTCTATAATCCACATAACCTTTGGCCCCAACTTGTGTGGATTACGGAACTTTGACTGTATTTTTCATTTTATTTTTCAGTGTTCGATTTTTAAAGGATGCCCATTTTTTTCTAAGTTTTCAAAATATTTCAAAAATCTATGTACAATTTTATATGGAATGCTAAAATTTTACTTTCAGCTTGACAGTTTTAAACCGTAAAATATTATATTGAACATAAATTTTGGAAATATTTTGACAACTAAGAAAAAAAGGAATATTCTTTAAGGAGAGGAAACTGAAAAAAAAAAGAAAACAAGTTGAATGTAGATTCTGCCATTGCAGAATTGAGTTTCGCCACCGATTAGGGAAAAGAAAATCGACAGAGGTTTTTTAGAGGGGCAATTCCGTTTAGAATGCAATGAACTAACTTCATTTTTCTTGGGTTTATCAATATAATAGCAAACAGAATGGCGTTAAATACCCAAATGAATTTGAATGAATGAACCTCATTTGAATTTTTTCTTATTTTGATTTAGACATTAATTTTTATCATAAATTATTTTCTGTTTTTTTATTTACATTTTTTATTTACATTTCTTAGTAAATATTTTTTTTACCTCAATTAGTGCATAATTATACGCAATCATTTTGGAAAATAAATTTTTATCATCGAGAGAAAAGCTAAACTGATTTGCAACCATTTTGAACAAATATCGTAAAAAGCATTTGAAATTAAAAATAAAAGATAAAAATGGAAATGAAATAAAAAATAACTAAAATGGGCACAACTACAAATAAATAGCTTTCATTTAAAAGAATAATTATCAAAATCGGTTGAGTAGAAAATTCAGGGCTGATGACATGACATTTTTTAGCTTCTTTGAAAGAAATAGCATCAGAGGCTAATAAAAATATTAATACTGAAAGGAGATATGTTGAATATAAGAATGCATCAAACACCCATAGACACAAAATTAACGAGGGAAATTTGGCAGCTGGATGATTAGAACTCTTAACTGTCTGCTCCATAGTAACAATTGGTTCAGAACACATCAAAAATGTGAAATTCCAACTATACAATACAGTAGACTCCCTTAAATCCACACGGCTTGGGACCAGAGGTTGTGCAGATTTTAGAATTTTGTGGATTTCTGGTCATTGCTTTGTTTACATTTTTTGAACAGTAATTTGAATGTAATTAATAATGCAATTGAAATTATAATGAATGCTTACAATATAATAAAACAAGTAATAAACTAAAATAATAAAAATTTACACAAATGTTAAAATTATTAAAATATTAAAAACAAAGGTTAAGTTAATAATCAATAATGTATGATTAAATAATCTTTATAAAGATTAATGTATTTTTTTTTAAAATTATCCATTGAAACTTGTCTCATACAGGTAGCTTACTAATTCACATCAAAATCATAAAATTAGGAAGTTTTATTTCAGGTTCAACTAGACTTAATAACCAAAAAAGCTTGATTAATACATAAATATATTTGGAAAGGAGAGTGTGATTGCCAGTAATATCAGCAATATCTTAAATTTATTTCTACCTTCATGAAAAAACATGAGTTCACTAATATTAACAAAAATTACAAATTAAAATATGCATGGAATTGATATAAAACAAGAAAAGTCAAATTTTCCCCTTCTATCTGAACTGAATATTTCATTGTTTACATCCATAAATTACAGTCAAAGTTCTATAATCTGCACACCCATAATCTGCAATTTTCTATAATTTGTGCTGCTTTACGAATGTAAACAATGAAATTAACAGTTAAGAAAGTTTACAAATTAGTGATCCAAAAATGATTTTTTTAAAACAAATAATTAAAAAAAAGGAAAAAAAATCATGTTAAAACATTTATTTTTTTTTAAATATAACTTTTTTACTTTATTAACAGTAAAAGACAAACTGTACTGCAGAACCTATGTAATTATTTTTATTTAAATGCACATACATTTTTTGATAAAATAACTTAAAAAAGGCATTTTTTGAGATAGCCTATTAAATTAATTTTTAGATTTCATATTTATTTTTTCATATTATATTGATAATAGAATTAAAACACCATCTAGGAATAATAAAATGATGTGTAATCTACAATGCTCTATAATCTGCAATATTCTATAATCCACACAACCTTTGGCCCCAAGTTGTGCGAATTATAGAACTTTGACTGTATGTGAGGATGTTAGAGATTTGCAGATTTTAGGGTTGCAGATTCGAGGGAGTCTACTGTATTTAAGCATATAAGTGAATATAAGTGTACCTATTTCAGAGGTGATTCTGAGTTTTAAAATATAATGTGTGAAGTTACTCCAGTGGAGATGGGGGGGGGGCAGTATCCTTTGTTCCCATGTCATCATAGTAAGCGATGAGACAAGCACTGTAATGGGTATGAAAAAAAAAAAATCCTTTGGTGAAGAAAAAAAATGGTACAAAAAATTAAATTTGAATGGAAAAGGAGAAGCAAAATGATTGTTTTGGCACAAACACAGTTAACCCGTTATTTGTAGCTGATATTTTCATTTGGCACAACTGATGCAAGATTATTAGTGGTCACATAAGTGAAAATTTTCTAGATTTTGAATGCAATGAAATAAGTATGACATAAAAACTGTTCATAATTGAATTGTAAAGCATACTACTTAATTGTGTAGCAAAGGAGAGTAATAAACGCAGTTTGAATAGGAAATAATATTTAATAGAAATACGATATAAATAAAACAACCTACATATCAGACATTAAAATATAAACTACTTAAAAACAGAATTTGTAGAAGTTGCCAAATAATAAAATCATAATAAACATTGAACGGCAGGTTGCACGAGAACTCATAGTTCAACACCCCTCCTCAAGCTGCCGCATTAAAAATAATTTTATCACACATTTTATTAAATTTAATTTTGCTCAATGGCTTTGTAAACATATCTGCAGTCATGTTATGAGATTCACAGTACTTTATATCAAACACACCATCTTTATAGAGCTCACGTATAAAACAGTAACGAACATCGATGTGTTTGGATCTTTGACCAATTCGTTCGTTTTTAATCAGGGCTATACATCCTTGGTTATCTTCATGAATCGTAAATTGCCTTTTCTGAGTATCCTCAATTTCACACAATAATTGTGCTAACCACACACCTTCTTTACATGCTTCTGACACAGCAATAAATTCAGCTTCAGTAGAGGACAGTGAAATTGAGTGTTGTTTTCTACTAGACCATATTACAGGTGAATTTCCTTGCATAATTATGAATCCGGTTGTAGACTTCCGATCTGAAATATTTCCACCCCAATCAGCATCAACAAAAACTTCAACCGATGATAGATCTTTCCCAAATTTAAGTTTAAACTCAGATGTTCCTTTAAGATATCTCATAACTTGTTTAACTGCATTCCAGTCATTTTCAGTTGGTTTACTAACTCGTCTTGATAAGATTCCAACTGCTATTGAAATATCTGGTCTTGAGGTATTAGAAATATATAAAAGAGATCCGATTGCTTCTCTATACTTGTTATTTGTTTCTAATTCTTTTGATCAATCTTCATTTTTCAAAAATTCTGGATTCATAGGGATATTTACAGTTTTAGCTTCATTTAATCCATATTTTTTAATAAGTTGATCAATTTTTATTTTCTGGTTTATTACAAAACATCCATCTTCTAGTCGTTCAACTTGAACTCCTAAATAATATGACACTTGTCCTAAATCAGATATATCAAATGATTCTTTAAATATTTGCATTATATTAATTTCAGTTTCTTCATCTAATGTACAAATAAGTATGTCATCAACATATAAAAGAATATAACTCCAACCATTTTCTTCTTTTCTGATGTAGAGACACTGATCCACTTTACTACGTACATAACCATTTAATGTTAAAATTGAATTTACCTTATCATTCCAAGCTTTTGCCGATTGTTTTAAGCTGTATAAACCTTTCTTTAATCTGTAAACTTTATCTTCTTGACCTTTAATAATGTATCCTTCTGGTTGTCGTATATATAATTCTTCATCTATATCAGCATTTAAAAAGGCTGTTTTTACATCTAAATGTTTTATTTTCATATTCTTGGCACTTGCCACTGTTAAGAGGACTCGAAATGTTACATTGTTTGCAACAGGAGCATATGTTTCTTTAAAATCTTCTCCTGGCTTTTGAGTAAATCCCTTAGCTACAAGTCGAGCCTTATAACGTGAAACATTTCCGGTTTGATCTTGTTTAAGTTTAAAAACCCATTTAGTACCAATTGCATTTCGGTTTTGAGGTAAATCTGTAAGTTCCCAAACATTTCTTTCTTCGATTGATTTAATTTCGTCGTCTGCAGCTTTAATCCATTTATTTTGTTCATCTTCATATAACTTTTTCATTTCAGCCCATGGCATAGGTTCATCAACACTTTTAACAGATGTTTTATATGCTGTAATATATCTTACAGGAGGTACACCTTTGTTGGAACGTTCTGAACGTCTTACTTTTACATTTTCGTTCGCTTCTAAATCTTCCTCTTCCTCTAAAGGTTTTGCTTCGTGCTCATCATTTAAGTTTAAGATAATTTTCTTGTGTTTATTACAGTCATCTGTTACATGAGAACTGGTTAATATTTCATTTTCTCCATCATTGAGACAAATTACATTTCTTGAAATAATTACTTTGTTTGTTTCTTTATCAAGAATAATATAGCCTTTAGATTCTTCTGCATAACCAAGAAAAATTCCTTCTTTACCTCTGTTGTCTAATTTTCTTCTTAATACAGGTGCAATATAATAAACAACTTTACAACCAAAAATCTTCAAGTGCTTTACTGTTGGTTTATATCCATGCCATATTTCAAAAGGTGTTTTCTCGCAAGCATTTGTGGGTAAACGATTTTGCAGGTAGGTCGATGTCATTATAGCTGCTCCCCAAAACTTTTCATCCAACTTTGAATCTTCCAGCATGCATTTTGCCATTTCAGTCAAATAACGATTCCTTCTTTCTGCAACTCCGTTCTGTTGAGGAGAATGTGGTACTGATAACTGGTATTTAATTCCTTCTTTAATCATGAAATTTCGGAGTCTTTCATTCACAAATTCTCCTCCTCTGTCACATCTTAAAAATTTTGGCGTACGTTCAAATTTAGTTTTCACATAACGGAAAAATTCTTCAATTTTTGTTGCTGCTTCACTTTTGTGTTTCAGTAAATAAACAGTTAGATATCTTGACTTGTCATCTATAAGTGTTAAGAAATATCGCTTTCCTGTGAGAGTCTCATTTGGAAAAGGTCCACAAATATCAGCATGGAATAAATCTGCAACTTTTGATGCTCGATGTTCACTTTTCTTAGGATAAGCATTCTGAACTATTTTAACCTTTGTACAACATAAACATTTCATTTTCTGCTTACAGTCCTTCATTTTTAAACCATGGACTAAATGATTATCTTGTAATTCCTTGATTGCTCGAAGATCACGATGTCCAAATATTCTATGCCACATATGAATACAATTAATATGCGATTCTTCAAAAACTTTATTAGCAATTTCATTGCAGTTTAACTTGTACAAACCATTTTCTAATTTTCCTTCAATTATGACTTGGTCGTTTTTCATTATTGTACATTTCCTGTTGCCAAAGTGCACAAAACAGTCGTTTTCATCAAGTCGCTTCACTGATAATAAACTGCTATCAAGATCTGGAACATATAGGACATCACAAAATTTTATATTTCTAACTTCATTGCCTGTTCTTCTGTATTTCATTAAACAATCACCAATACCTTTAATATCGAGTAATTGACCACTAGCAACTTGTACTTGGCCTCTTTTTGGCGTTATTTCTGTGCAATAAATATTTTTATCATTTGTCATGTGAGTTGTCGCAGCAGAATCAATATACCAATTAACATTAGAGAATTTATTCGAAGCTTTAAGACAGTGAAAAATTTCATTTTCCGTTTTAATTTCCTCGCTATCTGTAATTATTTTAACTTTGTGACTTCTTGTTTTATGCTGCTCAGCTTTCCATAAATAACAAAATTTCTTAATATGTCCTGGCCGTTTACAGTAATGGCAAAGCTGTTTTGACTTGTTTTCAGAGTTAACCCTAAAATTTCCCTTTTTCTTTGGATCTTTAACTATTTTCATCGCTGTTTCTTCATTCAATTTAAACGTTTCTAAACGACGCTCATACATTGCAATAAGTTTACTTTTTACGTATTCTAATGATAATTCCTCAGAAGAACGAGCTTCTAAACTTGTAATTAAGGAATCATAACTCTCTGGAACACCGCATAGTAAAATTGCAATGATATCATCATCTGGGATTACTTTACCAAGACCTCTTAGTTGATCAACTACTTCTAATATACTTTGAATATAATCTTTCATGTTTAAGGTTTCATCATATTTCATACTGTATAACTTTCTTTGCAAGAAAAGTTTCGTATTTAAATGCTTTTGTTCATAAACTTTACGTAAAGAATCCCACATACCTTTTGCTGTTTCCTCATGTTTGATATGTATTAGCTGATTATCTTCGACACTTAAAGCAATTTTTGCTTTAGCAGACTTGTTTGCTTTAATCCAAGCATCTCGATCAGCTTCCGCTTTAGTAGGTTGTTCGGATGTAATAACATCCCATAATCCTTTATCGGTTAAAAACATTTCCATCTTGAATTTCCAAACATCATAATTACTGTTATTTAACATTGTAAAGTTAGCTTGCTGTTCAGCCATATTTCATATGTTAAATCGCACTTCTTCACAAAAAATGAAATTGAACTGTTAAATAAATTTTCCTAATTCAAAAGAAAATAGCCTTCTGGGCAACATAACCTGTTCATAATTGAATTGTAAAGCATACTACTTAATTGTGTAGCAAAGCAGAGTAATAAACGCAGTTTGAATAGGAAATAATATTTAATAGAAATACGATATAAATAAAACAACCTACATATCAGACATTAAAATATAAACTATTTAAAAACAGAATTTGTAGAAGTTGCCAAATAATAAAATCATAATAAACATTGAATGGCAGGTTGCACGAGAACTCATAGTTCAACAAAAACAAGACACATTCTATTGTGCATAAATTTTCTGTATGTGTTCCAACCAAAAAAAAAAGGGCTACATTATACAAATAAGTTATATTACTAATAAATGCTGCCAACTGTATTTAATGTGAGAACTTGATTAAAAATAACATTACGAAGAAAATAAAATGCTGAAAATAGTAACACTATTGATACATTGTAACATACTAGCATCAGAATAGATAAGTTCCATTTTTTTAAATGCAAGAAAACAATATTTTTTTTTTTTTTTTTTTTCGTTAATCAGTGCATCTACAGTATTTATTGACAATGGATCTATTATTATGAAGACATTGGAATTTCATATTCTTTGTTTCGTAAATTGTTTTGATATTTTATGTAATTTTTGATAAAATTTGTACAAGAATTTCAGTATTCGACCAATTCTTAAAAAAATATCTATAATGAATAGAATAGAATACAACCAAATTCAATGTATGAGCAACAGAGTGATTTAAATTTAACCATCAATAAATATTCAAACGAGTTTGCTGTTTTGAAATTTAAACTTGAATATTATTCGTCTTACTAATTAAAAAAAACTATCTGCGAAAAATAAAAGATTTTAATATTGGTTTAAATGACTATGGACAGATTAAAAGTTGGATACATGAGATTTCCTGAAGACGTATTATAAAATTGCAAATTGTAGAATTTTAGTAAAAATTTAGTTGTAGTTTTAAAAAAGAAGAAACTATCTTAGCATGAACAAATTTTAGTAAAGAGGATCAGATCAATTAATTCATATTTTAAGAGTTACCTGATATTTTAGACAGGGCAAGAAACATGACGCTAATGCAAGAATGAATCGTGACTCTTAACGTTATGATTCAATAAAAAAAAATTCATTCTGGTGAATTCCGTGACTATTTAAACTGTTGCATTAACAATAATGCTAGAACCTTTTTTATCTGTAGTTTAATACTGGTTATCAGACAGTCATTAACAAAAACAAGCTTTACCAAAGAGTCTATGTTAAAATTTCCTGAATTATTCAAAATTAAATTGCGTACAAAGGCATATTTAAGTGCTAGATTTGCAAATTTTTACTTAAGCTTTCTGTTCCCCCCCTTTTTTACGCATAAATAAATATTTTGTTTTACTAGTTTAAAATTTTCTGTTAGAGTTTGTTTATTGATTGATTTATCATTTATAAATGAATTCTTTCTCTATGAATGAATCATTGTGTTGGCATCTTTATTTACCAATTAAACTAATGCAAGGCTGCACTTTTTTTTTTTTTTTTTTTCTGTGAATCCCTGGTTTTAATTCTAGTTACCAGACAGCCATTTATCAAACTATAAAAAGGGGTCGAGGCAAAATTTTATTGAATTTAAAAAGGAAATAGTATCCAATTTTTAAACCGAAATTTATTTATTGAATCGTTATTAATGAATGACTTTTTTATAGATGAATCATTCATTGTTATGGCGTCTGTACTAAAATGGTCATACCCTCAAATTGTAACATCTAATATATCCAATAAATCTAATACATCCAAATTTTTAACGGAAGGCTTAAGTGATATTTTCCCTGAATCATTATTAATGAATGAAGTTTTTTTCCATGAATCATTCTTTATGTATGCGTCTGTACCAAAATGGCGAAAGTCAGGTTGTAGCAGTGGATATTCTTTAAAAAATCAGTTTAATGACCCACCTTCTTTACTAAAATAAATTAATTGTAAGATATGTTTTTTTAGTTGTTCTTCTACTGAAAATTCTAGAACTTATGATATGATTGTATGAAGATACATAATTTTACGTGTCACAACTTTCATATTTGCTAGCATTTATATTCATTTTAAATAATCATCGCACTATAAACCGAATATTTTGTTGGCCGAATAGTAATTATTAGGCCGAATACTTTATTATTTTAGAATTTAAAGGAATTTAAAAATGAAAGTTTGCTTAAATACACTCATTTACATAATTAGGAATTTTTTTTTTCATTTCATTAAAATACCCTAACATACACTATAAGTAAAACACATTAAAAATACCATGATTTTACAATATATTTTCTGGCAATCTATTCATTGTTTCACAAGCTGTTTTTTTCCAGCATTTGTAAAATTTATTTATTGTAAAGGCCATTTACTTATTTTACTATACAAACAGATGTAAACTGTATATAAAAAAAAAACAATCATAATGCATACATATACACATATTTGTATATACATACATGTGAAAATGTAGGATTATTATAAATATATAAATATGTATGTATAAATATGTATATATAAATATGTGATAAATGATGTATAAATAAAAAATAATATACACTCATAAACATTCATTAGGTTTGTTTGAAAGCTGTTTGTCAATAAATCATTTGTCATTAAATCT
This sequence comes from Maratus speculifer, assembly GCA_964019185.1. NCBI lineage: Eukaryota > Metazoa > Arthropoda > Arachnida > Araneae > Salticidae > Maratus > Maratus speculifer. The sequence continues at coordinate 76,431 of CAXHSM010001235.1, read as the reverse complement.
AATTTTATAAAGCCCAAATTGTGTTGAAGTAGAGAATAGCTATTAAAAGAAATGTGAAGGCCTCTATAATGAAAATAAAACTTTTTTTTTTTATTCCATTCATTAGTACAAATAGTCAATATAAATTATCAACATAAAATAATTACAGTAGGGAACCATTTATCCAGAGACCAGTTATCCAGAATAAAATTTCCAACTGACTTATTTCACAAAAATGGTCCTTACAAGGCCAGTTTTATATGTAAATTGCTTTAAATATTACAATAAGCTTGATATAATTTTATTCTAGAACTAAGATTTGAAATTTATGCATATTTAGTAGATATTGCATTTTGATTTTTATGCATAGGAAAAAAGGAAGAAATGGCGAAAAATTGTCTCCTTGGTATTTCTATAACTTGCTTTCTTTTGAACTTTTAGACCTTGTTTAGATCTGATTCTTTCTGAAAAGTCCAATAATTAATTTGAGATTGCCATAGCCATAATACATTCTACAAATCTGACCAATCAGGTATGGGTTTTAACCCTAACCAGTTATCCAGAATACATCTGACCCAAATGGTTCCGCACTGTATAAAAAAATTTTGATTAAGTGTATATTTTACTGTATGTTATCTATTTTAATATTTACTGTATTTTTTTCAGTTTTATATGTAATTTATAATTTTTTATAGAGCGTTATTCTTGAACAATACAATGTTAAAGTAATACTAATAATAAAATCTTGATTCAGTAATATATTCACTTGTACTACATTTTCTGATTATAAAAATAATTGTAGTATCTTGCACTTTTTATGTAATTAAGACACACAATTTTTTTTTTCTTTAACTAATATGAATTTTATAAACTTTTGTTATTTTCCTACCTCCAAAGTAAAAGAAAATTGTCTGACTTCCAATTTTAAAATTAGTTTGCTTTGTTTTCTAAGTAGTTTTCACATATTTGAAATTATGCTATGTAGGGTGTTCTAAAATTCAAATTACAAATTTACGAGGGTTAATAGAAATCATCAGGAGGATAAAAAAGCACCATCTTAGTTGTCACCAGTGGAGGGGAGAGGAGGTTATGGTGGTGGAGTCTCCAATATTTGTGATCTTGGGAAATTCTAGATTTTTGAAATACTTTTTTTCTTTTTTTAAAGTAAAGGATATATGATTTCTTTTTGTTTTTATGATTTGTTTTCTAACTGTAAACAAAATAAGTAATTGAAATACAAAAAGAAAACAGCTAGACTTAGTCTGTACAGTACACTCTTTCTAATCTGCACAGTTTGGGACCAGAGGTTTTGCAGATTATAGATCCTTTCTTTGTTTACATTCTAATATTTGGAACTTATCAACAAATGTAGTAAATATACAGCAAATAAATAACACAGAAATGAAAGAAAATACTTTTTTTATGCATAAAAAGCTATAGTCAATAGGAACACATTTTAATGATATAATAATACAAAATTAATAGAGAACATTTCTATTTTTAAATCTATCAAACATCACCGTGATAGTGGTTTGCTTTGTCATTTTTTATTTATACTATGTTGTTTAATCTTGATGCCCTTAAGAGCCAGGATTTCTCGATCAGTAACATAAGTGTGTTTTTTAATAAAGAAAAAAAAAGATATTTATCCTCAAGAGCTATTTTATCTTTTATATTGCAGAATATAGCGGTCTTGATAGTTATTTATAAGATATATAAAACATTTCCTTCTAATGAATGCAGACATGCATTAAAAATTTGTAAATTCATCAGTACAGTTTAGTGATGGGCGATTCTGGGAATTTTGAGAATCGATTAAAATCGACATCGTATAAAGTGACATCTATTATAATAAGAATCGATTTCTAAATTCTAGAATCGATACTAAAATCGATATTTCGATATTTTTAGATTTTACACAGATGAGCTCAAAAATAGTAATTCTAAAACTTGGCTAATCAGCAGAGCCGTAACACCTCATACTCCTCACTCCCATATAGGGAGGCACATAAGTAAGCTATTACTGCTTTTGGAGTCGAATAATAAGGATTTATCTTTTATTATTTTTAGATACAATTTTAATAATAATTTATATTATATTTAACTTTATTTTTTTGAGAAAGATCTCGGTTAGATAAAAAAATAAAAGGGAGAAATGATTTGTATATATATATATATATATATATATATATATATATACTTTAATCCGAAACACATATATTTTGTACATACTCCTTCAACCAAACAAACGGAGCCTTACTTCCTTTAAACGTCATTCTTCTTAAAAATTCGCATATGAATAAAATTTTGAAAGCTCTAAATTTATTCAAAAAAAATATTTTTTTCAGTCTTTTTAAGACCTTCTATAAGGGTGTGGGAAACGCAAATATTGCAAATTTTCTTTCAAAATAGCTGTGATGATTTAATTGCACAATCAGCACATGCTAATTATTAATTATCCACCAATTTAAAAGCAGAAATTCTGCTTAAAAAAATATGTGACTAAACTTTTTTTCTCTTTTAAAATATATATCGCCTCATCTCATTTACATCTTATAAAATATTATTCTTTTTTAACGTTTACCAAATTTTCAGCAGTTAACAGAAAAAAAATGTTGGTTTCATAAGAATAATTAACAGTGAAACAACATACTTTTCTCTGGTTAATAAAGAAATAAAAATACAGCGGAGCGTCGATTATCCGAAGAAGTTGAAAGCGACCTAAGTTCGGATTAATGGATAACTGTACCTTCAATGGTCGGGCAGCGCATAACCTATCATCGGCAACAAATCGGTTAATTCTGCACAAAAAAAACCATTTACCTAAATTAACTGTTTACAAGCCGAATTAATATCGCAATGTAATAATAATTTTGTTTTTCTCATATTACAACTTCAAATGTTTTGATTTATGCATACAAATTTAAAAATGTTCTTCTTGAGTATTTTCTCGAATTCCAAAAACATTTAAATTCCTAGTGGTCAAATGTGAGTAATATAGAGAAACGATAAAAACAAAAATTATATTTTTATGTAAATTAAGGAATTTGCATACTCTTTATACCTGTGATAAATGCTTAAACATATTTTTTTTTCAAAAGTTAAAATCAACCTTATATTTTATAGGAAAAATAAGAACATCGTAATTATATTGGAAAATATATGTTTTACATTGCAAATAATCCTATGTTCCCTTTTGGGAACATTGGCGTTTAAATGGTTAAGAAGAGTAGCCCCCAAATCCTTTTACATAACCAATGAATACCCAGAACAAATCAGAAAAGCACCTTATTAGAATGAAAACATATCCAAAATTTGAAGAAAATCCTTAAACCCATGCCTGTATTGAATTTTGTCCCTCCCCGTCCTTCACCCCTATGTGTTACTAAGGTATAATGGTCAACATTATTCGACTGCCATACCTTAGAATATCTTGACATCCGTAAGTCTTCAATAGTACGCCTAATATTTGAGTTTGAAATTTTTACTTTTAGGAAAATCTGGTTTGAAAAGAAAACCTTAATCCTTTCTTATACGAAATTTTACATCAATTCTACCAATCAATTCAAGATATTTGAAGTCTACAAGTCAAGACCTTTAAAATGATACACTACAAATTGAGGTAAGGGGAAAAGTAAAAAAAAGGCTTAAAAATGCCCACTGGAGTCTGAAAATTGAACTATATTATAAAGAGATATACAGATATGGATAGCCCAGGCCAAGACCTTTGTAACGATATGTCACATGACCCACCCATACCTGTATTGAATATTGCCCCCCCTGCCCCCCACCCCCTATGTGCTGCTAGGGTATAATGGTCATCACTATTCGATTGACCATACCTTAGAATATCTTGACATACTTAAGTCTTACCCCTCTAAAATCAACGGTTCGCCTAATATTTGAGTTTGAAATTTTTACTTTTAGAAATATCTGGTTTGAAAAAAAAATGGTAATCCTTTCTTATACGAAATTTTACATCAGTTCTACCAATCAATTCAAGATATTTGAGGTCTACAAGTCAAGACCTATAAAATGATACACTACAAAGTGGGGGAAGGGAAAACCCCCCAAAAAAGCTTAAAAATGCCCCCTGGAGTCTGAAAATTGGACTATATTATGAAGAGATATACAGATATGGATAGCCCAGGTCAAGACCTTTGCAACGATATGTCACATGACCCACCCATACCTGTATTGAATATTGCCCCCCCTGCCCCCCACCCCCTATGTGCTGCTAGGGTATAATGGTCATCACTATTCGATTGACCATACCTTAGAATATCTTGACATACTTAAGTCTTACCCCTCTAAAATCAACGGTTCGCCTAATATTTGAGTTTGAAATTTTTACTGCTACCATTAAAACAATAGAAAGGGAAAGATCGATTCAACCTGAAACGTAGATCGATTTCAAGCATATCAAAAAAGTAACAACACTACTTGTATCTAAAAATCGATTTCAAAATGCGATTTCAATTTTAGTAAATCAAAATAAAATCGATTCTGACATCGACATCGATCTACTACACAAGGTTCTGTACTGATTCGATCTACTACAAAAGATCGATCTACTACTTGCATTCAAAATAGTCTTGCGATTTTTCATCTAGGCTTTATCACCTTGTAATGTGATTGGTCAGTGATTTTGCGTCTGTTTTTGACTCAAAGGACTGGCAAGATTTTCGGCGGGGAAAAGGAAACTGTGAAGATAGACGATTTAAATAGGATAGACAAGAAAAGGTTTGGTTTATTTTATGACAGCCGATTATCAACACGAGGGATATAGGTACAAAGGGCAGAAGATGCAATCCGTGGGGGGAAGGGGGGGCGAGGAAAGGAGAGAATCTTCTGCATTTTGATAGACTTCCTTTTTTTTATTATATATATATTATTATTATTATTTTGAAAAACTATAAAGAAGAAGATAAGTACGGAAAAAAGACAATTCCCATTAACTTATGTAAAAACGGGAGGGGGGGGGGAGAGGGTTATGTAGATTATTAAACATGTTTACACACCCATATATAATTCTAGACATTATATGTTGCTTATTTAAAAAAAAAACTGCTTTTTTTTTCTTTGTTTGCATGATGTTATTTAAAAAATAATAATAACCTAATGCTTACAAAATTCGAATATGTTGTTAAATATAACACATTTTACTGTTTTTATAAATTGTCTGTCTTTAAGTCTGTCTTTTTGTTTGTCTCTTACAAAATTTTGTGGGCGCTCTATCTCAAGAACTAATGCCTGGAACCTCTTGAAACTTTAGATTCAGCTAGACTTTCATATAAATTGGTGCTGATTACTTATGGTAAAAATCGCTCTACAGGTGGCGCTGTTATGTTGTATTTTTCATGATTACTGTAAGATAGATACCCCAAGAATTAATGCACGTATTTTTGCCAAACTTCAAATTCGGTTTGATACTAACGTAAATTGTTAATGATTAAGTTTTGATTTAAATCTAACGGCTGGTGACGCTGCATTTTGCCTGATTTTTGTGATAATTGCATCTCAGAAACTAATTCAGAAAATTTCATCAAGCTTCACATTCATAAGTTTGGTGCTTATTAGGTTTCAGGGTAAATAACTATGCAGGAGGCGTTGCTATGCTGCTTTTATCAGCAGTGTTGAATTCAGATATTTTTCACTGGGAGGGATTTTTATGTCTCCTTGAAGGGGCATTCTATACTTCAGAGAAGGGGGGGGACTCTTGTACATGAAGCTTCAATATTTTCGCGAGACTAACCCCTGAATTCAACCGCTTTTTCAGGATCTACAAGATTTTATTGATCATATCTCAAGAGCTCCTGAACGGAATTTCATCAAACTTAATATTCTCTTAAATATTATCATACGTTGTTCCTGATTAGGTTTTTGTGTAAGTTATATAATACTGCTCTGCTATACTGCATTTTTCACGATATTAGTGATAGCTATATCTTAGAAATTATGCATGGGATTTAATCAAATTTCATATTCTGTTAAACTTTCACATAAATAGATTCTTATTAGGCTTGAGTGTATACTGCACAACAGGTGTCGCTGTGATGCTATTTGAATTGCATATATTTCGGTTACAGACATCTAAATGGGGGTGGACCGAAATTCAGAGATTTGTTTGGAAAACGCAATGCTTTTATTTTCTTTTAAAATGTTCATACTTCAACCTATACTTTTTAAATCTTCATGATGGGCATAAATAATTTAGATTTGACATTGACAATGTGTTAGTGCATTTAGAAGTTTTATCATGTATGAGATAGAAGACTTTTTGAGATTGGCACATCCGACTGCTTTATCTTCAACTTTTGAAGCAAAATAAAAATAATATCTTCTGAGAAATCGATTAAAAATTTTATAGTATCGATTAAATCGAGTTGACCATAATATCGATTAAATCGATTTAAAAAATCGAAATCGCCCATCACTAGTACAGTTCAACTTTTATTATGGTCAAAGAGTGAATTATCTTCGTAAAAAAAAGGAAATTTTAACTGTTCGTTTACATCTAAAATGTAATGCGGATTATAGGCGTTTGCGGATTATAGACAGTGGACTGTAGTATAATTCACAAATCCTAAGTGAATGCTTATTAACTAAAAGAAAAGAGGAGTAAAAGGTTTTATGATGTCATTTTCATTAATTTAAAATTAATTTTAATTAAAAATAACTTATTCAAATAATGTGAAGGAGAAACGACGTCATGCTTTAACAAACAGGCATTTTTCTTCATGAAGATGTTACTATTCAATACTTTATCACTCTGCCAATACTGAGTTAAAAACACAAGACAAAATGCATCAGTAAGAAAAAAAAGATGTCTTATTAAAAGAAAACAGTCATTTTCTTTCATGAAACTGAATATTTTCATCACACGTGTGTCTAGAACACAAGAATTTCTGAAATTTTTACTTACAAGTCAACAGTTTGAACATTTGCATTCCAAGTTGAAGTTGGCAAATGCAATTTCAAATTTGAAAATATATTAATAAACAATTGCACATTAAAATATTTTTTAAATGATAAATATGGTTATGAGAATAGCATATGCAAATTTTGAGATCTTGAAAAGGATGTTAGATTTAGATTTCATGGGGAAAAATTTATATGATTGTCTCAAAGTAAGAAAATTTGTTTGCTTATTTTTCATTTTGCAATATCAAGCATATGAGACTCAATTCATGCCTTTGTCACAAATACTGTTTTTGATTATATGTTTCTGAATTTTCTATGCAAATAAGATTTAATTTTTAAATAATACAAACAGTTGAAGCTTTTGAAAATATAATATAAGATATTTAATCCAGTCATCTGTAATCCAGAAACTTCTGTAAACATCACATTTTGGTGTGTTTATTCGTTTTTATTTTGAATTAGAGATAATAGATGGTGTCATAGCACATAAATAATGAATTTAAGGAAATTAAAAGATTATCTAATAACACTACTTTTTTTTCAGTTTTAAAACTGTAAGAACTTTTTAAATTAGATGTGTAATTAATGTAGGTGTCTTTTTAGATATTAAATTCTAAAATTTCATGATTATTAGTACTTTAACTATATTTCTTTTTCCAAAAATAATAAAATATCGCAAAATCGGATATTTTTTTATTGTTATTTTTTTAAGCATTTAACTTGTGACTTACTTTATATTTCAAGTTCCTATATATTTAATTTATTATAAGATTAGCTTTATATATTACAGTTTTAAATATGTTACTGTAATTCTAAGGTTGATTTTAAATTTATAATTGTAAGAATTAAATTTCTCAGTAATTTTTTTTTTCGAAATTTTTTTAAAATATTTTTTATGACAAGTCTATTATTCTTGTCATTTGCATTATTTATTGAGCATTCATAAACCAGAAAACATAATAAAAAAATGTTTGTTTGTTTTTAAAATTTAAGACAGATGGTAACACTGCATAAAATATGCATAAATTTTTTTTAAACATTCTGTTTTTAAGAATTTTGGATGTATTTTTCTCAATGTTTTCAATTATCCAGGTCCTCGCATTTTTGTATTGCCATATTAATAAAATATATTAGCATTATCATATATCTTCATGCATTTTAGTTATAAAACTTCTGTTATCTGGAATTTTCTATAATCCGGACTCACTGTAATCTCAACGAATCCAGATTAAGGAAGTTAAACTGTAGTATTTTGGTAACTGTAGCTAGAAATTTAATTTTTTTAAGATTTACATTAACCAATGTATCATGGATTTTTGTATTACATTTTTCTTTATGTTTATTTTAAATTAATATAATAATTTCTATTTAAAAAAATTCTTTCGTCAAAATTTAGATTAGAGCCGTACCAAGTACTCGGTACTCGGTCTACTCAGCTAATTTGCCGAGTACTCGGTATTCGGCCAAATTTTGGACGCGTACTTGGCCAATACCGAGTAGTTGAAAGAATTTAATTTTTTAAGCATATGAATTTATAACTGATCTGTAAAAAGGTATTAGAATATCAATGTACAATATGTAGTAATTCATAAAACTGTTTACTCTGTATTGTCTGTATGTCTGCAAAATATAGAAAAAGTTAAGAACAAAAACCCTCATATATTTTCTCATTTATACAACTAAAAATACGTTTTTGATGTATAGGAAAACAGAAAAGACTATTATTTTCCATAAAGAAACTGAAAATACAATAAAAAATTAATAGTTAAATTTATTACATTTCAAATTATGATGCAAAAACATCAAACATTCTACATTATCAGTAGACAGGGCATTTCTTTAACTACTTTAAATTTGACCCGCCTCTGAAAATATACGTTTAGAAAAAACAGTTTTTCAAGGTGCACATAAGAGTTTTTTGCAAAATTGCACATACGGAAAAGTTTTTTTTTTCCCATTATGCAATTGGAGTGTCAGTTTTACAAACGTTTTCTGTTAAGAAAGCCTGTATTTCTTTTTGTACCAAATCTTCATGCAGAGATTTTAATCTAGTACTAGTGCCACTATCTTTTTGCTCATTCGCAATTTCCTCGAAACATTGCCAGAAAATAGATGAACATTTTGGTGGCATTTTCTGTTTTGGTTCATCTACATTAGCATTCTCATGATGTATTTTTTGTTTCTTTGGTGGATTTTCAAGTTCTAGATCATCTACACTCATCAATTCTAGAGCTTGTTTTTTAAGGCATTCTTAATTCACACATTTATAATTTTCATTGTAAAAGGTTAATTTTTTACTGAGATATTTAAAAAATAATAAGTTTAGAATAACATAATTTAATCTGTACACATGAAAAATGAAAAGAAACTGCAAAACCAATACTTTAAAAAAAAAGAAAATAAGGTACAGGACAGTTACAAAATAAATATGAAATGTTTGCATTATTCAGTGAATTGTTACAGTAACTAATATACATTTTTATTTTTGATAGACATATTTCAATGGTCTGATTAAACTGGAGGGGTTAAAGAATGTTTTAATTTTATATTGGTTAATAATTGTACTTATTATGCATCAATTTTCCTTTTTTATTAGTTTTGAACTGTCAAATATTGTCTTTAAAAGGTGACCAAATTTCAAATTTAATGAGTTAATTTATTTATTTGTATATTATATATATGTACACAGGTATATTTATATAAAAGTACACTTAAGCTCATATTATGCTCACATCAGTGTTATATTTTCTTATTACACAACTACTCGGCATTTGGTACTCGGTTACTCGGCCAAAGTACTACTCGGTACACCACTAATTTAGATATGTTTCAAATTGTCAGTATTCATGGAAAAAAATTAATATAAGTAAGAAATTTACATATTTTTAAAAATAAAAATCTAACTTTGTTTTGATATTTTTTATCAATTACTTTTTCGATTTCTATATTTTAAATTTATTAAATCATCGTTAATGTCATTCAACTCCATGTACATGTTTTATTTTAAGTGAAATGATGCAGCACATCTGTGCTTTATAAATAACAGGTAAGTAATAAATGGGCAACCGTGCTAAGGTTTATTGCTGGGGTTACACTAAAATGAATAAGTTGATTTCTAAAGTATGAGTTAATTGACAATGAATTTCATTTAGATGATATAACATTTTAGGTAGTTTTCATCACAAAAAATAAAAAGCTACCAATTGCAGCAGCCATTCAATGGAAAGCACATCCGAAAATAATTGGTGTATTTTCACTGATTATGATCCCAGATCCCAGTCTATTCGCCATCCAAATACTGATTTACGTATATGTTGACTTATATATATGTTTATACACTATATTGCCATTGATTATGGGACACTTGCGATTTTAGACATTTTACTAAATATCTAGAAAAATACATGAGGAATCATCTCGAAATTCTTAGTGTATAAATATAATAGTATAAGTCATACATCTCCGTGAAGATTTTTTCCCGAAACACCAAAGGGGGCCGTCAACAAATTAAAAAAGAATGAATATCTTTTGAATAACCCTGTCAAAACTAATGTAGCAAAAGAGCTCAAACTCTAGATTGTAATTGAATGCCTTATTGTAATAAGCCTTGTTCATTTTTATGCAAATAGCATGCATACTCGCAGAGTAATTAAGGTTTTTATAAAAATGATCCCAAATTTTTCCAAGTTTTTTCCTTATAATTTTCAGAGTTCTTAATATAAAATATTATTTTTTTCAGAAAATATGACAAACAACATTGCACACAGTACCCTGTAATCAGAATTAAAAAATAATGAAAATTGTACAAAAAATGAGTTGGTTTACTAAATAATTTTTTACTGCGCATGCGTCAACGATATCAAAATTTCATTTGCATATTATGTTAGATAAATGTATAGAGCAACATTTGTGAAAGTCACAAAATCATAACTTGAAAATTCTGACAATAATCGTCAATTGAATAAGTCAAAAATCCGTTATTCTCAAAATGAAGCAAAAACAAGAGGGGTTGTATCCATATATTCATTGATTAGTGTCAATATAGAATACACAATATGGGATGTACTACTGCATTTGGATAAAATCCTTCATTTTTTTGCTTCATTTTGGAAACAACGGATTTTGTCCTTTTTCTATAGACGATTACTTTCAGAATTTTCAAGCTATGATTTTGAGACTTTTACAAAAGTTGCTCTATACATTTAGCTAACATAATATGCAAATGAAATTTTGATATCTTTGACGCATGCGCAGTAAAAAATTATATAGTAAACCTACTCATTTTTCATACAATTTTGATTATTTTTTAATTCTGATTACAGGGTACTCTGTGCAATGTTATTTGTCATATTTTCTGAAAAAAATATTATTTTATATTAAGAACTCTGAAAATTATAATGGAAAAACTTGGAAAAATTTGGGACCATTTTTATAAAAACCTTAATTACTCTGCGAGTGTGCATGCTATTTGCATAAAAATAAACACAGTATATTACAATAAGGCATTCAATCATAATCTAGAGTTTGAGCGCTTTTGCTACATTAGTTTTGACAGGGTTATTCAAAAGATATTCATTCTTTTTTAATTTGTTGACGGTCCCCTATGGCGTTTCGGTAAAAAATCTTCACGGAGATGTATGACGTATACTATTATATTTATACACTAAGAGTTTCGAGATGATTCCTCATGTATTTTTCTAGATATTTAGTAAAATGTCTAAAATCGCAAGTGTCCCATAATCAATGGCAATATAGTGTATATACATATATAATCATTTTTAGTACATATAATATCTGATATATGTATTGCAATAACTCTTGTATTTATTAGCCGATTTGGATGAGAGCAATTGCATTCATAGTACATACCAATGTCTGGATCGAGTTCTTTGGGCAGCTTCTCGGCCATCTTACTTAAAATGGCAGCCATGTGAATTGTTTTATTTAAAAAATAGAGGAAATACATAAAAAACTGAAGAATATTTATTTTCTTGAGACTTTTAAAGATTCCAAAGCATATTTTATTTTGTCTTTATCTTAAAAGATGGCTGAGGTATAGCAATTGGAATTTCTAGGTTTGCTGACATTTTGAAACAATCTGAATTTCGTCATGCTGTAAATCTTGTATTTGCTTAAACGAAATATCATTATTTTTATAGACAATATGAAATTATCCATAAGTTATGAAATATTCCATAAATTTGCTTTATTTTTTATTTATAAGGACTTTAATCATAAATATTTGATTTATTCTTTATGTATAACATTTTTTTAATAATTTTTACTAATAATATTTTCTTTACGATATGTATTTTATTTTAGATGGCAATTATTTGTTTTATTTCTTCTAAATTTGAATATAATTTAAATCTTAATGCAATTACAAAATTAATCTGACACATGATTGGTTCTGCAAGCATCAAGTATTTGGGATTTTATTTGAATCCACTTTTCTGCTTTAATTTAATGTTTAATAATAAGTTTGTTTTTTGAAAATTTCTTTTTCGTAAATCCTAAAAGTTGATAGATTGTGCTACTTTTATTTATTGCAGATACAAAAAGCCATGAATGTTGATGCACATCACATAAATCAAAACTGTCTTTAAAGTGTGAAATATGCAGCAAAATATTTCTTCACAAGAAGATTTAGGACAAGTAGGTTCTGACTCACAGCAAGAAAAATTGTTTGTTTGTGAGGTATGCAGCAAAGAATTTTCGAGAAAACAATATTTAAGCAGACACCTCTTAATTCATTCTGGTGAGAAATCTTTTGTGTGTAAAATATGCAACAAGAAATTCTCACAGAAGTCTCATTTAAGCAGTCATCTATTAATTCATACTGGTAACAAACCCTTTGTCTGTGAGATATGCAACAAAGAATTCTCTCATAAGTGTAATTTAAGCACACACCTCTTAATTCATACTGGGGAGAAACCTTTTGTGTGTGAAATATGCAATAAGAATTTCTCACGGAAGGCTGATGTAAGAAAGCATCGGTTGATTCATACTGGTGAGAAACCTTTTGTCTGTGAGATATGCAACAAGAAATTCTCTCATAAGGGTAATTTAAGCAGCCATCTCTTAATTCATACTGGTGAAAAACCTTTTGTGTGTGAGATATGCAAAACAAGATTCTCTCATAATGGTAGTTTAAGCAACCATCTCTTAATTCATACTGGTGAAAAACCTTTCGAATGTGAGATTTGTAACAAGAAATTCACTCATAAGATTGGTTTAAATAAGCATTTGTTAACTCATGCTGATAATAAATCTTTTTCTGTGTAAGAAATGAAACAAGAATTTTTCTGAAAAAAGTAATTTAACCAAGCGTCTGTTATTTCGTACTGGTGGGAAACCTTTTGTTTGTGAGGCATGCAAGAAGAATTTTTCTCTGAAGTCTTATTTAAGCAGACAACTTTTACTCTATGCTGGTAAGAAACCTATTATGTGTAAAATATGCAACAAAAAATTCTCTCAAATAAGTAGTTTAAGCTCACACCTGTTAATTCTTTCTGGCGATAAACCTTTTATGTGTGAGAGTTCTAACTGGAAATTTGTTCAAATGAAAAATTTAAGCAGTCAAACTAATAAGTAACCTTTTCTGTGTGATATATACAACAAGAAATTCTCTCAAAAAAGTAATTTAATACATATGTGTCAATTCATACTGATTGGAAACCGTTTGTGTGTGAAGTATCAACAAAAAATTAGATCTAAAGGATCAAGGATCATTTAAGCAAGCATATGTTAGTTTATATTGGTGAAAAGCTTTTACTTGTGAGATATGCAACAAAAAATTCTCACGAAGTTATAAGTTAAGTAAACAACTTTTAATACATATTAGGGAGAAAAGTTTTGTGTGAGATATGCAACAGGCATTTCTCTTTAAAAATGTTTTAAGGAAACGTCTATTCATTTATTGAGAAAATTTGTGTGAAATACTTACAAAAAAAAATCTCAAAAGAGCAATCTATTAATCTTCGCTTTCGTAATTTGCTATCCGTGATTAACTAATTAGTATACGTCTTTTATTAAGATACTTTGGCATATTCTAGTATTAAGATAGTATTTTATTTAAAATATTATAGAGTCTAAAATGAATGCCTACCAACAAAAATTTTGTCAACCTAAACTAGCAGATTAGCAAATAGGGAACTTCAATATCATTTCTGGCCACTCCCTTTTTTATCTGGCTTTACCTTTTATATGATCGCAAAAATATTTCAATCTTATTTTATGACATAACATAGATTTATATGTTTGTAAAATTGAGCCTATTAGCTACTGAGAGTGTTTACGTCAGAAGATTTGTTGAAATTTTTTTGTAGTATTACAGTGAGGTTCTCTGATTTTAAAACTGTTTTTATCATAAACCTCTATATATCGATGCTTATGATATGCACGTATTTATTAAAAATATCTAAAAGTAATTTTAACAATTCTAGCAACATTGAAATTAATTTATGGAATGTTCTTTTGTGTTACTAACAGGCATCTTCAGGGATGAGGAGGTTATGCTGAAAATGCCTCTTTTAAAGGGGTACTGCCCTGAATTTCCTTCATATTGAATATAAGATATAATTAAATGCATTTGATACACTGATTGTTATGATGAAAAGTTTAATGAGGTTTAAAAAATTAAAAAAAGCTCGCGAGAATTTTTTTTTTAAATTACGCTCATCAGGAATCTATAGAAAGAAAATATCCTAATTTGATTACCATGTCATTACTAATACTTTTAGTTATTAAATTAGTTCCAAGTTCCTCTGAATTCTGGTTTTTTTTTTTTTTTATAAAAGTATAAAAATCTGATGTGATTTTTAAATGAAAATAAATGTTGATAAAAACCATTTGATTTTTTTGCTTTCTTTTTCCAATTCAATCTTCCTTTAAAACTTATTGATTACTATCCCACATTCACTATTGAAAATGAATTTCGTAGTATCTCTAGTTTGTTCAGAGGTGCAGTAAAAATAAATCCATTGTATGTTTTGATCTGTATGGAAAATTCTTTACGGATTATTTAACACTATTTCAAGTATTTACCAAAAGAAACGAGCATGAATCCCTGAGGTTCCTTAAAACATGTTTACGGTGGAATGGAATACAGCGAGCAAAATATTCTTCATTCATGAACACAAGCCATACCAACATTCAAGTCCTTGTTGGTCCACTGCTCTTTGACTTCCTATTATTTTTAAACGGACCACTAATTTGAAATATTTCCTGATCCTCAGTACCAATAACTTTTTTCCCCTCTTTAGTATAAATGCCACAAAAGTAGATTTTCCCCACTCTGAGAAAAACTGCAACTGGTTTCTAATCACACACCTTTATTTGAAAAAATGAACGAATAAAAAAAATAAGAAAACTTTTCGTTTCTTCTCCCAAGCAGTATCCACTGATGAAGATTACACTTTCTCTTCCAAGAAACAATTTTGAACGCCATTTCTTGGCTAAGAGGGAGAGGGAAGGATCACTCACTGTGTTAAAGGGAATTACCGTACGTACTCGTGCATAAATCAGAGAATTTTAGACAAAATTTAAGATTTTCAAGATTTTGATTTTTTGGGGGATCGACTTGTACCTACTTGAGTTAGAAAAAATAAATTTTAAGGGTGTATTAAAAAAAAACGCTTTTCCACCTTCAACAGCTCGAAGTTTTCTGATACAATTTCAGGCACATTTTTAAAAGTAGAAACATGAAAATTGCTGAGGGGATTTTTGAAGAGGTGTACAAGGTGCCATGTGATGTCTTTTTACGCTCCATTCATTAGAATTTGATTTATGATCAAATATCCTCTCAGTATGACACTTTTTTTTTCATTCCCAATCTCCCGCTTCGGAAAAATCTGTTCAAAATGCCGTTTTTGATTGCTTTTTTTGCAAAATTTTCTACATTTATCAAAGAATTGACAGTCATGGCACTTTGTGTACTTTCTAAATAAGACAATTTGCCAGTTTGATGCATATGAGAGAAAAAAAGAATTTAAAAATAAATCGGAAAATAAGCAGTTTGAATCGAAATACACCCTTAAGCAGATAATCGGTGAATAGGCAAGTCTTGTACCTAATCACATATGGATCTGGTTTGGAGTAGAGATGGGAAAAAAAGTTACTTTTGGTTAACAAGCTACACTGTTACATACTTGCACAAGTACCAGGTTCAAATAACCTGTTATTTTTCTGACGTGTAACTAATGGCATGCATTCTATGGAGGTTTTAATTAGAATGCCTTTAAACGAAGTGTTTGAAATATTTTTCCCACACAACACACGTTATCTATAAGACGTCGACTTATAGTATGAATACGTATATAATCTCCATAATGTTATTTAGATGTGCATTCACAGTAAATAAACAGACGTCGATTTGACATTTCCAATTTAGATTTCTATCAGACGTCTGTGACCTGCAACAGACGATCTGTGGCTTTCACTCTTTTAACATCTAAAGGAAATCCTTTACTCCATGTCCTTAGGAAATACCATTGACTTTCTCATATACGTAGACGCCAAATCCCATTGTTATCTCGGCATGGTTTCGAATCCAACATCTTTGGCGAAAAGATGCTGTTTTTTGGCAGTGATCGCTTTATTGGCAACTTTCAGATTTCACAAAGAGAAAAGAAGTATGAGTTTCGGCGGGAGAAAAACCGGTTTGGCGTGCTAAATCTGCCCTCCGTCACGTGACGGAAGGCACACATGTCGGCCTACGAAAAGGTTGCTATTTTGGAATCTAAGTATCTTAAGGTCATTGGGAAATACTCAAGACTGCATCCAATGGATTTGCGAATAACACGCATTATGCATCTCTTATGGAAAAAATACTCCTACTTCAACCGCAAGCGAGCGGGGAAATCCGGAAGTGCAAGCACGTGGTCTATGCTTGGATGTCTTATAGATGTAGTCTTGTAGACTATCTGGATATAATCAACGTCTGGAGGAACTCAGAGAGATCACACATGTTATTTCTAATAGACGTAAAAAGAGAGTATCGTGGATATTTTTAGATAACCTATAGATGTTTTGGCCGTCTTGTATTACAGCTTCTAGATGACTTATAGATGAATGTGTGCTATGTGGGTTGGGACTAAAATATAGACGGTCTTTTTTTTTTTCAAGTAAATCAACATCATTAAAATCAGTTTTTGGTTTAAAATATTAACTTCTGCAGGACAAAACCTATTTAGTTATGATCTTGTGAGTATCGTGTATTTTCAACTTTTCTGACACTATATTTTCAATTTATGATTCCTAAGTCTTCGAAAACTCATTAAATTCTTTTAAGCTCATAAAATTCTTTAAGTATCATAACTCAGTAAGTTTTTGCTATAGAATAATACACTTTTTCTGGCTAGATGTTAGAACACGGAGAAACTTTTTCTGAATGAAGCTTAAGGATCCAGACAATGTATTTTTTTTTTAATTTCTTAACTATTTAAAAAGCAGCTTTTTAAGCATAAATTGAATTTTACATGATGCATAAAATTTTAAAAATGTTTGCAATTGGAACAATACTACTTAAACTAATGGTTTAGAAATTAGTTTTTAATAAACTATAAGAGATGCCCTGTATAAAAAAAAATATTATTTTTTCAATATGGTTTGTAAAAAATAAAAGTTTGTTTTCGACTTCCTTCCTGCGAAATGCATATACATAGCGAAAAACATAAGATTATGAAATTATTATTTATGCACACAATCAAATACGATTTGGAATTGCAGTACTAAAAATATGTTTTTCCATATTAGCTGACTAAAAATCAAAAAACTCATTAAATTGAAGTAATGTAACTCAGTAAGGATTGGTCATAGAAGAATATTTTTTTACTTTTTTACATGTTGAGATACAGAAAAAGTTATAAAAAATCAGACATTGATTTTTTTTGTATTTTTGAAGCATTTAAAAAACAGCTATTCCAACGTAAATTGATTTTTATGTGATATAGAACCAAATTTAAACCATTTTTGCAATTGGAACTGTGCCTCTAAAGCTAACGGTTTAGAAATTAACTTTTGCTAAACGATAAGAAAAAAAAGACATGCTATATTAAAATAAATAGGGCTTGAAGAGTATGATTGTAAAAAAGGAAAGAAGGATATTTGATCCCCGATTTCATTGCATCCATATTTATCAATGCCTAGCCAAAGATAATTCACAAGAACCTAAAAGTGTCCTGTATACACCTTTTGATCAAAAGCAACTTATCCAAACATATTTTTATTACATTTTTCAAAATTTGTTACAATTGTGCTCGCATAAATAATGCGATGCTATTTCCTTTTTTTCATTTATAATAAAACAAAATCACAGAAATAAAATTGTTCCCAGCTCTTATTTTCTAAAAAGACAGTATTGAGAACTTAAAAAATAAATAAATAACAAATCATATGCCCCCCTTCCCCAAAAAATTCTTATGTCATATAAAAAAAAACTTGTCAAACTCCATGAGCAATATTCTTTTTAAACATCCAAAGTCAAACAACCGCTTTTATCCGGTCAAAATTATTACAAAATCAAAACAATTCCAATCCTGTCCTCTGATTCCCCTTTCAACATGCAAATTGAAAGAAAACGCCATGTGGTCAAAAATATTTGACGAAACCAACACTACCAATGCAACGAAACCGGTATTATATCAATCCTCTAATATCATTTATTAAAAAAACATGTTTAACTTTTTATTGCAGTAAATCCCATCTACTAAAATGATTTTATGCAATACTATTTATCTGTACAACAATTCAACTGATAGCAGTGTGGTGTGTTAAAAGATATTTTGTCTTCCTATTGGATAAAAGAAGTTGCATTTTAGAATCAACGGTAATTAATACTAGTAATAAAACAACTGAAGTTCTATACAATTTCTCGGAATACTTTAACATCGTTTTTATGTCGCGAGAAGTCTGCACAAGTCGATCCATAAAACAAATAATTCGGCCCGGCCCGGATATGACGAAAGAGATATTGACCGGGCTCGTTGTTAAAGTTGAAATTTCGGCCCCACGAGTTGAGAAAATTTAGCGGCCCGATATAATGGCTAAAGGGGCCCGAACTCGAACCGGTCCGAAAAAAAAGTTAAAATTCCGGCCCGGTCCGAATGAATTTCTACAGAACATTTATCTTTACACTTACGGAAGAGTTTTGATAAAAAAAATTTGCCTTAGTCTTTTTTTAGTTCATGTTTATTGTCTCCATTTATGCAAAAGTGCCGTAGTCTGCGATAATTATACTTTTAATGAACCTTTGTTTCTTGTATGTAAATATTTTGGTTATCATTAATATTATTAATCCATATTTCATGTAATAGAGACACAAAAATTTGAAAAATGGTACATGGTAAAAGTAAAGTCTTCTAAGACGTAATCGCATTAGAAAGAAAAAATGCGTTCCCTTTTCTAGCAAGTATAAATATTTAATATATTTTTTCCCTCGCGTACTACTGTATTCATTTTGCATGTATGAACAATTTAATAGAAGTTCAAAGAAATTTCCAGTTTTCTGTTTAAAAGAAAATTCCGTCTTGGGCAGGTTTTTTTTTTTCATGTGTTTAACTCTACTTAAATAAACCTAGAAATCTACGATTTTTCAAAAAGGATAAATTTTAACACTTTATTATATAATAATGGCGAGTTAAAAAGTCTATGCCTTTCTGCAACAATTTTTGGACCAAGCCAAATTTTACTGATTTTTGAACAGACTTGTCCACGTCGTGAAAAGTATTTTCATACGGAATGATTCAACAGGAACTGACTATTTTTGTCCTTGGAAACTATGAAGAATGAAATCAGTTTCGGCTTCGTGCGGTAAAAAAAGTTAGGCCAGGCCGATACTCCAGGAAAAAAATGAAGGCCCGAGCCCGGCCCGAAAATATTAGTGACTAGGCCCGGTCCGAGTCTTCAGAAATAAGGCCCGAGCCCTGCACGACCCGAATGCCGTTAATGGAAATCGGCCCGTGCAGATCTCCAATTCAAATTCAAAGAAATCGCCACATGGTAAAAAATGGCTGATGAAACTAACTCGGCCAATCCAACGAAGCCAGAATCATATCCATCCTCTGATATTCTTTATTAAAAATCATGTTTAACTTTTTATTCCAGTAAATTAATTCCATCTAGTAAAATGATTTTATGCAAAATTATTTACCTGCACAGCACATTACAACAAATGATAGCAGTGTGGCGTCTTAAAAAATATTTAGTCTAATACTAGTAATAAAACAACTGCAAACCTCTATTCATTTTTTCAGAATATTTTAACATCATTTTTATCTAGCGAATCGGCAGGTGCCTGCTAGTGAATTGGACTCTGGTTGGGTAGTTTAGACAGTCCTTTGCAGTTTCTAAGCTTTACTCATTTTTCTGCATTAAGTGATGGATGATACTTTCTGACCATTAAGAAGCACACTACTGACTGAAAAAGACCCGGATGATAATGTAAAGTCCATGGAAGCGTTCTTTTCAAATATATCGCTCAAATTTTAATATTTTAACGTTTTTTTTTTGTATAGGATGGCTGAGGACGATCAACAATCCGCCAAATATTTACTTTTGCGATTTTGGTTTCAGATTAAAAAAAAAAAATATATATATATTTTAACTTTTAGAAACGGTTTGAACTTGTTATGAAGTTGAAACTATCCTGATATAAAAAGAATATAATCAAAATCAAAAAAGTAAAAACTAGGTCGGTTGTGGATCGTCCTAAGCTATCCTATGCAAAAAAAAAGTCAAAATATTAAAATTTGACTGAAACTTTTGAAAAGAACGCCCCCATAGACTTTACATTATCATCAGAGCCCGATAAAACTGAAGTTGGGCCCAGGGCCTTTTAAAAAGTTGGCCCCCCGCCTACCTACCTGTTTTCGGAGACACTTTCAGAAAAAAGGAAGGTTTATTTGACGAGTTCACAAAGTTGTTTGGGTGAAAAGTGCCTAGCTTCTAAATATATAATTCAGTCATTCAGAATATTTAAATTTTACGTTTCATATATTACAAACTAATATTTTTAAAAGTATTTGATTAAGGAAAAAAAATCAGCCACATAATTTGTGGGCCCCTGAAATTGGTGGGCCCAGGGCCGAGGCCTTAGAGGCTCATGTATTAATCAGGCCCTGATTATCATCCGGGTCTTTTTCAGTAAGTAATTTGGCCTCTTAAAGATGACTAAAGCAATGAAAGAAAGATATTTCACTGTTTGCGGTTATAAATGTTTTTTCTATTAGTTTTGGCGCGTTATAAAACGTTTAAAGTAGAATTTTTGTTTTTTTTATTTGAAAGTGCATTTTTAAAAATGTTTTCATATCAAATTCGAAAAACTAGTTTTGGAAATTTTATTTTTATTATAATTTCAATATGTATTTCTAAAACCTAATTTTTTAGCTTTTTCTTTTTTACATACTTTGGAAGATAATGTGTACAAAATTTAACAGTGACTTTTTGTTAATGTGTTACAAAATAATCACTGTAAAAGAATAGTATTGTTATTTATCCTAATACGTTTTATAAAGCACATCTCTAGCTTCTTCAAACACAAGGTGCACATTTGTATACTTTTGGTTTGAACTGCTTATCTCACTTATTATTTGAAATCCTTTTATTGTGACTAAAGGTTGTCATTTGTGTATCTTAATATTTTCTATTTTCAACGAGAGGTAGCGCTAGCAGTCTTAATTCGTTTAATTTTGTGGGAAATAAAAAAGCAGATAAATGTAAGATTTCGGAAAAGTAAATTAGAAAAAAAATATTTATTCTAAAAAAGTTTTAAACTTGCTTATAAACACTTCAGTAATGCATAAATCATTTACATTTTTTAAGTAGATCATAATATCTATTTAAATTATAAGTAATTTGTAAGGTGCACATGTGTGCACCTTCTATTTTAATTTTGTGTTTTTGAAAGAACTCATCTCACTACAAATTTTGTATTGTATGGTATCTAATTGGCGAAGTGAAAGAGCTGTTGGATGATTAAAAAAATATTCTTAATTATAAATAAGAATTAATTTTGTTAATTTTAAATTAAACGTTCGTTTTTAAAAATCATAATTAATATATTAGCGCTGGTGTAAGAAATTAAGAGAATTTTCATATTTGATCCAGGATTTCCGGAACTACTGAACATATTTTAATAAAATTTGGTGTGAACATAAGTTGATATAATTCAAACAAAATAAACATTCAACAGTTATAATGCATACACATGTGCGTAACACTCTCAAGAGTCTGAAGATCTGAAACAGCGGTTGTTGAATACACAAAAGAAATGGGTTAGTAGGGTTTATGGTCCCCTCTTACAGCTACACAGGCCTCGCAGCCTGATGTCATACTGGAAATAAGGAAGTTTATCAGTACTTGTGGCAACTGGAGCCACTCATTCAGCAAAGCCTGTTTCAGTTCCTGAATGGGTTCTATGAGGGGGATTTCGAGTTGAAATTGCCCCACCCAGAGCGTTCCAGACATGCTCTATAGGGTTGAGATCTGACGACCTGGCTGACCAATCGATCTGGTGAATATCGAGAAATACGTCGACCTGAAGAGCTGTATGTGCCCTCGCGTTATCGTCCTATAAGATGAACTCAGGGCCACTGCACCCGGGAAAAGGCAAAAATATGCCTCCAAGATCTCATCCCTATACCTCACAAAAATCACAGGGCCTTTGTTAACGATGTGGAGAAGTGTGCGGCCGTCTAATATGATGCCTGCCCTGACCATTACTCCGCCACCGCCATAATTGACCACACGCACGGGGAGGAGCTTGCAATGCTTCCCACAAGCATTGCGGTATTTGATTGGCTTTTGGTGAACGCTTGAGGGATAAATAGAGAAGTTGATTAGCTAGAATCCATCGTGACGTTCATTGACGTCAGAAATGCTAGTGGTCCATTGTTGATTTCGCGGACATTGAAAGGTAGGTAGCGGATACCTGGCTCCATATAAAAGTACGGTGAGAATCAGTGTTTAGGCCGCAACGGGATTCGTTGGTAAACAGAAAGAATGTCCATTACTCCGTATTCGAATCACTATTCTGCCTGCACCATGCTAATCGGACTCTCCTGTTCGTAGACGTCAGCAGGACGCAAACAGCTGGTCATCTGGCGCATAACTCTTTCTCATTTAGTCTTTCACTCTTTCAGATTTAATTTCAGTGGTTTAACGGTAGATTTACCATTGTGTTTTCCTGCACCTAAAGGTATGAAAACATGAAAGATTCGGAGAGGAAATCACAAAGAAAAATCTACCAGTCAACTACAATAATCGCATTTAAATGGGTTTTCCATCAAGATATAATTTGGCAGATTAGTTGCATTTTAATAGACAAATTGAGTGTTAGCTAATTCTGAAATTTCAACTATCGACACGATGAGGCGATGATTTGTGCACCATAAATAATAAATATGGCTGACTCGTGTTGTTCCATAAATAAGCATACTATTGCTATCCATTTTTCAGCAAAAGCGAATGAAATTTTTTTAACAGTAAATAAGAAATATTTTCAAAGAAAAATCTATACATATTTTAAAGAATGTATAAATTTAGACACGAAACTGAGGTTAACTATTAATTAAACAACAACTTACAAGGAAGGTCTCCATACGGGCATACTCCGAAAAATCTGAAAAAATTACAGAATATTCTTCTCATGAGGATATATACGTTTATAAAAAAATTTCCGCAGAACCTCCTTACCTTGTCCGTAAAAAAATAATGAAAATTTCGTTATTTGGCGATTTATCATCGGTTGGAGATGAAAAGCAAATTCAAAAAATGTTTTCTTATGTCAAAGGCATTTTAAAGGAAAAAAGTTTCATGTTCAACGTGTTTAGATAAATTAAATATCTTTTGTTTTGTCAGCTTTAGTTTGTTTTAAGTATAATTTCGTTATATATTTATATTTATATGTATTTATATTCAAATTTAATCATCAAAATTTGAGATTTAAAACGAAATTCATAACTTAAATTTATTTAAATTTCTTTCAAGCTCAAAGTCCAATTGAGAATTGTCGATTAGATTTTGTTGCTATGGAAACATATGACGTTTATTTTTGAATACGCTTGTATGAGGATAATTTTTCTCAATATGATTTTTTTAGCTATGAAAACATTTTTTCCAGCGATTAATTAAATAACTACTTGAACGAGTAATATATATATATATGTGTAATACAATATGTATATAGTTGTATATAATATATTAAAGTCTCTCATTGTTTATGTTTAAATTCATTAAATACCATTTACACACAAACTAAATACCCAACAGTTTTGAGTTTCATTATAATCGTTTACTTTTGGCGAGTAAAAGAGCTGCTCGCCAAATCGAGCGACTCAGTCTTTTCACGCCAAATATTCGAAAATATCTTATTTTTTTACACAATATCTAAAGTGATTCCGCCGCTAATTTTGACTGATCCTTTATTACATACATGAGTACTTTAATTAGTATTTTTTTCTTAAAATTCTGAATATGTCCAGTATGGAGACCTTCCTTGTTAGTTCCATGCATTAAAAAAGAACTAACTGGCGCACCTTTAATACTTAGAATCATTAAACTTGTTTATTTATGTATAATTAAATAAAAAATAATTAATTGATGTTAAGATGTACATTTAAGTCCAGGGTTGGTAAAAAAAAATCTGTTTATTTGGTTTAAACCAGGTATGGGTTCAACTAAATTTTGCTATTACATATGCATTAATAGTTATCAAAAACAATAAACATCGTTACATAAGTAATATAACTTCATTTAAAAATAAGTTAAATAATTATAATCAGAGATGTAGCAAATTGAATTCAATAAAAATTAAAACACTTTTAGTAAAAGCTATGTCTTATGTTCCAAGAATAAAATGCTCTACATAGTAAAATACCTTGAAACCTTGAAAATATTAAAAAGCAATCTTTTTATTACTAATACAACAGTAGACTCCCTTAAATTCACAGAGCGTGAGACATGAGGTTGTGCGGATTTTAGAATTTTGCAGATTTCTGGTCATTGCTTTGTTTATATTTTTAACCCCTTGGGGACGAGCGACACGTATAGTAAAAAGGCTTAAGAATCCTTGTTTATTCCCACCGGTAAAATTATACTGCAAAATTTGGCTTATTCAATCGGAGCATTTTCTCGATTTAAGAAGGAACAAATTTTTGTTTTTTAAAACGTTAAAAATTTCGTAAAAGGCTCCCGTCGCGAAGGGGTTAAACAGTAATTTGAATGCAACGAATAATGCTATTAAATTAAAATGAATGCTTACAATATACAAAAACATATAAGGAAATAAAAATAATAAAAATTTACATATTTTTTTTTAATGATTAAAGTATTAAAAGCAAAGGTCAAGTTAATGACTTATAATGTATGATTAAATGTATGGACAGCTCGATAAATGTCGATTGTGTAAATTTTTTCTCGATGACTCCAGTTTGCAATCCAGTTTGCAATATTGTTTATACCATATTCGATTCTATTTAATCAACATTCGTCTGCGAGTGAACTGAAATGAGTCGGCGTTAACAAGGACAGGGCGGATTCGCTCGCTAGTGGGTCCTTCCTTTCATCGGGATTTCTAACTGATACGCAATCTTGTAATATGAAATCTCGAATTCGATCCCCGTTGTATATGGCATCGTACAGCCAATGCGGTGTGCACGCACAGCAAAATCTTTTAACAACAAAAAAAAAACCTCGAAACAAACGAACCATTCACCGAATCCATGGGTGGTAAAGATATGAAGGGGCATAGAAACTGCATAATATGAATAAGTGGGCATATGGTTTTCACACGATATATTACATGAAGGACATTGACAAAATTTAGAAAAGTGTCCCTGAGAGGGCAAAGTGGAATAAGTTTCGCTGAATGTGCATAACATCAATAAATAATCACAAGCTTTTCAACCATATGCCTGTCCCCTCATAGCATGCATGTTCACAGTGACGTCACAATGACGTCACTGTGAGTCACTTTGGTCACATCACATCTGTGACGAAAATGCCACCACTCAGTGACGTCACAATGTGACTAAGATGTGACTTTCTAAAAAAATTTTCACAGTTCGTCACAATGCTAATGTCAAAGTAGTCACAAATGACACACTTTTCACAAATTGGTCACATTGTGACGTCGCAAAATGGTCACAATGTGACGTCACAAAAAAGCTCTAAAACGGCCATAACGACTTCACATTTTAGTCACTGTGACTTCACATCGACGTCACGTGACGTCACATCGACAATCGATGGTCACAAAGTCACAATGTGACTTCACAACGACGTTGCAGTGACGTCACCATGTCTTACGGGTCGTGTTAAAGCTGTTTACTGGTTGGTTGGTTGTGCCTGTACCATCGACGTTATCTAAGAATCAATGATTAAACTCAATTTAGAAGTTAAAAAATGCATTCGTAGAATGCGAAAAATGGTTGGCTAAATCACCTGAATGTCAAATTCATGTGAACTTTAAAAAACACATTAAGCTACTGTAAATTGGAGGCATTCAACTTAAGTTAATAGGATACTGTTACACAGATAAGATGCATTTGACGTATAGTGGAGTTTTTCGGATATTGCGTTGTGTTTCTTGTAAGATAAATAATTGATAAAAATAACTTAGGTACGTGGAAAGTTTTACTTCCATGGACTGTGATTGTGGTTAAGTATAAAGTGACTCAAAACAAATAGTTCGTTCGAACACCAATGTTTATTTAAAACATAGTTATAATCCAACCCCTATTTTTAGGCATCGTGGTGGAATTAATTCAAAGGAAGTTAAATGCCAGAATATATCAATCTTACTGCTGCTTAATTCTGAGTTTGACAATATGTATTTCAGTTAACATAAAAACATAACATTAGACAGCGGATATAAAAATACTTGGTAAAATGTTGACAATGTATAAAATAACATAGTTAATGAAAATCTGCAAAGCACCTTTGCCACGGTCATCTTCTCTATCAGATAAAGAGAATCCTAACTCAGCGGTACCCCAAGCACACTCTCGGTAAGTGCAAGGCACTGGAAAAGGCTCACTCTATCCCGTAAGATTTCCTCTCGCAAGACCTCCTCTAAGATTTTTCCTTAGACACTAGCGAAACCCGCAGGCTATAAGAACGGCAAGGGTTGCCAACACAAAAAATCAAACCGCCCCATCGTGCGCCAAAGAATTGTTAAAAATCATTGAAATACCGGAAACGCCAACAACTGCGGGCTAGTATGCCAAACGTGGCAGGCAGACTACGGGAAGTAAAAGTAAAAGTAAATAAACTGGAGATCGCAAAAAATGCGAAATGGATGAGTCGCTTGGGCGACAACTGAAAAAGCGCGAAGGGGATAGGTGGACAAAAAGTATGCCTAGCTTGAGTTCAAACGAACTCAAGGCGCAAAACGGAATAAAGGGGGAAAGACCAAGGTACTTAGGTCGTGACTACGACAATGCCATATGAGGGGTATTGATCTAAATTTTAAAAAACCTTAGGGCGCAAAGGGGGGAGGGAGGTAAGATGTGTAAGTGGTCACATGCCTTTCCAATATTGTGTCACATAATCTAAATTAAAAAAAAATCCTTTCATTAAGCCACAAAGGGGGGGGGAGGTAATATGAGTAAGTGGCCAAATGCCTTTCCAACATTATGTCACATGAGAGCTCTCGGCTAAGTTTAAGAAAGTGCCCCGCGTGAGGATAAACTAGGGGGAAGGATATCGAAGGTGCATAACATCAATAAGTGGTCATAGGACTTTCCAACCATATGTCGTAGGAAGCATCTTCATCTGAATTTATAAAAATGCCTTCCCTGTGGGTGGCAAAAAGAAGGGTGTCAGCGATTGAGCTTGGCAATAAATATGGGGGAGAGGAATAGGGCCTGCATAATATGGATAAGTGGTCACAAGCCTTCTCAACAATATCTCACATGAAGCGTCTCTGGCAAATTTATAAGAATGCTCTCCGATAGAGGCAAATGGGGGCGTACGGCGGGAGAACATAACATGAGAAAGTGGTAACAGGCCTTTCTCATGATATATCACATAAGAGATCTTCTCTTAAATTTATAAGAATGCTCCCGTGGCGGCAGAACGGGGTAGAAGGACTGCGGGAGATGCATAAAATAAGAAAATAGTCACAGGCCTTTGCAACAATATGCAACATGGGGAGTCTCGGCGAAATTTAGGATAGTGCCCTCCATAGGGGAAAAGCGGAGGGGAGAGGGATACCCCGAAGATATATAACATGTATAAGTGATCGCAGGCATATGCGTCAAATGAAGGGTCTCGTTTAAATATATAAATGTGTTTCCCGTGGGGGCAAAGTGTGTTAAAGGGCCGCGAGAAGTACATAATGTGAGTAAGTGGTCACAGCTCTTTCCAACAATATGACACATGAGGAGCTCGGTTAAATTTTGAAAACTGCTCCCAAAAGAGGCGAAGTGGGGGGAAAACTAGATGTACAAAAGATCAATATGTGATTTCAGACCGGACTACAATTTTCTGCTTTTCTAAATCCCATATAGTATAATTATTTTTTGCTTGAGGGCCCCGTAAAAGAAAATGAATCTAAAATGATAAAAACATAAAAAGGTTCGAAACCTGCCCCCGCCGTCGCAGAAATACAATTTTATTTTATATATTCGTTTCACATATCCGCTTTTATAAATTCATTTCATCAGAATGGAACTTTTTGTGAGAAAGAAAATGCATAGGATACGAAAGAATGATTTCACGTGACGTCACAATCCGCCGCAAATTGTTTTCGTATCTAGCGGGAATACGGGCCTAAGTTTGTAAAAAAATGACATATTGGTATCTATAAGTGATAATCCCTATTGATTTATTTTCCCCTTTAGCTTTTCATGACAGAAGTCATTTGGAAGATGATTCAAAATATTTCCAGCATT
The DNA here is from genome assembly GCA_964019185.1 of Maratus speculifer. Taxonomy (NCBI): domain Eukaryota; kingdom Metazoa; phylum Arthropoda; class Arachnida; order Araneae; family Salticidae; genus Maratus; species Maratus speculifer. The sequence continues at coordinate 47,635 of CAXHSM010001235.1, read as the reverse complement.
GGAATTAAAATAAATGCGTAGAAAATCGAATATTTTTACTTCAAACCATTTCGGGTTTATGCGCTATTGTCAATTAAAAAAAGCCCATAAAGAAAGCTACAGTGGCAGAATTACTTTTATGCATAGAATAAAGAGAAAGAAAAGAGATTGGTGGCAAATGTGACGCCAAAAAATAATTTTAAAATCTACTACATACGGCCCAAACACAAACACGTGTTTTCGCAAAAATAAGAAAACTTTTAATAATACTATTTTTAATTCTAGTACAATGAAATGCTATTTTAGAATGCTTAAATATAAACAGATATTTTTTAATTATAGGAAAAAAAGGACAAATGATATCAGAGAATTTGGTCCCTGTTTTGTTTGGGTGGTTCATTTAAATGTGATTGATAACATGCATCATATTGCAAACCACTTTTACACCATACTGCATCTCTATCTATCTCTTGTCTTCAAAAATTTTAAATCAATGGAATTTATTTCAACGATTAAAATGACTGGCGAATTTGTTTCTGAAGTAAATTATACCTGGAGATTAAATAAGTAAAAATAAGGTTTTATTTTGTCGTATATTTTTCAAAAACATAATTTAATCATAATATTGTCTTCACTATTGATTGGAATAAAAGTTATTTTCGATTTCAATTTGATTCAAACCGAAGAGAAATAAATCTAATAATCATTATTATTATTCATTTTCAACCTTTTTTCACAAAAATTGAAATAATTTGATTGCCATCATTACAGAAATTTTATTCAAGTTAGAAAAAAATAACACTTCAAAAAACGATACAAATTTTTAAAATCTAATGTTAGTTTTCAGATCTGGGGATCAATATGGAGGTATTGAAGATCTTTAGAATGTTTTACACACATCTCATATTTTAACAGACACGCATTAATGATTCGGTCTTGGGACAAAAGTTGTTACTGCTTATGTTCGCAAACAATAAATAGTTTGCAATTTTTTTTATATATATATATACGAAAAACATGTTTTACGGAATCCCACAAACTCATACTCAAATTTTTTCAATAAAAATTTGGACTAGTGTAAAATAA
>CAXHSM010001235.1:0-46547 GCA_964019185.1 Maratus speculifer | reverse complement strand
AAAACAGTAGTGTTTTCTACACTTTCAATTTTTCGTGTCATGTAAGACAATCTTCTAATTACCGAATCCTATAATATTTTAAAAAATTCTCTTACCATTCACGAGAATTCGACATCCGAAAATTACCATTTTTATCACTGATTGACTGACTCACTCATCAAAATGTTTGACTACTTCAAGGTGACTAAAAGTGTTGAAATTTGGTGTGGAGATAGATTATTGGATTTACAAATAGAAAAAAAACAGAAATCGCCATATTAAACATCAATGGTTGGTTAGAAGATAAATTATTAGATTGCAATGAAGTATATGGTAATTTCGCGAAATACCAGAAATAGTGCCAAGGTGGCGTAACTTTTGGCGAGTATCGAGGCTAATCTCTGAAACTATCGAATGAATTTCAAAAGTAATGGTGCCGAAATGATAATATTCGTCCAGGTTCAAACATAGGCTATATCTTATGTCTACATCACTAACCAACAGAGGGTGCAGAAGCAAAAAAAAAAAAAAAAAATTCTAAAAATGCGATTTATCTGTTACTGATGGGCCTAGAAATATTGAAATTCGGCATGTTAATTACTCATAAAATATAAATGATCACTAAGAATATTCGCTAAAAAAATACCAAATTAAAAAGAGATGGAAATCCGCGAAAAGCGTTCTAAATTGTGATTTTGGAACAATCTCAATAAGTAACGAACGACTTTAAAAGTAATGATATCAAAATGATGGTGACAGTCCTTGCTCTAAAATAGGCTATATCTTATGCTCATGCCACCAAACCAAAGGGAGTGCAGAAGCAAAAAACGTTCTATAAAATGTGGCTTTTGTGTTACTGAAAGTCCTTGAAATATAAAATTTGGCATGTTAACTGTTTATAAGATATAAATGACTTCTAAGGGCATTTTCTAAAAAATACGAAATTCAAACGGGGTAAGAATGCACGAAAAGCGTTCTAAAATTTTTCTAAATTGCAATATTTAAACAATCTTAACAAGTAACAAACCGATCTTAAAAGTAATCATATCAAAATGATGGTGACAGTCCTTGCTCTAAAATAGGTTATATCTTATGCTGATGCCACCAAACCAACAGAGTTGGTCCAACATAGCTTATATCTTATGTTGATGCCACTAGTCCAAAAGAGGTACAGGATCAATAAACGCTCTAAAAATGTGACTTTTGGGATACTCAAGGACCTAGGAATAAAATTTGGCTCATTAATTACTTATAAGATAAAAATGATCACTATATTTTCATTTGTTAACAAATACAAAATTTAAAATAATTGAAAATGCGCGAAAAGCGTTCTGAAAATTTTCTAAATTGTGATTTTTAAACAATCTTGAGAAGTTATCGAACCTATTTAAAAAATAATTATGTAAAAATGATCGTGAACCTTGCAATAATAAGATTGTTGGATAATTTATTAGATTACAGTGGAAGTCTATGGAAATTTGTCAAAATACCAGAAATAGAGCCAAGTTAAACCGCCCTGATTTGACAAGTTTGCTAATAAATAAGAAACATGTGAAAAAAAACTGAAAATGAATGGGTAATGCGCTATAACGTCTCAAAAATGCAAGAAAATATAGAAAATGACAGCGAAAAAAGACTTTTGCGTAAACACAGGAAAAATCTGTAAGATTAGATATTATTAAAGATAATTTAATATGAAGCCTATTTATTCCAAAAAGGAAACAAATACCTACTTATTTGACAAAAAATAATGATATACCATCAAAAACATAAATGTGAAAGAAAGCCAAGTTCGTTAACGATTTCGCTAATAAAAGAAGTGAGATCTAATTGCAAACCAAGTTCTTTCGAAGTTCCTTAAATCATAGCTCCTGTCATGCACAATGTTCTGCAATTGCTTAACCACTTCACCGGCGGTCCCGAGAAGACTCGGGGCTAGACTACCTATCTTTTTTCGCCAGTCCCGAGAGAACTCGTCGCTACAATTCTTTTCCAAAAACGGCAGTCACGAGTCGTAATGTTGTTTGGTCAGCTTACTTCCCAAATCAACGCTGTTACTTCCCCTCCCTCGGAAAAGATTAAAAGGAAAGTGATTGATTACATAGGGGTCTTTTACAATGGAAGAAAATCGCCTGCTGTTTTACATTCGAGGGGTGCATGCAACAGATACTTTCATCTTACAAAACAAAAACAGGGTTTTTTTGGGATGTTTCAATGGGTCAATCTTGTATTTTTCCTTATTTACTCAAATGAAAAGAAATATTGTAATTTAAAGTAAAAAAAAGTGTTATAATTTAAAATATAACTTAAATGAAATTTTATCGAAATAAACTAAATTTTGGGAACCCTACTTTCTTCAGCTGCTTACAACGGGCGTTCTATGCACATTCCTGTCTAATTTTAAAACTATCATATATAAATATATGTGTATATATAAGCGAAAATATGCCAAACTCTGGGTCCTAAATATACATAAAATCGGTTTTTTTTAATTTTTTTCTTTTCTTTTCTTGAGGTGCTGCGTGAAATTTAAGTAAAGACAGCTCTTAATAATATTTTCTAAAACATATAATGTGCATTTACCCCCAAAAATAATAAAGGCCTTCGATTGCAAAATTTCTGAATTGCAATACCTTCCAATTCCATGCGTTTTCGAATAAAAGACGATTTTAAAAGTGTGTCAGAAAGTAACACCTTTGGAGAGTTTGAATAATACAGGCCCCACTGTCTTCGGCAGATAAAAATGTGTTTATTTTCTTTCATTTTTCTCACTTATCAGTTTATTTAAAATTATATAGTTTTTATTGTCTAACTGTTTTGAAAATTTTATGCGTTATAAAAATAATATCGAAACCTGTAAATAATTTTCGTACTTTTAGAATTATATTTAATTGTAAAAAGTAGTGTTTGAAAAAGTGTTTTAAAAAGAAAAAAAAAGAAAGAAAGAAAAGAAAAGAAATCGGCTGAATTTCCATGTGTGAGAAAACGCATGGAAATTTAGCCGATATTCTTTCTTTCTTTTTACGCCTAAGCTTTATTAAATCTAACCAGAAATTTTACTGGAGTTGCAGCTGAAAATTTTGTTTAAAGTATGAAAAAAAAAGAAAAAAGTGTAAAATAGATGTCAATATTAACCCTGTGGTTTCTTTCTTTTCCCCAAAAATAATTATTTTTTCAAACTTATATAATTTTTGAATCAATTTATGCACACAATTTCATACCCGATAAAATGCCAAAAGACTAGAATAGGCATCATATTATCCCAGAATCGTCAAGTCTGACTAATACTGCTCAGAATCCCTCCTTCCTGTAAGTTGTATACAATAGAGTTTTTCTAGTAAAAACTTATATTTGTATTTATATGAATATATTTTCTGGAAATAAATTCTGCGATTATGATTATAGTAATCTCATTTTAGGATTATTATACTTCAGAGAAAAAAAAACAAAAAACAAAAAAGGACATTTCTTTTGAAATTTCAACAGAATTATTTTAAACTTTCGCGAGGAAGCATACACATTTATTTTTTAATTGTCAATATTTTCTGGAAAAAAAATAACTTCTGTTTTAATACATTTAAGCAAAAAGAAATATCATGTATAATGAATGTCAGTGAATGAATCTGAAACTTATATGTAGTATGGGTGTAACTTACTTCGCAAAATCATTTTCATTTTTATTTTTGCAATTTTATTACAGTTCATCATAATAAACGTGAAATTTGAGTGTGTTTTCTGATAGGAATATTTATTTTATTTAAATAAAAAAAGATTTTGGGATATATGCGTGAATTGTTTACTGTATCGTTTAAAATGTTTATCTTTTAAATTACGTATACATATATATGTATACATAATTACATATATATATGTATAAATAAAGCTGTATTTTTTTACTAACAAAATGACAAAAATTCTCCATTTTGCTTGTTTTAAGGATATTTACAATTCCCTTATAATTAATTTCTATGCATTCTTATTCAGAAATCAAACATTCCTCATTTTTTTAATGAACGGATAAGGTCACTCAGAAAATGCTGAAAGTGTTTGTTTGAGACCAAGTTTTGCTACACTACACTGTAAAAGAAAAAAAACTGCAGTTATTAATTTTTTTTAGGAAACTGTGATTCCTAGAAATTTTTATTTCACGGTAAGAACAAAAATTCCTATAAACTTTTCCGCTACACGAATTTTTGCTGTTACCGTTACATGAAATGTTCTAAGAATCCCAATTTCCTAGAAAAAGTTTAGTAACTTTACAGATTTTTTCATTATTATTATTACTTTTTTTTTTTTTTTTTTTACAGTGTGTAGCTTGAGAAAATGTCAGTGATCCGATTCTATTTAAGACTTAAACATTTTTTTAAATAGAAAGAGCTATTCGAATATAAAGCATTTCGACAGTTAGTTGTGTCAATATGATATGTTTACGTATAAAAGTGCGTTTATAAATCTGTGAATAACTCTTTCATTATTGTAGTCAAAAATAGTTTTTGTTGTTGTTTTTTTAATTTTAAATAATATTTATACTTCCACTCACGTATTTTCTCATAAGCAAAAAGAAATGTACACGTGTAAAATAAATAAACATGTTGGGTGCGAATCAATTTAGCATTCCTCTAGAAAAGACCGCATTAAAAACAGGAAATGGGAGTGCAATAATAGAGCATAATAAGAAAAGAAATCTAACAGCAAAATATATATTCTTGCATTCTGCAGTTAATTGAACATTTTTTGCATTTAGTTCTTCGTAGGTAACCAACAATTACCATACAATATGCTTTGTAATGAACTGGCGCCTTATTTAGCAGATTTTAAACAGTACTGTAGCAGTTAAGATTGATTATAAGCATCTACGGGATACTTGCAGACCAGACGGTAACAGGAGTGGGACTGGGAGTGTTACTAGATTTAAATAGCGAGGCTGAATCAAAAAAGAGACTTGATAAGAACAACTATACTGTTTTTATTTCATAATCTTATATGTTATTAAAATATATTTTGTGTTTTCGGTTAACAATAAAATTAAATAATATTCATGTTAAAAATTACTGCATTATTAGAATAAAAATTGATTTATTTGCCACACACTTGCTTCAAATTAAAAAAGTTTTTAAAATATTTCATACAATATTTAAATCGTAAATCTATAGGCTGTCAAAAAATTGAAATACCAAATGAAAAACATTTTTCTTCCCTTACATATATGTATATAAATTGTACTTGGAAAAATAAAGAGTTGATTTTACAGTATTTTTGAGTTTATAAACTAGCACCTCAGCTGACATTTCGCAAATACTGCTGTGTAGTAACTATTACACTCTCAAAGTGGGTAGACACGATGTGCTGGGTAGTGTATACAATTGCGCGCGTCGTCTCCACCGTTCGGAGTTTTTCGCGCCCATATCCCTCGTGTACATCGGCCATCAAAATCACCCACTTTTTCATTCAGACTAATTTATAATTTAGATATAGCCGAAAATGTATTTAAGTAGCTCCATTAATTATTCACGTACAATGCAGCTTAAATTGATATGTTTTTCCATATAAATATTAATGAAATTTTAATACTCTTAGCAGTAGCTTTTACAGTGGTTCAACCGTAAATCTAACGTTTCAAAAAATAAGTAAAGTAACATATGCAATACATTATTTATTTATTTATTTATCTAGAAAACACATTTATTTATTTATTTAGAAAACAGCATTTTTTCCTTGTAGTAACTCTTAGCTACCAAAACAGATATAAACAAGTCGGAAACTCCACGTCAAATGTAGCAAATCAGGTGCGTTCGTACTATAACGAAATTTTAAATATATTACGATCTTGATGTCATAGCATATACTCTTCGAATACAGTACATTATCCGAAATCTTTTGTGTGTCCTTTTAAATGTTATCTACTTTCCATTTTACAAAAAGTAACTTGTAGTAATCATCAGCAACATATATCAATTTCATTAAACGTGAAATATTTAAATTAAATATTATTAAAATGTGCCCCCAAAAATATTACTCCCTATACTATTATGTAATGGGATACTTTTATGTGCTCCTGTGAACAGATAACAAATATTCTTTGCTATTAAAAAAAACTATTTTAAATAAATTGTTTTTTCTATTTTAGAAAAAACATAGTGTCGGCTTTTCTTAATTTTATTTCTCAATTATCCCCCACTTGGGAAATTTAATCCATTGACTTTCAAAACTACATCGGATGTATGTAATAATAACAATAACAAATATAATAAAGTAAGTAATTTTGCAGCTATTTAAAATGTATATGATGCGCAATGTTTCATGTTTTTGAGACGAAAAATTCTGCAATTCGAAAAATATATTTGGTTATCAACTATATATAACATACATATTCAATTATTACTTCCCTCCCCCCTGTCTTTTTCTCCTCTCATTTTTGAGTTAAAAATGCACATCATGCATTTTCACATTTTTTATACACATTTAGAAAAGCAACAATGCTCTACTAATGACAAAAAAATTCATAATAAAAACAAATTCTCTAAAATAGTACTATTCTATGCAATACATTATCGAGCAAAAAATAGCTGTAAATCCTAATTGGAAGGGCTTTCAAGACCCCCTTTGCAAGTTCTCAGACTGGCCAGCTTTATCGGGGAGATTTTCTGTACAGAAAATTGAGCACACAAAGGCTGTTGACAGATGAATAGAGGGGAAAGCATTAGCCATGCAGGGAAACACACATTTTTCTTTTCAACGACAGAAGATTTTCGGCCGGAAATTTTCTGGGTAACAGAATCTATGTGGGGTAGTTTTTCTTCTATTAGTGAGCCGTTGAAGTGGTCAAAGAACTCTCTCGCTTGTATTGCCCATTCTAAATACAGTGATTGTAACAATACAGGACTATCGATAACATGGCAGCGATAGTAATGATTCAGGAGAAAATATACATCGTCCCAGTACTGTATATACATATAAATTCTATTTTTTAATAGTTCTTATAAATATTTTCAGTTATTTATGTTATTTCTTTTAAATATTTTGGTTGTGTATAGCTGGTTCAGATAAAACTACAATATATATGATGTTTTTCGTACTGCTGTGCTTTATTTCCATCTTATCACTTAAAATACTTGAAAAACTCAATTTACACCTAATTTTATGATAGATTTGTATTTCTTGATCCTGAAGGCATATAATTTGATATACTGGTCAATAGTATGCTACAAAGATCAAAGAAGTCATTAAATGTTAGCCATCTTGGACGCCATCTCTAAAATCACCTCAAAAATATGTAAGAAAAAAATGGCAGCTAACATATTTGGAATCTACATGCCAATGCCTGCAGAATAAAGCAAAAATATCAAACTTCGCACATCAATCCAGCTGGAGCCATATTTTCCGACACTTCAAACCCTACTATAATGTAGAAAGTGATTTGTAAATTTTAAAGGCTTTTTTTATAACATTTTAAAATAATTTAATATTTTGCTTAAATTGAATAAACAACTTTAAATTTACATACTTGTTAGCGTCCGATGCTATTTCTTTCAGACAAGCTAAAAAGTGTCGTGTCAAAAATTGTAGCCCACTTACCTATCATACGTAGAATAGGGTAAGTCTTGCAATCGTTTTGAAAATCGAAAAAAAAATTTTGACGGATTTACACGTTTCAGATACTGGAGATTCCGAAAAACATATTTTTTAAAAAATTGCCGTCTGTCTGACAGTAAATGCTCTATTTCACGAACAAATGAAGATAGAGACTTAAAATTTTGTATGTACTTAGTAAGTAAAAATAGGACGAAACCTATTTAATATCAGGAACCTCGATTATCCGGAATTTTTTTTCGCGCTCTCGAAAAATTCGTTCTGATGAAATGTTTTCATCAGAAACGTTCTGAAAAATTTTGACGGATTTACACGTTTCAGTTACTGGAGATTCCGAAAATCATATTTTTAGAAAAAAAAATTGCCGTCCGTCAGTCTGTCAGTCTGTAAACGCTCTATCTCACGAACAAAGGGAGATAGAGACTTAAAATTTTGTATGTACTTAGTAAGTAAGAATAGGACGAAGCTTATATAATATCAGAAACCTCGATTATCCGGAACTATTTTTTTTGGACTCTCGAAAAATTCGTTCTGATGAAATGTATATAAAAAATTTTTATTTTTTTTATTTTAAGGAAAGGACGTAAAAGTCCAAAAAATAACAAAAATTTTGCATCAAGAACGGAGTCAGTCGAATTAATAGTTGCCGAGATATTTGTAATCCTCTTTTCCATATTCTTCGATTTTTCATGACTGTATTTTCTTCAAATTTCAATTCAAAGATATGTTTTAATTGGAAATGAGACGTTTAATCTGATGCAGTAAACAGTTAGTTAATATGATTATTGTTTTTGGAGTTATAAGGATGTTTCTTTTACGCAATTTGGTACTACTTGTGTAGTTTGGTATTTTACATAATTTGTCGAAATGGGTTCATCAGCAATTCATTAATGGAGCATTACTATGTATATTAAGAATATTTAAATATACGTTTAAATTTTGTTTTGGAATTGCAATGCCTTTTATAAATTGTTTTCAAATATTTTATTTTCACATATTATATAATGCATATCCATGATGGGTAAGTATTACGGTGGACCCCAACGACTAGTTCCGTAATATGGCCGTTAAAACGAGATATTCATATAATTTTATTGTTAAAATGCACTTCCTTTTTCTCTGAGTCTATATAAAGGCGTTTAAACTAAAGAAAAATTCCATTTTTCATGAAGCTAGTCAATGAAGAAATAGCATGTCAAGTTTTGTCTCTTTATTATTCTGCAATCCCAATGTCTCAGAGAGAAATTGTTTATTAATTGGGTCTTTCACGCCGTTCTGTTTGCTATTATAATGATAAACACAAGAAAAATGAAGTTAGTTCATTGCATTCTAAACGAGGTCGCCCTTCTAAAAGACCTCTATCGATTTTTTTTTAATCGGAGGTGAAATTGAATTCTGCAATGGCAGGATCTACTTTCAACGTTTTTTTAAAAACAATTATGCTGTTAAATCACTGCTTATTTTTATATAGCATGTCTTTCCTTATCGTTTAGCAAAAGTTAATTTCTAATCAATTAATTTTTGAGGTTCAGTTCGAAATGCAAATGTGTTTAAAATTTTGTTCTATATCATATAATTCGATTTATATTAAAATAGCTGATTTTTAAATACTTAAGAAACAAAAATAAAAACTTCAATGTCTGAATCCTATCATGCGCTTATTATCACATAGGCGATTTCGGGACTTTGCCCATGGGCCGCAGATCTTAAGGGTCCCCCCAAATCTATACATTAAATTATAAAATATTTATTTTCTTTTCAAATTCCAACTCTTCCATATGAATTTATTAAATTCATCTTAAAGTAATATAAAAATTTGCTAAAATTACATAAAAGGGTCATTTCATGTTAACTTACGTTACATTTAGAGCAATTTACTGCAGTAATTTTAGTAATATAACAATAAAAAATATTCAAAAGTATAATTAACATGATTTGTCAATGAAACCTATCTAAAGGTCATTTTGGTTGAAAATTGCCTAAAAAATATTAATGAAAATTACACTTTATATGATAACTTATATTCCTTTTTCAATAATGTCATTTACTATAATAAATATAAATACCGAATTTTCAGATATAACACTAAAATTAGGTAATTTACATTTAAATTGGGCTTTGATTAAGTTTAATTGGCAAATTAAGTCAAATTTATATTTTAAATATTTTTTTGTGTGTTATATTGCTAAAATTACTGAAAATACTTCTAAATGTAACGCAAGTTACCATGGAATCACCCGAAAGACTATTGTTTTGTAATAATGGGGAAAAATTTGTACTTTTATTAATTAAGGTATTTAATTTAGAACTGATGGATCTAATAATTTTCTATTTACATACAAGGTGTGAAAGTATGTTTGTGCTTTACACATATCACAACTATGAGTGACCATCAGTTCTATTTGAATAACATAGCAATGTTTCGAAAGGAGCTCCCTAACTTATCTTTGCGCAGAACCCAATCAGTCATAATCGGGGCCTGAATCTTATAACCTTTTTTGTGTTTGAACACGTGAACAGGTAAAATAATATTCTTTTATGACAAAAACTTACTGAGTTACAATACTTGTAATTTAATGAATTTTCCAATTTTTAGTCAGCAAATATGGAAAAACATATTTTCAGTACTGCACTCCTTAATTGTATTTGATTGTTCATTTTTTGCTAACTCATGTATAATTCGATCCCCAAAAATGAAAACTCAAAATCTTGAAAATCCCAAATTTTGTCTAAATTCTTCGATTTATACACGAGTATAGGCAGTCATTCCCTTTAACACTGCGAGTGACCCTTCCCCTCCCCCTCTCCTCTAGCCAAGAAATGGCGCTCAAAATTGTTGCTTGGAAGAGAAAGTGCAAATTGCAACAGTGGATTTACTGTCAGAGAGAAGAAAAAAAGAGTTTCCTTAATTTTTTTATTCATTCATTTTCTAAAATAATGGTGTGTGATTTGGTATCAGTTGCAGTTTTCTCAGAGAGGGGAAAATGAATGTCTGTGGTATTTACACTAAAGAGGGAAGAAAATTACTGCTACTGAGGATCATTAAATACAACGGTCTCCAAAAGTTGAGGTACAATCGGTTTTTTGCATCTAATTTGAAAATGAATGAATACAGAAACAAAAAATTTGAAGGAAATGTGCGCTATACTGTTATTTATTAAATGCGATATAGAAATTTACGTTAGTTAAAGATGTAAATGAAATTACTAAAAAAGAGCACTCTTGGTGGAAAATTCAATTCTTGGAGAATCAGTACGTCACTGTATGCAGCAAAATGTGACAGAAATATTTAAATATTGATTCTAATACGGAATATGTCCATCACGGACTTGAATGCATTGCCGGCATCGACTTTCCATGCTCTCAATTAAGTTGTCGGACACTGAAATACGTTGCACTGGCCAGTCATGGAATAAGCTAAAATCAAGATCATTTAATGACATTGGAAAAGGATTTAAAGCCACAACCTATCTTCCAAGACAATCCCAAAGATGTTCTATTGGATTCAAGTTTAGAGAGTGAGTTGATCATTCCACTCTCTCCAAATCGTGATCCTTAAGATAAACCTCAACAACAACAGCTCTATGTAGTCTCGCATTATCATCCATTAGAATCAAACCATTGCCAATAGCACCAACATATGGGCACACATATAAATCAAGGATCTCATTCCGATATCTCGCATCAACCAGTGTTCCTCCAAGGAACACATGCAGGTCAGTGTGGCCTCCGAGTGAGATCCCTGGCCAAACTATGATTCCACCGTTTCTATACCTTTGTGTTTCGACAGTGTTTGATTTATGGTATCGAGTGCATTGTTCTCTCCGGATCAGAAGACGCCCTGGATCGCTCTCCAGTGTGAATCTGGATTCATCTGTGAAGAACACAAAAGCCCACTGTTGTCTGGTCCAGGAAACATGTTCTCTCTCCGAAATTTAGGGGCCCTTCTTTGTCGTCTGTTGAGGGGGACACACGCAACTGGTCCCCTTGCATAGAGACCTGCATCGCCAAGACGTCTTCGCACCGTAGTATCGGAGATTCTTCTCCCTAATGCTGTAAAGTGGTCTGCAATGAATTACGGCACAGTCGTGCGTCTTCTCCTTCGAGCCGAAAGAGCTAAATCCGGTCTTCTGCAGGTGTTGTAACTCGTGGGCGGCCTGAAAAATGTCTTCTGGGCAGAGAATCTTCGGATTAATACTGATCCCAGAGTCGTTGGAGTACAATGTAAGACACATTTATCATTATTTACACATTCATCGTCTAGCTTTATCAGGCTGTAACAAAAACATTTCCATCCATCCTACCACCCGCCACCTTCATCGGGTAAACGACTTCTTTAGACATTTCTAGACTGTAATGGTTGTTGTGAACAAAACTGACAATAAATCAAATATGACAAAACTTACAAGTAAAATTACGAAAGTTTCATAATTGCATATATTTCTCTCATTCACAAATACTTATTCTTTTCTATAAAATAAAAGTGGTAGCTGCAATTTTCTTAAAGCTTATTATTGTCATTCATATAAACTATGATGTTTAATCTGACTGCCATTTTTTCTGGCGAGCTTCGAAATACATGTTGTACCTTAACTCTTGGAGGCCAATGTATTACAAATTAGGGGTCCGTTTAAAAAAGTTATGTGGCCACAGAGCAGTCGCCCATCAAGGACTTGAACGTTTCTATGGCTAGTGTCCATGAATAAAAATTACTTTGTTCACTCTATTCCTTTCCACAGAAAACAAGTTTTAAGGAACCTAAGAAATTCATGTTCATTCTTTTTGATGAATACATGGAATGTTGATAAATAATCCAAAAAGATTTTAATTACAGACCATAACATAAAAAGTAATTATTTTTAATATTCTTTTGAACGAACTAGAAATGCTACTACGAAATTCATTTTTAATAGGGAATGTGAGATAGTAATAAAAAGTTTATCGTCATCAATCAGTTTTAACCCCTTGCGGCGCGGATATATCTATGAAATCACTTAATTGTAATTCCCAAACGCCACATTCGTACCGGAATTTTGGTAAAAAAATTCGGTCTATTGGATAAGGAAAGGGCATGTTTACAAACAAACACTTCTGTCAACCAATCTACCGCTACATTTTTTGTCATAGCGATCATTGTAGGAATCCTCTTGACGACGTAGCCCAATCATATCATACTTACTTATGCAATAGCAAACTTAGACCAATCAAATTCCCGGAGTTCATCCGTACAGTGTCAGTCGTTAAAGAACGGACTGGTTTTTCTCCCTTATCCACAGTAATTCGTCCACAGTGACGTCAACTGCCTTTTCCTTATTCCTGCAAATTATTTTTTTCATAATTACAAATAAAGTTTTTACAAAATCAATGAATTTGCACTGCCCTGAAAAGGGTTATAGAAAGATAGAAATGGAAAAAAAGCAAAAAAAATCAAATGCTTTTTACCAACATTTATTGACATTTAAAATCACATCAGGTTTTTACACATTTTATGAAATATCGATCATAATTCACAAAATCTTGATATAAAGTAATAACTACAGGTGTAAGTTATGACATTTTAAGTAAATTAGGACATTTTGTCTTTATACATTCTTGATGAGAAGGGCATAGTTTTAAAGCACTTGCTAGCAACCTTTATTTAAATTTTCAAATCTCATCAGACTTTTTAAAATAACAATCAGTGCATAAAACACATTTAACTATTTCTTATTTTCAATATTATGAGGAATTCGAAGCAATACCTCTTCAAAAACAGTATTTTCAGCATAACCTCCTAAGTCCTGATGTCGTCTGTGGGAGACACTAAGGAACACTCTTTAAATTAATTTAAATGCTTTGAGAACTATTAAAATTACTTTTAGATATTTTTAATGAGTGTGTCCATATCATAAGCATCGATACATCGACACACATTTTTGGAAATGTTTTATAGCAATTTTAAACTGATATTTGTAGTTAAAAGTACTATTTGTCTCAAGATTAAGGAAGTTAAAATGTTATAAGAAAGATAATTTTAAAATCATAGAAATTAGCTGTGAAAAATTACTTTTAACAAATCTTTTGACTTAAATATTCTCAATCTCTAACACGATCAATCTTACTGACTTATAAATCTATGTTACGTCAAAAACAAAAAAATTCAGTATTTTTGTGGCAATGAAAAAGATAAAGCTTGGCAAGCTTAAAATAAGGGCTGACAAGAAATAATTTTAAAGCTCCTGATTTGCTAATAAAAATTGGCAAAATTTTTGTTGGCAGACGATCATTTTAGTTTTTACAATATTTAGAATAAAATACTATTTCAATAGTAAAATATGCCAAAGTTCTTAAATAAAAGAAAGATACAAGTTAGTCAATAAAAATTTGCATGAGAACAAAAATTATCAGATTGCTCTTTTGAGATTATTTTTTGTATATATTTCATATTAGTCTCATAAATACATGAATGAATGCTTTCTTAAAACACTCTTTTATGAGGAATTACTGTTGTATATCTAACAAAAATTTATTACCAATATGAATTATCATATCAGCTTAAATGAAACTTCTGAGAGTATTTCTTGTTGATTGCCTCAAAAAACAAAAGTTTTTTCACCAGTATGAATTAAAATATGTTTCTTTAAATTATCCTTACGAGAGTATTTTTTGTTGCATATATCACATACAAAAGGTTTCTCACCAGTATGAACTAACAGATGACTGCGTAAATTACTCTTTTGAGTGAATTTTTTGTTGCATATTTGGCACATATAAGGTTTCTCACCAGCATGAACTAAGAAGTGCTTGCATAAATGAGACTCCCGAGAAAAAATTTTCTTGCATATTTTACACACAAAAGGTCTCTCAACAGCATGAATTAAGAGGTGCCTGCTTAAGTTCCTTTTTTCAGAAAATTTCTTGTTGCATGTGTCACAAATAAAAGATTTCTCACCAGTATGAATTACCATATGCTTTCTTAAACAACTTTTAACAGAAAATTTCTTGTTGCATATTTCACACACAAAAGGCTTCTCCCCAGTATGAATTAACAGATGCTGTCTTAAAACACTTTTATCAGAAAATTTCTTATTGCATATTTCACACACAAAAGGTTTTTCACCAGTATGAATTAAAAAGTGCCTACTTAAATGATCCTTTTGAGCAAATTTTTTGTTACATACCTCACAGACAAAAGGTTTCTCACCAGAATGAATTAGGAGGTGTTGGCTTAAAATAAACTTACGAGAGAATTTCTTGTTGCATATCTCACAGACAAAAGGTTTTGCACCAGTATGAATTAATAGATGACTGCTTAAATGAGACTTCTGAGAGAATTTCTTGTTGCATATCGCACACATATAAGGTTTCTCACCAGTATGAACTAAGAGGTGTCTATTTAAATTCTGGTTACTTTAAAATTCTTTGCTGCATACTTCACAAACAAACGGGTTTCCTTGCTGTGAATCAGAACCTGCTTTTCCTAAGCTCTCTTGTAAAGAAATATTTTGCTGCATATTTCACACTTTAAAGACAGTTTTGAATGGAGCGTTGTGAATCTACATGCATAAGTTTTTGCGTCTGCAATAAATATAAGTAAAATAATCTATCACCTTTTAAGAGTCATAAAAAATAAATTTACAAAAATAAACATGTTATGAAATGTTAAATTAATGCAGGAAACTGAATTGAAATAGACTCCCAAATATGTGATGCTCGCAGAACCAATGACATGTCAGATTAATTTTCTAATTACAAATATATTTAATCATAAAGAAAATATTACAATACAAATTAGAAATAAATTTTATAAATAAATAATAAATCAAACATTTATTAATAAAGCACTTATAAATAAAGGTATTTTTAAAAAAAAATTTATATAAAAAATAAATGAAACTTATGGAGAAATTTTTATAATTTCATATCTATCTATGAAAATGATACATTGTGTAAGCAATGTGGATAAAAGAACTCATTTTTACGGCAAGGATAACTATAATATTTAGAAGCATTTAGTTAATCTTTCTCCAGATTTAATATTTTTAAAAGCTAACATAAACGATGAATGAGGAAAAAATTTTGCATTATCAATGCAATTTACATTGTATTGCAATAATTTTACAATTTAATAGTACTTTAACCATGTTTAAATCTGTGTGTAATAGATTATATATAAAACAAATTACATTTTTTTAAAAGTTTTAAATGCAGTTTTGGAATACATTTATAGATCTGTCTATGCAAATTGGATTATAATCTGAACGAAAGATATCATTAAACAGATTTGAATTAGAGCATCTTTTAACACAGGCTGTAGAAAGTACAGGAATAAATGTAGAACTTTAGATTGGAAGTAAAAAAGAAATGTGTTACTCAAAAGTAAGTCAATCAAGAAAATGTTCAGTATGTTTAATAAAAATTATCAAAAGAATAAAATACAAGATTGTAGAATTTTATACGAAATTGCAGAAAAAGATTTGGACTAAATAATAGTGACCTTATATATAGGGTATATAATGCTTTAAACTATGTTACATATCTAGCAATTTAAAACACTGTCATACAGTATACTCTCTAAAATCCGCAAGCCTAAAATCCAGAACTCTCTAAAATCCGCAACCCTAAAATCCAGAACGCTCTAAAATCCGCAACCCTAAAATCCAGAAATCTCTAAAATCCGCACATAATTTACGGATGTAAACAATGAAACATTCAGTTCAAATATAGGGACAAAATTTGAGTTTTTTAATTTTATATCAATTCCATGTAAAGAGATAATCTGGTAATTTTGTACGAAATTTTTCGTTTTTTCGCGATTTTTTAGCAAAATCTGCCTTTTTTGCAACCTTTTCACAAAATTTGTCGATTTTTTTTGCAATTTTTTAAGCAAAATCTGCCGTTTTTTCGCGATTTTTTTAAAACAAAACCTGCTGTTTTTCGCGATCTTTTTACAAAATCGGCCGTTTTTTCGCGATATTTTTGCAAAATCGGCCGTTTTTCGCGATCTCTTAATAAAATTTACCTTTTTTTTTCTTTTTTCATTTTTTGACAAAACTTTTGGATATTTTTCTAGATTCTTTGCCGAAATTTCTGTATTTCCACGAATTTTTGAACCTCTAGATTCTAGATTCAACTCTATCAAAGTGGCCTTAAAAATTAAAAAGTGTCCGGAAGAATGTAAAAAGTGCCCTTTTCAAAAAGTTGCGCCCTGCCTCTTTTTAAACCTGGGAAACTCTGGGAAATTTTTTTATTTTTTTAAATGAAATCTACATAAAATGTTAAATATCTTCTAAATTAAATTCGTTTTTGAATGAAATTATACTTTACAAATCAATTTATTCAATTTAGTGTAACTCCAGCAATAACACCTTAGCACTGTTGCCATGCTTTACTTACCTTTTATTTATAAACACAACTGTGCTACATCATTTCACTTAAAATAAAACCATGTGCATGAAATCGAATGATATTACTGAAAATTTAATAACTTTAACAGAAATCGAAAAAATAATTGTTAAAAAGTGTCGAAACAAAGTTTGTTTTTTAATTTTTTTTCAAAATATATCCATTTTTTAATTTACTTTCATATCTTATATTAATACTCACGATTTGAAGCATATCTAAATTTGGACGAAAGGATTTTTTTAAGGAATTATTACATTAATTTATAATAAACCTAAAGAATTAACTATAATAAAAAACCCATGATACACTGGTTAATTTCCGTCTTAAAAGAATTAAATTTTTATCTAAAGTTTCCAAAATACTACGGTATAACTTCTTTAATCCGGAATCGTTGTGATTTCAGTGAGTCCAGATTATAAAAAATTCCAGATTACAGAAGTTTTGTAACTAAAATTCATGAAGATTAATGATAATACTAATATCTTTTATTAATATGGCAATACAAAAAAGGCAAGGAACTGGATAATTGAAAACATTGAGAAAAATCCATTCAACAGGCTTAAAAACAGAATGTTTTTTAAAAAATTATGTATGTTTTATGCAGTATCATCATTTGTCGTAAATTTTAAAAGCAAACATATGATTTTTTTTATTGTGTTTTCTGATTTATGAATGCTCAATAAATAATGCAAATGACAAGAATAATAGACTTGTCATAAAATATATATATATATATATAAAATTCTAAAAAAAAAATACAGTGAGAAATTTAATTATTATAATTTAAAAATCAACCTTATAATTACAGTAACATATTTAAAACTGTGATAGCTAAAGCTAATCTTCTAAAAAATTTAATGTATAGCAACTACAAATAAAAGTAAGTCACAAGTTAAATGCTTAAAAAAATAACAATTAAAAAAATCCAGTTTTGCGATATTTTTGCAACATTTTATTATCTCTGGAAAAAGAAAAGTATTGAAATTACTAATACAGTAGATTCCTTTAAATCTGCACTATTAAAATCTGCAACTCTCTAAAATCTACATATAATTTACAGATATAAACAATGAAAATTCATTTCAGATGTAGGTGCAAAATTTCACTTTTATAGTTTCTTATCGTTTCCATACATTTTTTAATTTGAAATTTTTGTAAAAGATATTAAATTCCTGTTTTTTCATGAAGAAAGAATAATTTATTTCTGAAAAACAAAACAAGATATTGATGACATCATTGATAATCACAATCTTACCCAATAAATTTATGTATTAATCAAGCATTTTTAGTTATTAAGTCTGGCTAAACTTGAAATAAAGCTTCGTTATTTTATGATCCTGATGTGAATTAGTAATGTACCTTTAAAAGGCAACTTTCACTGAATAATTTAGGAGAAACACATTTCATCTTTAAAATGGATATTTAACTGTACATTATTGATTATTAATTTGACCAAATCATTAAAAAAATGATCTAAATTTTTATTAGTTTAGTTTATTACTTATTTTAATGTCTTAGTACATCGTAAGCATTCATTATACTTTTGATTTCAATTAATTAATTACATTCAAATTACTTTTTAAAAAATATAAAAAAGCAATGACTAGAAATCCACGCAACCTCTGGTCCCAAGCTGTGCTGATTTGAGGGAGTCTACTATAATCATGTAATTTTTGAACTTAATATAAAAAAAGACACCTACATTAATTACACAAATAATTTAGAAATTCTTATAATTTAATAATTGAAAAAAAAAGTAATGTTATTAGGTAAACTTTTCATTTTTTAGCCATTTTCTGAAATTCATTATTTATGTGCTATGGCACCATCTGTTATCTCTAATTTAAATAAAAACGAATAAACGTACGGAAATGTCCTGTTTCCAGATTATAGATGTCTGGATTAAAGAACTCATATTGTATTCTGAAAACCTTCAACTGTTTAATTTATGGAAAAATTAAATTTTACTTGGATAGAAAATTTAGAAACATATAATCAAACACATATAATCAAACACATATAATCTGCAATTTTCTATAATTTGCGTCACTTTACACATGTAAACAATGAAATAAACAGTTAAAAAAATGTAAAAATTTGTGATTCAAAAATGATTTTTTAAAACAAATAGTAAAATAATTGAAAAAATTATAACAAAACATCTACTTTTTTTAATATAACATTTTAATTATATTAATAGCAAAAAACAAACTGTATTACGGTTTATGTATGCAATTATTTGTATGTAAATGCAACCCATTTTTATAATAACTTAAAAAAAGCATTTTTTGAGATAACATATTAAATAAATTATTAGATTTTTATTTATATTTTCTGATTATGCTGATTACAGAATTAAAATGCTGTCTAGGAATAAGGAATCACACATAATCCATACTACTCTATAATCCACAATATTCTATATTCCGCACATCCTTTGGCCCCAGCTTGTGTGGATTGTGGTACTTTGAGTACATTTGTGATGAAGTTATCAATTAAGTCGCATGTGCTTGATATAGCGAAATAAAAAATAAGCAAAATATTTTCTTACTTTGAAGCAATTATATAATTTTTCCCCCATGAAATCTAAATCATCATCTAAGAATTTGTATATGCTATTCTCATAACAATATTTATCATTTAAAAACATTAAAATGTGCAATTGTTTATTAATATAGCTTCAAATTTTGATTTGCCAGCTTAAACTTAGATGCAAATGTTCAACCAATTTATTGACTTGTAACTGTAATCTAAGTATAAGTATATATAATTTCATTCCCCCATAGATGTTACATTTATTTGTTATATTTAAGTAAGTAAAAATTTCACATCTCCAGTCTTATAGACATAATGGTATCAAAAATATTCTATTTTATCAAAGAAAGTGGTCGTTTTCTTTAAGTTGATATATTTTTTACTAACTGCAGCGTTGTGCCTTGCGTCTTAAATTTAGTATTGGCATTGTAAAAAAGCATTGAGCAGTAACATTATTACGAAGGAAAATTCCTGTTTTTTAAAGCATGACATCATTTTCTGTTCGCATTATTTTAAAAAGTTATTTTTAATTAAAATAAGAAAATGGCAAAAGATATAATCAATTAATTAACCTGTTACTCCTCTGAAACAATGGAATTAATCCAATTGCTACCATTTTGAAGAAATTTCATAATAATTTTTGTATGATTTTTGTCTGTGATAGGAGGTTATCTTTTTTACCAGAATGTTTTATTTTATTTTTAGATATCTAACATGAAATGACGGGATAAGCAAAGAGAAAATTGCAACCTGCGTTAGAATTTGGACCCCTCCTCCCAAAATTTTCTTGTAACAAGCGAAAAATGTCATTGGTAGTATGAATTTGGCACCCCTTAAATTTCTGCAGATTGGATGACTGCCCTTATCCCACAGAGCTACATGAAAGGACACTTTTGTTTTAGTCCATAAAATATTAACTTAAGATTCTGAATTCAGTTATTGGAGACTCTATCACCATACCCCCCCCCCCCCGGGAATAAATCAAGTGGTGATTTTTCTTTCTTCTGATGATTTCTATCAACATTCCTTAATTTGTTGATTGAATTTTAGAACACTTAGTACAGTATAATTAAAGCATATGAAAGTTACACATAAAACACAGCAAACTTTTGCAATTAATTTTAAAATTGAAAGTCAGACAACTTTCTTTCCAGCAAGTAAAATAACAAAGGTATATGAATTTTGGATTAATAACAAGTTCATAATGAAAAAAAAAATGTGTGTATAAATTACATATAAAGCACAAACAGTTATAACTATTTTTATAATTCCAAAAATTTAGTACAATTAAATATATTACTGAATCAAGATTTTATTTTTAATATTACTTTAACATATTTAACCTTGTATTTTTCAAGGATAAAAAATATAAAAAACTGTCAATTACACATAAAATGGAAAATAATTACAGCAAATTTTAAAATTGATAATATACTGTAAAATATATACTTAATAAAATTTTACTTATAATTATTTTATGTTAATATTTTATCTTGACAACTTATACTGATAGATAAAAAAAAGAAAAGTGGTATATTTTTACGTTAAAGTGGCCCCCACTTTTTTTTAATAGCTATTCGCTACTTCACACAATTTGGGATTAATAAAATGAGATTTAATGACAAATGAAAACAAACCTCATGAATGCTTACGAATGTTTATATATGCCTATATATTTACATAATTATAATAATTCTATATAATTTTACAATTACACATGTATATATACATACATATATGTGTATACATTATTGTTGTTTTTTATATCCAAGTTACTTCTGTTTGTATAAAAAATAATTAAATAGCCTTTATAATAAATAAATTATACAACTGTTGAAAAAAAAAAAATCTTGTGTAAATGAATCAGCGAATAGGTAGCCAAAAAAATATGTTTTAAACTTATTGTTTTTATAGTGTACGTTTTTATATGGTATGTTAGTTACTTATAGTATATTTTTATCTGAGAAGAAAAAAAATGTAAATAAAAATACCTGTTTTAAATATTAAGTAATTTTAATTTTAAAATACCTTTAAATCCTAAAATAATAAAGTATTCGGCCTGATAATTACGATTCGGTTAGCAAAATATCATTTTAATAGTGTGCGGAATATTTAAAATGGCTATAAATGATTGCAAAAATGAAAGTTACATAACATTTTGTGTCATCATATGATCAAATCACAAGTTCTGGAATTTTCAGTAGAAGAAAAACTAAAGATTCAGATCTTACCATTAATTTATTTTAGTGAAGAAGTAGGATCATTTAACTGATTTTTTAAAAAAATATCCACTGCTACAATCTGACTTTCGCCATTTTGCTACAGACGCCAACATAAAGAGTGAATCATGGATGAACAACTCATTCATTAATAATGATTCAGTAAAAAATCACTTAAGTAAGTCTTCCGTTTAAAAAATGGATTAATTAGATTTTTGAAATTAATGAAAATTTTGCTTAGATTCCTTGCAAAAACTTCTTAAAAGCTTCTTTAATGTCTGTCTAGTATTCATTATTACAACCAGGGATTTAAAAAAAAGTTTTAGTCATAATTAGATTGCAGATTTGCGAAAGTTCGATAAAAAAAAATTAATGAATGAAGAAGGAAGAATTCATTCATGAATACTGAATCAGAAAAATTTTAATTATTAAAGCAAAGCATTTATTTATTTAAAAAAAGAACAGAAAGCATTAGTAAAAATTTGCGAATCTAGCACTTAAATGTGACTTTGGGTATAAAATTAACTCAATTTAACTTTGAAAAACTCAGGAAAATTTAAAATAGATTCTGTAGCAAAGCTTTTTTCCGTTAACAGCTATCTGATAACTAGCATTAAACAAGTGATTTTTAAAAAGAGGGCACAAGTATAGCTTTTGCATTAGTTTAATTAAACGTAGCAATTCAATGAATGAATCTTTTTAAATGAATCGTAATGTAAAAAGTCACGATTCATTCTTGCATTGGCGTCTTATGTCTTGCAGATACTTTTTAAATCAGGTAATTTTTAAAATATAAATTTATTGATCTCACCCTCTTTATTAAAATAAGTGATTGCTAAGATAGTTTCTTTTTGTTAATTTTCATCTAAAATTCCACAACTTACAGTTTGATAGTATGACTTCACGAAAATTCATGTGTCCCCACATTTATTCTGCCCATAGTCATTTAAAGCATTATTAAAATGTTTTATTTACAACAGATACTTTTTATTTATTTATTTGTAATTAGTTATGCGAATAATATTTATGTTTAAATTTCGAAATAGCAAACTGGTTTGAATTTTTGTTAACGATTAAGTTTAAAACTTTGTGTTCCTCATAGACTGAATTTGGTTGTAATCCTGTTCTTTTGAAAGTCAATATTTTTAAGTAATTTATCACTTAGTGAAGTTACAAAAATTACATAAATTATCAAAACAATTTACGAAACCAAGAATCTGATATTCCAATGTCTTCTTCATATTAGATCCATTGCCAATAAATGCATGGTTGAACTGATTTAAAAAACAAATATTTTGTAGTTTAACTGCATTTAGAAAAATGGTGCCTCTGTAATCTCATGTTAGGAGGCTACACGATATCAACAGTGTTACTACTTACAGCATTTTATTTTCTTTGTCATGGCATACTTAATTTATTATATTTATTTATACAGTAGACTTCCTCAACTCTACAATGTTTAGAACCACAGGTTGTGCTGATTGTAGAATTTTGCATATTTCTGGTCATTGCTTTATTTACATTCTTTTAAACTGTAGTTAGAATGTTATTAATGATGCAATCAAAATTATAATTTAATTTAATTTACAATGTAATTAGTATTCAAATAAGTATAACTAAAATAATAAAAATTTAGATTACAGTCAATGTTCTATAATCTGCACAAGTTGGGGCTAAACGTTGTAAGGATTATGAAATATTGTGGATTATAGAGCATTATGGATTATATGTCATTTAATTATTCCTAGACAGCATTTTAGCTTTATAACCAGTATAACATGTAAAGGTAAATATGAAATCTAATAGTTTAATATGCTACCTCAAAAAATGCCTTTTCAAAGTTATTTTATTAAAAAATTAATATGTATGTGCATTTAAATAAAAATAATTACATATGTACCTTAATACAGTTTACTTTTTAATGTTAATAAAATAAAAAATTAAATAAAGAAAAAAATCCATTTTTTTTTTAAATATTTGTTTTAAAAAATCTTTTTTGGATCACAAATTTGTAATTTCTTTTAAGTGTTTATTTTAATGTTTACATTCCTAAAGTAACCCAGATTATTGAAAATTGCGAGTTATGGATGTGTGAGTTATTGATCTTTGACTGTATTTTTAAAATGATTAAAATATTGAAAGCTAAGATTAGTTTAATAATCAATAATGTATGATTAAATATTTATTATAAAGATCAGGTGCATTTTTCCTAAATTATTCAGTGAAACTTTCCTCATAAAGGTACATTACTAATTCACATCAAAATCATAAACTAAAAAAGTTTTATTTCAGATTTAGGCAGACTTAATAACTGAAAAAGCTTGTTTAATACATAAATTATTTGGTAAGAAGATTGTGATTGCCAGTGATATCAGCAATATCTTCTTTTTTTTCAGAAATAATTTTATTCTTCCTTCATGAAAATACATGAATTAAGTAATTAAAAAAAATGGAAATTAAAATATACCTTAAAATCCCGTTAATACGTCCTTCCCGATCAAACGCCCCCTCCCCACTTTATAAAAAATTTGAAATTTTCAAAAAATCCAGAGAAAGCACCCTCCACCCCATTCTCACAGGTGATTGAGAATGGGATGAATCATTATGAAATGAATGAATCATGAATCTTTGATGAAATGTGCGTTTTTTCGAGATTTTTTAATTGATTTCATGCTTTTTTTCTTACAAATTTCACCTTTTTTCTGAGTTTTTTCGACAGAATTTACATTTTTTTTAAAAATCCAAATTTTCTCAAGTATCAAAATTCATGATTCATTCATTTCATCGTGATTCATTCCTGTAAATTTTCTGAAACAATCGCGGAAAAATCCCATGTAAATGCCGCTTCCCTTCTAATTATTGTACGATTTTTTGTCACGTTTGGGGGGGGGCGGATTAATGGTATTTTATGGTAGATGGAGTTGATATAAAACAGAAAATTCAAATTTTGACCCCATATTTGAACTGAATGTTTCATTGTTTATATCCATAAATTATGTGTGGATATTATAAAGTTGTAGATTTGAGTGACTCTACTGTATTCACTTTGTAGAGTTAATTTAAGGGTTTTATATCATATTTAACATTTGGTACTGTGATTTTCTTTACATATCCTCTTTATTTAAATAAGGACTATACATTAGGATAGTTTTGAAAAGAAATTGGCGTTGAATGTCATTATTTTAATGGTGATCTAGAAATATGAGAGGATTTTAATGTAGAATATTTGAGGTTTTTTTTTTTTTTTTTTTTTTTGTAATGTTTGTAAGTCACTATACTTTAAATTTAACAATAAATTTGTTGTGCCAAATCTTTTTCTAAGCTTTCATATTAAATTCTACAGTCTTGCTATTAAAAAATAATTTTTATACTGCTTCTAGATGCACATTATTGGGAATTAAAACGGCCTATAGGGGCACTGCTCTCAGCCTTTGGTGCATTAAAATTGTCCCTTTAACTGATGTTAAAGTGCCTTTGAAATAATTCTTTATTGTAAATTAATTTCAAAGTTTTAAATATTCAAGTTAAATAATTTTTGCTTTTTCATGTAAGAATGAACACAAATGCCACTGCTAATCTGAAATTGTGCTAAAGTATAATTACTCTGAACACATTTAAACTATCCTGATGGGAGAAACAGCACCTTTTCTCCACCAATTGCATATTCCAGCATTTGAATTGTCAACTATATCTGCAACATCGGTACTACTTGGTTATCCTGTAGACCAGTTTTGCCAAATTATATAAATCGCCAAACTAATAGCCAAATTATACATATTTGCATAATTTTTATTTTTAATAACGCAATAAATAAATAAATAATAAAATATTAAAGAAAATACCAATAAAAATCACTTAATGATGTTTTACACAGGTGTACGTGTGTCATATTAAATGTGATTGAATGTGACATTCACAATCTTCCATTATTTGCATTTACTCTTATAGTTTGGTGATAGCTTTCTGGTCGACAGGATAACCAAGTAGTACCTTTTTTATATACAATTTACGTCTGTTTGCATATTAAAAAATATATATATATATGAACTTTTCATATTAAATATTTCCATATTTAACAGATAATCTGTAGATTATTGGCAGGAAATTACGGTACATGTAATGCCTGTGTATATTTAAGATTGCCTTGGAGGTATCCTGAAGAGAGGAATTACATCTTTTCTCCACCAGATGGCATATTCCAGGTGCTTGAATCACTAGTTATATCTGCAACATCATTACGTTAAGGGACAGTTTATCTCAAAATTTGACAAAATGTCGATTTTTCTTTTTTTGAATAATAAATAAAATCTTGTTTAATTGTGAATAACTTGGCACCTCATATTCATCCTCATAGTAATTATCACTAGATATTGTAAAATTTCTTAATACATTCAGTCATGTGTAAGCATGGATATAAATGCTGTTAACAGTTGTGACTTTATTTCGGCAGGACACTTCCCCCCCCCCCCCCCTCAGGGACTGAATTATTTCTAGTAAATATGCATTCTATGTAGTCTTTCTTAATATAGTTGTTTCATTCTCTTCATTCTGTTTGTCTCAGATTACGGCACAATTTCATGTTCGTTTTATTTGCATGGGACACACTGTATTTCCAACCAGAAAGTTTGTTTAAAAAAATTGGGTCTTGCATTAAACTTAGTAGTCATTTAAAATGCACTTAATTTCATTCTTTTACAGAATTTCAGATTAAAATTATAAACTTTTATTTAAAAAAAGCTAGAAATAATCAGGTATGAGCATGGACAGGCAGCAAACACAAAGACAGACTGAATTCATAAACTCTTTTAATCAACGCTGAAAAGTTCTTAAAATATTAATGATTTTTATCCTGTTTTTGTTATGATTTTTATTTGTGACCTTACCCTTACAGAAAATTTCTTATAAGAATCCTATAAAATCATAGCTCATTTTTATATAAGATAGTTTAACCAAAAAGATATAGAAATGTTTTAGAAATTTAATAGAATAATACATAAAAATATTCATATATATTCTATAGAATAACCTAAAAAAAAAAAAAAAAAAATCCACATTCTGTGTGAAAATAGTCACCCTTTTAGATTGAGATAGACTCGATGATTCTATTTACACTGCAAAGATAATATTTTTTATAAACCTTCTTACAAAATGATGACCATTCCTGGGAGTGTTTGTTATTTCTAAGTAAATGCTCATCATATAGATAGAATAGATATAAAACTAAAAAAGTCAAGTTTATCACCTGCATTTGAACTGAGTGTTTTATTGTTTATATCTGTAAATTATGTGCGGATTTGAGGGAGTCTACTGTATATGAAAAATGTTAAATTGAATATAAAACTGAAAATGATTAACACTAGATTAAAATTGATAACATGCAATAAAATATATACTAAATCAAATTTTAGTTTATAATTATTATGTTTTAATAATTCATATTCACTATTTACATTAGTTTATAAAAAACAAGTGGTATTTTTCCATTAAAGAAGCCTTCACATTTTTTTAATAGACATTTGCTTTTCCACATAATTCAGGCTTTAAGACAGAGATTTATTGCAAAATGATACAAACAGCTAAAGAAGAAACCTAATAAATGCTTATGAGTGTTTATATATATTTATATAAAAATAATAATTCTACATTTATAGACATATATATATGCATGTGTATTAGGGTGGGCCGTAAATTTTTTTTTTCGTTTTTCGATGGTGGCGGGTACAGAAAACTGGCTACTGGTGGCACTCAGTTCACACAAATAATTTGAGATTTTTTAGACAATTCCTTACCCTGCCGCAAATGGCGTGAAGTTTTTTAAAAATGCTGATTTTTGAACTTTTTTAGCAAAAAAATTTAAAATTATAAGTTTATTTTGGTTGTATTTAATTGAAAAGATATATTTAATCAGTCAAATGTTTAAATAACCTCTAACTATTCATTATTTTAATGCTATGTTCTTTAAAAATGTGCAGCTTTTAGTTTGTTTTGCTTTCGGTACCAACGAGAAACAACCCAGAACTCACCACAAGGAGTTAGCTGCATGCCAAGTTTTACCTGCCCTCCTGCCTACAGAATGTTATATTTAAAAATGGACTGAATCGCATTTGCACTACATTCTTTTTTAGAAATGAACTTTAGTATCTTTTA
Organism: Maratus speculifer; assembly: GCA_964019185.1. Classification (NCBI taxonomy): domain Eukaryota; kingdom Metazoa; phylum Arthropoda; class Arachnida; order Araneae; family Salticidae; genus Maratus; species Maratus speculifer. Next base: position 18,693 of record CAXHSM010001235.1, on the reverse strand, counting down.
CCGTACTGGCAGTTTTACTCTAATGAAGGTATGTCTTCCTTTATTCCCGCATACCTTTGATTCAGCTTCTTTCACACTTCAGAGGTTCACTGATTTCGGCGGCAACTTACTCGATAAACTCATAGTATAACATTGCTTTAAAGTTTAGATTTGGAACCTGAAACTCTTGCACTATGTTGGTTTATATCTTATTTAAATTGTGGCATACTTTTTTTCTTTCCACGCCATTCTTCTAATATATTGTCTATCATCGGTTGACGTTGCTATGAGTAAATTCTCAGAATGGCCAGAGTATCTATTTGTTTGGATGTCTGAATACACTGTTTCCTTTAGGTCATCTGGAAAAAACATTGAAAGTTTAACTATCTGCCACATATGTCTAGGTCCTTCCACGTACCCTAGCCTTTTCCGCACAGAAAACCACACGAGCGCATATACTCGTTTCACGTACCTGAGCGAGATGTTTTAATGCTTTATCAGGATTTAAACTACTAATGCATGAGTGTAAAATTCTGCAAGCAGTTGTGATTCAGCTCAATTTCACAGTTGATCCAGGCTATCTGTTTTCCATTTCTTGAGAACATACTCTGGTTGAAACTGCTGCATAAATATTAAATAAGTACTTAGATCGGTACTTAGATCTTCAGTATTTTCCATTTCTGGTATCCATGAAACAGCAATAGGCTCAAACAAAGTGACACGTACATTTTTCACGCCCAATTAATCTAGCACCGATTGGTTTGGCAAAGGTCTTAGGTTCCGTGGTTCCACCATCAAGTTTAGAAAGTAGATGTTGAAGCGGGATATCGTTCGTATGAAGAATACATATCAAATGTTGCAGCTCTCTTCCTAGTTTTTTTTTCCTAGACAGGAAGTGACACCATTGCGTTTTCCTGTATTAACAGTAGTGCCATCACACCCAAGTGCTATCAGTTCTGAAAAGTCTAACTTGTGGTGACTTGGAAGATTATATAATGATTCTGTTATTTCTTTTCATTGCTCGAACAAGGTATCAAGTGACCCAAGTATTCCTAACCAGGCTCAAATAACATGGTGATGTGTTACTCACCTTTCTCTCGACGGTGCCGCTTGTTTTGTTTTTTCCTCTGAATATACTTTTATCCTTTCTACCATCAAAAAATATGCTTTTAATTTTCCTTCTTTCAATAACTTATTCTACTTGTATCTGCTTTATACTTGTTATTATTAAGATATGTTTATGTTGTAGCGTACCGTTGAAGGCTTCCAAGATGAATACAGCGAAATACTTGCATGTAGTTTATTCACACATATATTATTCTAGACAGGTTACACATAACAAAGACGCGACACAACATTTATAAAAACTAGTTTGAGCCCTTGTTCTAGGTTAATTTTGGTTACAGTTAAAGTTCTTGACCAGGTCACGTTACAGTTAATGTCATTATACCACATCTCCCTTTCTTTAAAGATTCATTTTCTGCGGAGGACGAACGACGCGTCCACTTCTGGTGGTATATAGATTCTGGCTCTTTTTTGGAGACATAGAATTACTTTTACCATTGTTACAGGATGGATGCGGATTTTGAAAGCTTGGCTTGGTTGGGCTAGGAACACTCTGTGATATTGGTAACTCATTACGGGAATCGTCTGGTTCAAGGTCATCTACATCATCAGCCTCTGGTTGGAAGTTAGTTGATGGGACAAGATGCATTCTGTTTCGTCGATATAGCCTTTTCCCAGATTTGACTATATACGATCGCGGAGAATCTAATCTCTTCTGAACTGTACCAGTAGCTCTCTTGTCCGTGATCCATACTCCATCTCCAACTTCGAGATTTTTGAGGTCTCGTACTCCGTGTCTTTTGTCGTAGTTGTCTCTTTGCCTTTCTATTCTCTTCTCTTCCTTTCTTTGAAGTTCATCCCTGTTTTCAATTTTTGGCTCTAGTTGAGAACTTGCAATTGGCAGAGTTGTCCTTATACGACGATTCATAAGAAGTTCTGCAGGACTGAGGCCATTCTCTAATGGTGTTGCTCTATATGCCATTAATGCAAGGTAAGGATCTTCAGCTTTTTTGAGTCGCAATTTGATGGTTTTTACAGAAGATTCAATGAAACCATTGCTTTGTGGGTACCTAGGACTTGATGTGATATGATGAAATCCGTAAAACTTTGAGAATTTTGAAAATTCAGATGAGTTAATTGGCTCAAATTGAGGACCATTATCAGATCTGACGACATTAGGAATCCCATGTCTGGCAAAGATTGATTTGCAGTGAAGAATTATTTCCTCAGAAGTTAATCTTTCCAGTTTTGCGATTTCTGGATAGCGTGAGAAATAATCAGTCACGATCAAGTACCAAAATCCGTTAAGTTTAAAAAGATCCATTCCCACTGTTTCCCATGGTCTTTCAGGAAATTCGGTAGGGATAAGAGATTCATGGCGATTAGTGGTCTCCTTGATGCATGATGTGCAATTCTTTATCATTTCTTCAATTTCTTTATTAATTCCAGGCCAATATACCGATGATCTTGCTCTCGCACGACATTTCGTAATTCCCAAATGTCCCTCATGAATTTGTTGAAGAACCTTTCTTCGATCATTTGCAGGAATGATGATTCGACAGCCCTTCATTATGAGTCCATCTTGGATCGATATTTCATATCGATGATTCCAATAAGGTAAACAACTTGGTTCTAAATGTTTTCTTGATGGCCAACCGTTGAGGATTAAATTTTTTAACTCTTTGCATGTTGCATCAGACTGTTGTGATTGGCGCAATTCTTCTAATCTGTTGCATGAAGCGGGTAATGTGGATATTATCATACGAATATATGCATCAATTTCTTCTTCCAACTCTTCATCCTTTTCTCTTGTTTCTTGAGGTTGTCTTGATAAGGCATCAGCTGCATAAAGTTTCTTTCCTGGTATGTGGAATATGGAATAAGAATATCGCATCATCCTCATCTTCAACCTTTGTAACCGTGGAGATAAATCTTCGAGGTTTTTCTTTGAGAAGATTGGAATTAGAGGTTTATGGTCTGTTTCTAATCTAAAGTGAGTTCCAGTGAGATAATCTCGAAATTTCTCGCAACTCCATGCTAGAGCAAGTGCCTCTTTTTCTATTTGAGCATACCTCTTTTCAGTAGGAGTAAGAGTTCTGGATGCATATGCAACGACAGAGATTTCCCCGTTCTCTTGTTCTTGCCTCAAGGTGGCTCCAATTCCATAAGAAGAAGCGTCTGTGGTGACAATTGAAGTTTTCTGTGGATTATAAACTTTTAAAACTGGTTGAGATGTTAAGACATTCTTCCACTTTTGAAATGCTTGTTTTTGAGGTTCGTCCCAGACAAACTCATTCTTTTGACTTAACATAGATGTTAACGGTGCAAAAATTTCTGCAAAATTTGGAACAAATCTGGCGAGAAAATTTGCCATGCCTAACATCTGCTTTAATTCCTTTTTATTCTTTGGTGGTGGATATTCTTTTACTGCTCTAACTTTCTCTTCGTCGGGATGAATCCCCTTAGCATCAATAATATGTCCCAAGAATTTTATTCTCTTGACTGAAAACTTACATTTCTTGTCATTTAGAGTAATGCCAGCTTCCTTAAGTTTATTTAGAACAATTTTCAATGTTTGGTCATGTTCAGATTGATCTTTTCCCCACACTAAGATGTCGTCCATATGACAAATAACACCTGGGATATTTTCTAGCAGCTGTGACATTCTGCGTTGAAAATGTTCTGGAGCAGATGAGATTCCAAAAGGCAATCTTAAAAATCGGTATCTTCCAAAGGGAGTGATGAAAGTCGTGAGATATGACGAAGATTCATCAAGCGGAATTTGCCAAAAGCCTGAATTAGCATCTAACTTCGAAAAAATTGTAGCACCTGTTAGACGATTTAATGAATATTCCACTGAAGGCAGTGGATGAAATTCCCTTTCCACACATTTGTTTAGTTGGACAAGATCAACACATAAGCGAACAGTTCCATCACTTTTAGGAACGATAACGACTGGTGAACACCATTCCGTTGGTTTCGTCACAGGAACTATAACTTTTTGGGCAATCATCTTCTTAATTTCCATTTCAGTTTTCTTCAGCAACGGAATAGGTATCCTTCGTGGAGTTGAAATAGCAAAAGGGACAGAATTCGGCTTAAGCTTAATAGTGTAACAACCTTTCAGTAGCCCCAGGCCATTGAATAATTCAGGGTAATCTTGCTTTGGATTTACTGCGTTAATTTCTAGAATGTTTGGTCCTAAACCAAAAGCTAGTATTGCAGGCTTTCCCAACAAATAATTCTGTAATCCTTCAATTACATGGATTTCTTCAGTTATTTTCTTTTCCTTGTATTGGATTTCTTCAATAAGTTTTCCCTTGTGTTTTAGTATTTTCCCATCAGGACCGCAAAGCTTTTTGTCTGGTTTTAAAATTTTTGAACCCTTTAAGATTGGTGATGTAGCTGGAATAACAGTGTGATCTGCTCCACTATCTATTTTGAAACGAATGATTTTACCTCTTATTTGAATAGGAACTGACCATAACGTATCATTACTATTATTCGAGCGGGTTTCCCTAATTGTTCCTAAGAAAGAAATTTCAGATTTACTTTCATTTTTCCTACAAACACGAGCAAAATGCCCTACTTTGGAACATTTCAAACATTTGGCGTCTTTTGCTGGACACACTTTTCTATTATGCATAGACTTACAGCACCATTTGCAAAGGTCAAAAGATTTTGTATATTCTTTTTTCCCATTATTCCTTTTATCAGTTTCTTTAAACTGTGGATTTTGACTGGTAATCCCTTTCTTAAAATTTAGCTTTGTTTTTCTTATACTCGAAACTCTATGTACAGAAGCATTATTAGAAGTAAGAATTTCTTGTTGCTTTTTAATTGATTCCGATAACCTAACTTTATCTATAGCTTTGCTCAAAGAAAGGTCTGGATCCAATTGTAACTTCTCACTTAATAATTTATCTCTAATACCAACAACTATTCTATCGCGTATTAGTTCATCATGAAGAACTCCGTAATCGCAATGCTCAGCCAATGAATAAAGTGAAGTTATAAAATCATTTACACTTTCCCCTTCATTTTGAATGCGTTGATTAAACTGTGCGCGTTCAAAAATTGTGTTTTTCTTTACGATAAAATGGTCGTCAAAATGCTTCATAACAATATCATATTTCTGTTGGTCGTCTTCTGACAAATTAAAAGACATAAAAATATCTTCTGCTTTATCACCCATGAGATAAATAAGAGAATTTACTTGTTCTATCTCTGATTGATTTTTTAAACCTGAAGCGAATCGATATCTTTCGAAACGTTGCTTCCATTTTAGCCAAAGTGCCGGCCGTGAAAAACTAAATGATTCTGGCGGTGTAACCTGATAACAATTTCTAAATTCTAACTCTTTTTCTTTTTCTTTAGACATTTTACATAATAATAAAATAAATAAAAATGTGTCGTATAACTATGCAAGAAAAAGGAAACTTCTTACTTTAAGCTTGGATCCGTTTTCAAAATATCACTGTATTAAACATCTTTTTTTTCCAGCTGCCACCATGCTTTATACTTGTTATTATTAAGATATGTTTATGTTGTAGCGTACCGTTGAAGGCTTCCAAGATGAATACAGCGAAATACTTGCATGTAGTTTATTCACACATATATTATTCTAGACAGGTTACACATAACAAAGACGCGACACAACATTTATAAAAACTAGTTTGAGCCCTTGTTCTAGGTTAATTTCCCACCGCTGCCACCATGCTTTATACTTGTTATTATTAAGATATGTTTATGTTGTAGCGTACCGTTGAAGGCTTCCAAGATGAATACAGCGAAATACTTGCATGTAGTTTATTCACACATATATTATTCTAGACAGGTTACACATAACAAAGACGCGACACAACATTTATAAAAACTAGTTTGAGCCCTTGTTCTAGGTTAATTTTGGTTACAGTTAAAGTTCTTGACCAGGTCACGTTACAGTTAATGTCATTATACCACAGTATCTTCTTTCCAAGTTTGTTTCCCTCTTCTGACTTTATTTTTATTCGTTTTTATTCAAGATTCATATCCCCTGCTGTCATAACTTCTACATGGTGAAGCAACTAGTAGTAGTGGTGCATGATTATCAGCATAAGTTGGCAGTTGCAATACTTTCAATATGTATGATGTCTCTAAAAGACTACTTTTTATGCTATCACGTGTCTTTACTTTACCATAGTCCTTCATGCTAGCCATTTCTAAGCTTGTCGTAATAAACGCACAGCTATATTGCTATAATGTAACATTAAATGATCCAAAAAGCACTGTATCTCACTAGGAAAAGGTTTCACATTAACACTGAACAAATGTCGCAGGTAACTGTGCAAGGAGAAATTATAAAAATTCTTTATCGGATTTTGGCTCTCATCTATTCCGTCCTTCACTCCCTCAGTATTACAAAGGGTCATTGCACTCGCTTAGAGTCCTGCTTCACTTCTTTCTCACCTTCCAGATTTGTTTTTGAAGTATACTGTTGTCTGTTACCCAAATATATGACATTTGACACATAAAAAAATATATAAAGAAGACCAAGGGATATAAATAACAGAGAAATTAATGATCAATTCAAACAAATACAACTTTTGCCTGTTATATGCGAAAAAGCTTTAAAAATAGCCTAAGTTATAATACACATAGATATTAAATAATTCATGATCAGATCTTATTTAAACATATGGTACATTATATATGCCTTTTCAAGTAAATACAACCAAAATAAATTTAATTTAACAGTTTTTAATTTTTTTTCGAAAGCAGTTCAAAAACGAGCATTTTTACAAAACTTCAAGCAATTTGCGGCAGGGTAAGGAACTGTCCAAAAAATCTCAAATTTTTTGTATGAACTGAGTGCCACCAGTGGCCACTTTTCCGCACCAGACATCATTGAAAATCAAAAAAAAGTCTTTTTCGGCCCACCCTAATGTGTATGCATTGTGATTGTTTTTTGTATACAATTTACTTCAGTTTGTACAATAAAATAAATAAATGATTTACAGAATATTTAAGCGGGGGGGGGGGAGGCAATTTAAAAGTTTGGAGGTTCAGATTGGGGATAATGATTTCATTGCAGGTTGGGTTTATTCATAATTTTTTGCTGAGGGTAGGGTTCACCTTGGGTTTATTTATATTTTTTTTACTGCAGGTTGGGTTTTGGCCAGGTTGACTTAAATTATTTTGGATTCGGGTTTGTTAAGGATTTGGTTTAATGGTTGAGAGTGTGATTCAGATTTGCTAAGGGTCAGGTATATTTATACTTTTTGTTATGGGCCAGGTGGACTTGCACTATTTCGAGTTCGGTTCTGTTCTAGATTGTGTTTCACTCTTGAGAATGGGATTCCAGTTTTTTAAACAAGCTGGTAAGTGTAATCACAGACCACACAGAAAGTTTTATTTAATATTTTTTCAAAACAATTTATCCTTTATTAAATAAATCCAATGTGTTATTTTGTAATTATAAAACTCTTACATAGATAGTAGCACTAGTTAATTTACTTTCAAAATAATTATAAAACAAAGTTATTTATCTTAATTAAATTAAAAATGTTCTAATTATTTACATAAAATCAAAAATTTTTTAAAAATCCAAAATTGTAAAAATTGGTGAAGGCATAAATAAAATTTTAAATTTCTAAAAACTAAAAAAATTGTTAAACAAAATTTAAAATGCTGAATCATTAATAAACTGCAATTAGTTTTTAAAATGAAAAGAAAATAGAATTCCAAAAAATATTATGAAGGATAGAAAAGCATAATGTAAACCCTTAAACTAACAAAATATAGGAAATTTCCTTTAATGAAATCCATCTTAGTATGAAAATTTCAAGTTCCAGTATCAGAGTTTGAACTAAGGACCTCCCGTTTACTAGAAGGATGCTTTACCTCCAAGTCTAAAAAAAATTAAATTAAGGTTAGCTTTTAAAATTAAATTGCGAAAATGAGGTAATGACATTGAAAAATTTTATTCGATTAAAGTAATGGACTTTTTCAAAATTTTATGATTTGTTGTATGACACCAGGTATCAAAATTTAAATACACAAAATTTGAAGTCTTTGACTGATACAGTTTTTGTGTAGTATGGACTCTATGATAGACCGACAGACCAATGAATGAGACGAATAGGGTTTCGTCAGCTAACGAATTCCTAAAAAATGTCTAAATATTTTTTTCTATAAAAATAATGTACAGTAAAAGCTCTATGAAGGGTAATGCCGAATGGCGGAAACCTTGGTATTTACGTATTAACACCAACGCAGCTACAGATATGGCATTTTTAAGTTCCGCCAATCTATACCAAAACTTTTTGAGACAAAATTACGATAAAATAAAACACTTTATTTAGAATTAAAACACTTCCGAAATTCAAAACACTTTATTTCAAAAAATAAAATAATCAATCAGATATCGGTGGAAAATGAGTTGATACAGGATTTAACAGATTCAAAACAGTGTCTTTTTTGGCAAATCCCAAATGCGCATTTTTATGGCACTAACAAATGGTGTCAAAAAATCAGCAAACAACAAGGCAGCAAGGAAGCCAAAAGATAACTGCGTGTGTGTACCATGTGGCGCATACGAATAGCAAAATTGCTCTTTATTGGCGCATTAGCGCAAATTCTGCTGCGGTGGCGTTAATATGTAAGTACCAAAAACTTTCTTAAGGATAGTCTCTTTAATTGCTTATATAGTAAAGCCCCTGAATACTGGCTATGTCAAAAGTGATTTTTAAAAGTGCGGAATCCTTAAAATGACTATAAATGTCAGTAAAAATGAAAGTTCTGTCACATAAAATTTCTATCATCTTACGATCAAAACTTGGCATCTCAGATTTCTAAAGTATTTAGTTTATAGCTTGTATCCATGGAATATATGAAAATTTGAATTTTTTTTCCTTAGTAGATTTTTTTAAAAAGAATTTTAATATTAATGCCGAAAGTGCCAAATTGAATCAAAATCACTATCACAAAATCCTTTACAGTTCTTTAACAAATTGGGCCAGAGAGTTCAGTTATATTTCAGGAATACAGGTTAGTCATTTTTCGTACTTTTAGTCATTTAAAAAAAATTTAATTTTTAGTCACTATTTTTTGTTGAAAGTTAAAAGTCACTTTTTTTACAAAATGAGAGAGCTGTGGAAATTGGTTTCCCACTTTTAGTAAAAAAGTGAAACTAAAACCGACAATTATAATTCGGATTTTATCAATATCCATAATTGTTGATCTTCTCCTTCAAAAAGTCATGTGTAACAACATCGAACTCTGTTAATATGAGCCAAGAAAACATGAGGATACTGTTACAACAAGCAATTTGCGTATTTAGAAAAATTCATTATTTAAACTTTATAATGATTTTATTGCTTATGATCCTACAAGAGTAAATTTTTTTAAAAAATTGTTATCTTTTTAGGTATTTAATTTTTTTTTCTAAAATTATAGAAAAGGAAAAAAGCACAAATAAAATGTTCCAAATAACTAACAATTGCATGCATGCATAAAAATCTATTAAACTCCAAAACAATAAAGATTGCCATGTCTATTTATGCATACACAAGAATCGTCCAAAACAGACCATTCTAGATAGTGTGGTATGAAAGACAATATGCTAGAAAAAGATATTGAAAAGGTCATCAAAAACATGCTTTCATCTATTATGTGAAAACTTCTTTTAAACTCCATGAATGTCATATGACAATGCATTATTACAAACTATCTGTTTTAGAAATTGCTTATAATGGTTTCTTGGTAGTTATTTGTATGGAAAATAATTTTGGATTTAATTAATTCTATTTTTATTGGCTGGGTTTGTGCTAATCTTGCTTTGCAATTTGGGGTGGATCTTAGATTAAATTTACCCTGTTCTGCATTAGTGAAATTAGCTCAAACTCACATTACAGAAATAAAATTTAATCCAAAATTATTTTCCGTACAAGTAATTACCGAGAAGCCATTATAAAGTAATCTTTTCTAATATATTTTTTTTTATAAGATAAAGTTTGTAATTATGTATTGTCATATGACATCCATGGAGTTTCGAATGAATTGTTAGATGAAGGCAAGTATTTGCTGAACATTTTAACATTTTAATGTTGAGTTTAGTGGTGAATGGCCTGGGGGGGGGGGGGAGGTTACTCTCCACAGATCATTGAGATGACTGAAAATGTGAGATTTTGTGCTGTGATGAAAAAGAAGAACTTTCCCTTTCCTGACCACAGAAATCTCTCCCATAAAAAAAGTGTCTTAGACACTATTTTTGGTCTTTTTGTCACTTTTTTGAAAACATTATTGCAGTTGCATGCCTGATATCTCATTTGAAAGCTTTTTTTATGGGCTTCAATATGATACATAACAGTAACTATTTTGAGTAAATTAATTTTTTTTTTTGACAAATTTTCAAATTTTTTTCATTTAAAATTTTGAAGAACACAATTTTTAATTTTTTCAAAAATAAAATTTTTAATCATTGACTTTTTAGCTACAAATATGCAAAATTTCAAGATAGAGAAAGGACGGGATTTCGAGTTATTAATTTTAAGACACCCCCTCAAGTGAAAACATTATATATGTTCAGCCCCCTATCTCATTACCTCTGGATAAGGATGTAGGTCCATACAGAGTCAATATTTCTACTTATAGACACGTATGTATCTACACTCGAGTCAAGTCACACTGTCTAAGAGTGTATAACATGGTAATTAAATGAATGAATTTTGTGCCATTTGAAGAAATGAAATTTGTAAAATCGACTATTTAATTCAGAGTTAAAATTTAGAGCAGTTTGTTTAAAAATGTCTCATTTATGATATCTTTCTTTCTATTTTCAGATTCAAAGGTAGATACAACTTTTCCGCGGAAGTTCAATAAGTCATTTCCTTATACCAAAATGGCAACAATCTGATAATTGCTGATTCTTTGAAGAAATTTCTGTCACCATCGGAAACAAAGCTTTTTTGCATGAAAAATGGCATCGATTGCAGAAGAAAATTCTTGCTCCAGTGAACAGCACATTTTTCCTCACAATCGGGATAAAGAAAAACATTCTTCCACTGATACAGGAGAAAAAGGTTTTATTTGTGAGGTATGTTTGAAAACATTTTCTAAGAACAATTATCTGAGAAGACATCTAAAACACATTCACACAGGAGAGAAAACATTGGTTTGTGAAATATGTTCAAAGGGATTTCATGATAACAGTACTTTGAGAAAACATCTCTTGTCACATACAGGAGAAAAACCTTTTGTTTGTAAAATATGTTCCAAAGGGTTTAATGAGAAGAGTAGGGGAAGATGGGGATACTTGAGCCATTTTTTGAATTTTAATTTTTTTTAATTTTTTATATTTTTTTAGAATAAAATAAAATATTGAAAATGAAAATTTGATATTTTTTCTTCAACTAAAAACCACTTTCAATTAATTTTGAACTATTTTTCTATGTATAATAAATGTTTATTCTTTGTTTTACATCGTGGCTCAAGTATCCCCATGGCGGGGATACTTGAGCCATGCTGAAGGGATACTTGAGCCACTAAGGAAAAATACCTACAAAAGTAATTTTTTTCTCTATATTTTTGCACAAACATTTTACAGAATGATAAATTATGAAACGTAAAGTCCTTTAAAACCAATTGAGAAAACAAAGCTAGTAATACGATCATTTTTTGTCGTTAAAACTGGTTGTCGGAGGATAATTTCAACTTGAGTTATAACGACGGTAGAAACATCCTCAGTTCAGAGCCATTTAAATATGGAATCTGCAATTCTTCGTGCAAATTTCATTTTCAAAATATTAAGCACTTATCCAACAAATATTTTTACTGTTTTCTTTCTGGCATATTTTATTAGTAACCAACCATCAATAGAAGGTTTTCTTTTCACATCATCACCATCATTGACAGAATTTTCCTCAAATGATATTGTCGAACTCAAGCTTTTAATTTAGTAGCTGTCGGAATCTAAGCCAGATGTATCACTCTACTATTTCAAACACTTTTTTGATTTCACAGGAAAAGATTTTGTCTTCCTTTTTGGCTATATGCAGGTAAGTTTGAACTGGGATTTTTGTTGCTTTTCTTGTTTTTTGTGCGCTCTTTTTACCAATTTTTCTTCAATTTTCTTAGTTTAAAAAAAAGTTACAGCAACAGAGGTTACGATTTCAATATAAAATATTAATCTTAATATGTTATATTAAAAAATAAATATTTTAATATGTTGGACTAACTAATTAAAGTATTAGGGATTATAGCCTGTAAAACCGTTTTCAGAAGTTATTTTAATTTAATGAAAGTTAAATTGAAAACTATGTTTACATTTATCTAGACAGGCTATTTTGTTAGTCAAAATGAAAAATAAAATAGATATTTTCATTTAAAAAATATACATTTTTAAACATTTTTAGGTCGTTGTTTTTTTAAGAAAAAAAATAAAATGAAAAATTATTCTCCCTTTTATCCAGAAAAATATCTATTAGTGATTATAAGGATGGAATTTTATTTTTTGTTTGTTTCACCCATGTTTAATTTCTAGTGGGGATGGTTGAGGCATGGCTCAAGTATCCCCACTCTCATTGGCTCAAGTATCCCCACTATCACTATTTTTGTTTCCCAGAGTTTTACTAAATAAAGCATGCAGCTATTAGAACTATTTTAGACTCAAAATACAATTGAAATTATGCTTATTGAATGTATGTATGTAGTTGCAACTTTAAACAAAACTTTGATTACAAAAAAACAAAAAAGCCATGCACCCAAATATTTACTTCAGATAGAGAAAAGACAACTATTAATCACTATATTTTCAAAATGGTACCAAGATGTGTGATTTCTTTTTTACATGTTCAGAACTATAAATATGTTATCATATTGGCAGTTTTAGAAAGAAAAATTGACCAACTGTAGAGATAATAGGGGTGGCTCAAGTATCCCCTATGCTCAAGTATCCCCACTCTCCCCTAATCTAAAAAAACATTATCTGACTCACACAGGAGAAAAACCTTTTGTTTGTGAAGTATGTTCCAAAGGTTTTTCTCAAAATGGTGATCTAAGAAGGCATCTCTTGACACATACTGGAGAAAAACCTTTTATTTGTGATATATGCTTTAAAGGAATTTCTGATAAATATAGCCTAAGAAAGCATCGTTTGACTCATACAGGAGAAAAACCTTTTGCTTGTGAAGTATGTTCCAAAAGATTTTTTGGGAATAGTCATCTAAGAACCCATCTCTTGGCGCATACAGGGGAAAAACCGTTTGCTTGTGAATTATGTTCCAAGAGATTTTTTCAGAATTGTCATCTAAAAACCCATCGCTTGACACATACAGGAGAAAAACCTTTCGCTTGTGAATTATGTTCCAAGAAATTTTCTCGAAGTACTCATCTAAGAAGGCATCTCTTGACGCATACAGGATAAATTCCTTGTGCTTCTGAAATGTGTTCCAGAGAATTTTCTTGACATTTGCAACTAGAAGGACATCTCATGATTAGAGATGTAAATTTTCCGGAAAAATATAAGTGTCGGAAAAAAACCGGTTTTTTTCGGAAAAATTGATTTTTCATGACTGTTTCTTCCAAATAAATTATATTTTCTTAGAGAATATTAAATAATAAACATTTTTTTTCCCATTTATATGTATTAAATGAAAATTATTTTCACTTTATATTACAAAATAAAAAGAAAGTAGCAAAGCCTGCTTTTAAAAGTTTAGTTTTTTTTTTCCACAGCCTAAGAATTTTTATTAAATTCTATTGTTTATTATATCATATCTCTGTTGAAATGATTTTTCAGTTACATGTTTAACTATCAATTGACCTAATGTAAAAACCTGAGCCAATATGTCTGCAGTTTGGAATGAAATAAATTATGCATTCCATTTACATAAGTATAGTTTTTAAGTAAATGATACTAGTTTAAAGAAATTGTGGTAGTTTTGTCATTATTATGAATATCAGTATTCAAAAATTCCATTGTTTGCTTAAAAAATGTATATTTTTACATTACTTTTTTTTTCTTGGAATTCTAATTTTATTTCCTTTATAAAATATGTTTAGTTTTGGTATAGCTTTCCAATCTCAACTCAAAAAAGTTTTGATTTAGTTTTATAATCTAAATGCAAACAAAACTAAGTTTTACTTTGGCTTACTCAGGTCTGCAACTAAAAAATAGCGTAGGATTTATTGACTGTTAAATTTTTACTCACTAAAACCAGATTTTTTTTTTTTTTTTAAGTTTAATTAAATATAATTTTTTTCGTTTTACCCTGAAATCTGATATTCTATTCTTGAGTAAGAAACCATATTCAATAATGTTTCCACATGGTAATTTTATATTTCTAAGAGTGGAACTCAAAAGTTATGAAAACAGAACACTACAGATAGAAAATGCTCACTATTTGAGGAATTAACAAAAGCAGTTGCATACAGAGATAAACTTCTACTGTGCTTTAGAAAACTACAAAAATTCAAAGTTTAATCAAGAGGGAAAGTATAATTTGGAACATAGTTACTTGTAATAAAATATGGGTTTTTTTTTTTCATCGCAGTTGTACTTTTCTAATGCAAGCTGTCCATGTTTTTGCACCATTACTGTACATTATGGAGGTAAAATGGAGGTCAATTTTAGATTCAACACCTTGAAAAAACATTCAATTAATCAGCTATAACGAAATCTTGAAAAATGCAGCTAGTGCCACCTATAGGGGATTTACACCAAAAATAAACAACATTAATATATATCAGAAACTATAGTTTGATTTTTTTTTAAATCGTCCTTGAGGTAAAGCTATTGCGATAATCATGAATAATGCAACATAGCAGCATCATCTGTTGAGCAATTTACACCAAAAAGTAATGAGCACAAAGTTATGTCAAAGATTAACTTAATCTGAAATTTTATAAAAATACATACATTAGTTTGAGATAGAACTATTGTGGAAATTATGAATAATGCAGCATAGCAGCGCCATCAGTTGGGCGATATATACTAATAACTAAACATCTCGAGTTTATATCAAGGTGTAACTGAATCTAAAGTTTTGTGAAATTATGTGCATCAGTTCTTGAGATAGAATGCCCATAAAATTTGTCACATACAGACTCACAGAGTGACAGATATTTTCCAAAAACCATCAAAACGTGTTCAGAACCTTCTAAAACGTTTAAATACACCAAAAACTGGAAGTCAAATTTTTCACGAATTCAATACTTACTAATTGAAAAGATAGATTAAAGTAATAAATGCATACTTCAAAATTTTATGTTGAATTTTTAATTTTATCATTTCCATTAATCGGCTTATTATTGCAATAATTTTACACATGAATTAATTTTTAAAAAGGGAAGTTGCATACATATCTAGATTTTTTTCATGTAATCAAGTTTTTGTGAAATTGTGAACTTTTTGTATATAGTTGTACAAAATATATTAAGAATTTTTTAATAAGAAATTATTACTATATTTAGGTTCCTATTTAGACATTTTTAATAAAGTTATTTACATACATATATGCAACTTAATAAAATTCAGCTGCTGTATGGCATGAGATTTTTTTTTCTTCAATCACTGCACTTGCGAAAGATTCAATTTGTTGATTAAACTTTTTCTGAAATGTCTATTTTCAAGAGAAATTTTAATCCCGTTAATCCAATCTTCCCGATCAAACGCCCCCTCCCCACTTTATAAAGAATTTGAAATTTTCAAAAAATCCCGAGAAAGCGCCCTCCCTCTCGATTCTCAAAGGCGATTGAGAGTGAGACGAATCATTATGAAATGAATGAATCATGAATCTTTGATGAAATGTGCGTTTTTTCAAGATTTTTTAATTGATTTCATGCTTGTTTTGGCTTTCTTTTCTTTTTACAAATTTCTCCGTTTTTTCTGCATTTTTTCGACAGAATTTACGTTTTTTTTTTAAACCCAAATTTTTTAAAGTATCAAAATTCATGATTAATTCAACGATTCATTCATTTCATCATGATTCATTACTGTAAATTTTGTTGAACACTTTTAATTTTTTAATTTTTGTAATAATAAAGTTTTTAATTAACGGCAAGTCATTACAATATTAACCAGAATATATCTATATATATTTTTTTAGTATAGTTATCAGAATTTAACTGCAGTTGATGAAAATTACAGCTATGTCTTATTTTAAAAATTAATAAAACTGCCATCGGAAAAATGTCCGGATTTTAGAGATTTCCGGAATTTGGAGGTCCGGATTTTCGAGGTTCAACTGTATTGGAACTTGTATTCTGCCAATAGTTATTCAAAGTATTATTAAAATGTTTATTTATTGCAGATAATTTTATTTATTCATTTGTAATTAGTTAGATGAATATAATTCAAATTTCCAAATAGGGAATTCTTTTCAGTTTTTATTAACGATTCATTTAAAACATGGTGTTGCTCAATTTATTCAATTTCTCTGTCCTGTTGAAAGTAAATAGTTTTTAAATAATTAATCTCAGACTGAAGTTGTTATATAAAATTCATTAAAAATTACATAAAATATCAAAATAATTTACGAAACCAAGAATCATAAATTCCAATGTCTTCATGATATTAGATCCATTGCCAATAAGTATTGTCGAGCAAGATCCCAGGGCCCCCAGATGTAACTTATTTTCTCACAAGTAAAATGTATTGGATAAAGTAGTGTTAGTACGTTCTATGAGTGTACTGATACCAGCTAGCTTGTTCCGATGGCCAATTTACGGGTACCAGGTACCAAGGGTAGGTAAAAACACTACGAACTTTTCTTATTTTCTCAGTCTTGATTTTTATATATGGTGCTTAATTAACTATTTCAATACATTATGTAAGCTCCCAGACCAATTGCATGGTCCAAACATCTTCCCAGACATACAAAAGAAGTATGTTCAGCTCAACTTACCGAAGAAATCTATTTTAAGATTAACTGATAAAAGAATACTTATTTTAAATAAAATCGTCTGAATTTAATAAATGTTTTTTATTGAATGTCAGTTATGAAAGTCATCTAAAACTGTTAAATAAAAGTCAACATCATCAATTGACTTTAAGTTTTTTTTTTTTTTTTTTTTTTTTGTATTTTTAATAATGGCTTACTGATTTTTTTCTTCTTCCATTATTTAAAATAAAATTTATGTCAATTTGTATAATTTGGAAAGTAATTTGGTGATTTATATAAAATTGCAAAGTTGGACAATGAGATAATCAAGTAGTACCAAACTACTCAATTTTGTTTAGATATAAATGGTGGCGATTTGCAACACTGTGCTGGATGACATATCAAACATCAATATTTATATCACCTCAATCAATTGTAGTCTTTGTTTAATATCGATATATTGGCTCTCATTATATTAATATAATTTCTCACTCTCCAATCAATGCAATGGTGAAAACAAGGAGAAAAAAAGCTGATTTTTGCCACTTTGCCTTCCCTTACTGCTACCATATTTTGTGTTCTTCCATTTGATTCTGGGGTCAGAGCTAAAGGCTAAGTAAAATTTAAATAAATCATTATTTAGTACTGTTATTAGACATACAATGATTATTCGGGCGAAGCCAAGTGTTCGGCCTGTCAGCTGAATATCAAGTCCATTATTCATCCTTGGCCAAATAATATTGCAAGATTTTTTTTTTATATAGTAAAATTTTTTAATTTGATAATTTATATTCTTCATGTATAATAAAAAATTTATTTGAAAATAACATTTTCTCCCCTCCCCCTTAACTTTCATACCCTAAACTGAATTGACTTTATTATATTAATTTATAGCACGATTATTCAATCGGTAAATTAATTATATCAATTGTAAATTTTCCAAGTAGGTGAAAAATGTCCTGGCCAGATTCGAACCATGGATGCATTGGCTGAAGGCACTAATGTGTGTAACTGAGTTATTCCGGACCAATACTGGACGACTATTTCACCCAACCAGCTTTAACGATCACATAATCTGATCTGATACTCTGGATCAGCTCAACAGAATAAATCGAAGTTTAATATATGAAACTGCAGAAAACGTTGCATGCGAAATCCTATTAGATTAATTTCTAACATGAATTTTTAATCGGTAAATTAATTATATCATCTGTAAATTTACAACTAAATAATTAATTTACCGACTGAATAATTGTGTTATAAATTAATCTAATATGATTTTGTACCACTGATAACTGAGCAAAGCAGGTTAGTTTCATATCAGTGACAAAGATTTCTCTGCTGAATTTACACTTGATTTGACACTTTTTTTTGAGAAAATTTTTCAATGAGTAAGTCAGAAATCAGTATTAGTTCAGTATTGACTAGAAATTTTATATCCACATTTTACTTTATGTTTGTATTTCTTGCAATGCATTTTGAGTAATATTTTTGAAATGAAGGTCGATTCAGGAAAAAATTATTTTCTAATTGGTCCCTTCATACAAATTTCATACAGATACAAATCATTTTCATACTAATACTGTGAAAAACGAAAAAAAAAGTTTGTCTTTATAAACAAATTCATGTTTTTTATGTTTTGTTTTGTTTTAAATGTGTGTAAATATTTAAAAATTCAACCAATAATAGAGAAATTCAGATAAATTGAGCCTAGTCCAAATGAAACTGCATTATTTTATGAAGATATCACAATTTGAAAAATGTATTAATTTTTTCTCTATTTTGTGTG
>CAXHSM010001234.1:0-19361 GCA_964019185.1 Maratus speculifer | reverse complement strand
AACAATGTTCATTAAGGGATTGCTGTTCAAAAACTAAGATAAATGTTTAAGTTTCCTTTCTTAAGTTGATATTATAGTTGAAAAATTCTCAAGAAATTGGTTAAATTTAATATTTTCCGTTGTTTTACTTAATTAAAAATGCTCGTGAAGGAAATGGTTGTTCAAAACTGGAATACATGGTTAAGTTTCTTTCTATCAAATTGATAGTCTGAAGTTTGAGTTGAAAAAATCGTAAGAAATCAGTCTTTTTCTATAAAACTTGATATTTTCCATTGTTTTTTACTTAATTAACGATACTCATTAAGATTATAGCTGTTGAAAAACTAGAATGCATGTTTAACTTTCAACTTGTAAGTCGATAAAAATCGTTAGAAATCAGTCTTTTTCCATAAAACTTGATATTTTCCATTGTTTTTTTACTTAATTAACGATACTCATTAAGGCTATAGCTGTTGAAAAACTAGGATACATGTTTAACTTTCAACTTTTAAGTCGTTACATTGATCATATAGTTGATAAAAATCGTAAGAAATCAGTCTTTTTCTATAAAACTGGATATTTTCTATTGTTTTTACTTAATTAATACTACTCATTAAGATGTCTATCAAGCAAAATTCGAATATATGTTTAACTTTCTTGTGTTAAATTGATAATCTCATCTTGTAGTTGAAGAAATCTAAATAAAATGGTTAAAAACTGAGATTTTAATTGTTTCGCTTAATTAATAATACTCATTAAAATTACGGTTGTTCAAAATTCAAATATAAATTTAATCTTCATCATATAGTGTGATTTCGAGTTGAGATGTGATTGATAATATTTTTAATTAGGGAAGGTTGATCACCTATCCTGTTATAATAGAATATTCCTTTTTTCCACTAGGGGGCGTTTGTGGAGGGGGATGCATAGTGGGGGGTAGGAGGGACGGTGGTGGCACGGTGGGCGCAGGAGGCACCGCAGGAGGGGCCAGGCGGGGCAGCCGGAGGAGCAGGCGGGGCAGCCGGAGGTGGGACAGCCGGAGGTGGGACAGCCGGAGGTGGGACGGTCCCGCAGTCCCGCCTCCGGCTGAGCCCGTACTGTTGTTTTCCTACTACTGACATTGTAACTTGTGGCTCAATTCAGTCAAAATGTGCTGTATTGCTTTCTACTTTAATTAGTGAACCTAATGAAATGTATCAAACTATTTAAACTGTCATTAAGACCTAAATTTCATTTCCTTTTGCACTATCCTCATATGATGCTTAAAATAGAACCCCTTGTTCATGTTTCCTCGATGAGATTTAAGGCTAAACATAGTTAAAAAGCAATGCACATGTTGTTTCTAGCAGGAGGAATGTAACTTTAACTTTAGCTCTTAAGCATCAACTTTTGTTATGTGAGCGTTTAGTTGCTGGTCGAGGATTAGTAGATACAATTCAGGTTGGTCCATTTCAATTGTCCTGGCGCAGCATGTCCCTCAAGGGAATTTGCGCCATTGAACCTTATATAACCTAACCAACCAACCAATTCAATTTTCCAAGTTAAGTGATATCCCTGGGTATGAACATTTTGTCTATACTTCTCAATTTAATTTCCTCTTGTGTTAATGTTGTATGGGTTAATGTGAAAGGTACAAACTATAAGCCAGGTTTAGTGTTAAAGTTTTAAACGATTTACCTGTATTTGGTATAATTAAAGCAGTATTGTTGGATGAATTCAGAAATGTTTTTTGTTACTAACCTTTTTGAAACTGTTGGTTTCAATGAACATTGTTATGTTTACGAAGTAGGTGCATTGTTGAATGTTATCAATTTTTCGAATATAGACAAGGGGCTGGGGGGGGGAATCTTAGATTTCTGAGGATTTGTTCAAAATGTTTAAGAAGAATGTTTAGCTGAAAATAACTCCACTTTTTGACCATTTTTATGATTTTCAAAAAAGGCAGGATCTCCGTCAAAGGATTGGAAGGAAATAAACATGTGTGAAGAACTGAAAACGAGGAAACAATTTACAGCAATTATCCATTGCAAAATTGAAAGCATTGCCTTTCAAATAGCACCGTATTTTTTTAGATCGATCTGTCTCTCTACATTTGCATTTACAATTGCAGGATGTGTAACAGACCTTAGTAGAAGCTTATAAGTCTAGCAAAATTTTTACTTTTTTTAAAGTATATATTTTTTTAATAAAGTAACACAAATGGAGAAATAATTTCTGAAATTCCTTATCAATCGGTGGAAATCACTGTATGGTCATTTTGAAATATTTTCTTTTACAACTTTATACAAACAGCATATTTAATGTAAAAGAAATAGAAGCTGTGTCTAATGAAAATATTTAAATTTACTGAAAAATTAGACTAAATATTCTGTTCATTGCAGCTCCATTGTTGTTAAATGATTTAATTTTCATCTCGCTCATTTATTTTAATGTTTAATACCTCACTTTTGTAGGATTTTTTTTTACTTTTATAGGTGGTAACTTCAACTGTAATTTTTTTTTTCTGTGTAAGAAATTTTATGTTAACATTTTGTATGTGTATACAGACCTGCCAACTGCTACAGAAAATCATAGTTGCTACGATTTTGAGCTATAATCTATGATGCTGTGACAATTGATTTTAAATTAGGATATTTTACAAATAACATGCTTTTTTTTCCAGTCTGTGCAGCATTTTTTAGGAGTGATTCTGTTCTGAAAACTTTAGAAAACTAAAAGGGGGAAAAATCTGTGGATACTAATCATGAATTAATGTTCTGTTAATATTTAAATCAGGAATTCCTTTCTTTGGAAATAGGGGGTGCAATTTCAAAAGTTTATTAAAGGGATATCTTTGAGAGATAGTGTTTAAAATAGTGTGCAGAATCATCCAATTAGCATACAGAAAAAGAAATCCTGCTGAAAAATACTCTGCACACTTCCTCCCTGAATATTCTTTTACAGACCTTCGATTCTTTTGAAAGTATGTTAAAATTTCTTAGAAATCTGGAAAAAATTTTCTTTTTTGAAATTTCCCATAATCAATTTCTGAATTGGTCAATGTAAAAATAATTTCTTCAATCTTGTGGGGAAGGGGGGGGGGGGAGGAGGAAAAAGCTTATTTCCCAAGACCCTATCTCAGAAAAATAGTGATGGCCTTCTATTTGTTGTTAAATAAAATCTCTAATTTCTTAAAGATTTCAAAAAGTAGTAGTGAATTTGGTCAGAAAATCATATCAATAAACTATCCAGGAAATATTACAAATTTTGTCAAAAGGTCATGGTTATTGTGAAAAAAAAAATTGTTTCGTCAATTGGTTGCCAGAAGCAAAATTTTGTCGAGGTTGCATAAGTGAAACACAAACATCATAGAAAGATCACAAAGTGAGAAGAAACTCTAAAATTTTCAGAAAAAACAATTTACTATATTGAACTAAAAGACCAAAACCATCTTCCATTTACAAAAGTCAAAATATGGCAAGAAAAATCAGTCAACCAACCAAGCTCCAAATTAATTTTAATTTTGTGTGCTAAGATTTCTCAATTTCAAAGGTTGGCAGATCTGTGCATGCCCCCCCTCCTTTTTTTAAGAATATCTTTAAATTTGTATTTTTTTTTAAGTGTTTTTTGAATTTGAAGAAGTGTACTACCAAATGACTTAAAATTTAATTCATTAAGTCAGTTGAGACATCAAGCATTGTTCTTTTTGATTTTCTTAACAGTAGTTCATTAGGAATAACAATATGGTTATTTCAAAAATTTTATTTACACTTTTCATATGAAATAAGTTGACAAAAACATTTTTGTGAAGGTAGGGAGGCAATTTTGTATAGTGTAATTTTTTTTAAATGTTCCTTTTTGAATAAATGTTTAAAAGGTTTTTTTTTTTTTTATTATTAGATTTATATGATCTGAAACATTGCTATTTTCATAGCAGTTACTTTTAAAATAACATGTGAACTTGTGATGATTTCTGAAATGATTTATCTTTGCTTTTTTTAAATATTTGAATGTATATATTATTTCGTGACATTTGTAATTTTTAATGTAATAAAATTGTATTGTGATAAAGCATTCTTGTTAAATGTTTGTGTACATTGTGAATAAATTTTTCTTGTTAAATCAATTTGTTTTTTTTAATTTAAAAAACATGCACACACACCTTTCTACAGAATCTTGCATTGAATCGGCAAAAATTTTCATTTTATGGTAGTGACAAAATAATTTTTCCTGCAATTGGTAGATCAAAAGTAATGCTTCACAAATGGAAATTTTAAGGTTGTAATTTCATCAAGTTGCTTTGGATCAGGTGTTATTTCAGATGTGTACAATATTTGGAAAATTAGGATGGGAGGATTACAATATTGTATTCTCACATTGATCTCTATTTAATCCTAAGTTTTTAAATTTTACAATTTTTTGTGAAGTATTTTGCATAAGCTAGAATTAATGACAAATCTTATCCATTTTTTAAATTATGATTATTACTCCATTAGATTACCTTTTCTGTAAAATGAAAGGTGTCTTAAAATGAATTAAATACAGTAATTGGAATTTGAAATAAAATACACTACTGGAGAAAAATTCCATAATTTCAATACTAAATAAGTAAACAACATTTAAGAGGGTAGGATTCAAATGGTCATCTTGTTTGCCATTAATCTATCCTTTAAAGAAAATTAAGTTTTGGAATTAAATAAAATTGTCATTATGTTTTGAACTACTGATTGAAATTTTAAAAATATATAATATATACTGGTGTCAATTATTCATTTTTTTTTAAAGCCATCTGTATTTTAAAATATTAAAACGGAAAAGTTTTATCTGAAACTTAAAAGTGTCAAATAAAAAAATTGTTTCTGCTTTTATAAACAACTGAGTAGGATTTTAAAAATACGTGTACTGGTGACAACTGTTCATAAAATTTTTCATTTTTTTTTTTTTTTTTTTTTTGGCAGGAAATTTTTATTTGAAATTTGATTTGAAAATGTCAATATAGCTTATTTAAGTTTTCAGTTTTCTTTCATCAACAACAAAAAAGTAATATTGTGGATATTGTAATATATTATTTAAATTTTGCAATAGTTGAGACAGCAAAAAAATTTACATGTAAATGGAAGATTTTGGAAAGCATAAAGTATAAAAGTTATTTTTTGAAATAATTACACTTGAATGCATAATACTACAAAAGCTCATACTGATAAAATGTAAAATTAATGTGTGTCAGTAAATAAACAGTATCCATAGAATCTGTTAAGATACTTTATATTAAAAATAATATTTATTGAATTTTAAAATAAAGTTTCATGTTTCTACTTCTAAAAATGTGTTTTAAATTGTATCAGAAAATTTCTAGCTGTTGAAGGTGGAAAAGCATTTTTTCGGATACACCCTTAAAAGTAATTATTTAAAGTACGATTGCTGTTTTTACGTATCAAAAAGTTCCTCAAAAAAAAAAAAAAAAAAAAAAAAAAAAAAAAAAAGACGTGCTGGATTGATGCAAAAAAAAAATTTAAAGGGGGGGGGGGGTCCCCAATTTAAAAATTAAGTCAGACATTTTGTTCTACTCAAACTCTTCATGTTTGTCCTTGAATTGTGCAAAAGAAACATAAAATGAAAGATGAGCTTGTATCATAAGCATCTAAAAATCATGAATGAAATTCTGTCAATTTTTATTTTAATTCAAAGTGAAAGGAAGTTTTTTTAGGAATAGAATATTTTATGCTATTTAAACAGAACTTTCAGGAAATTTGTGTTAACTTTTTATGAGAAGTATTTCTGAAACAGATCTGACTTTGTCAAGTAATTTTGATATTTATATAATTATCTTAACTAAATTCGCTTGGTTACAACACCTATTAACAAAGTTGTTGTGGTTACAAAAAGCATTCATTTGTTTAATCTAACTATTAACCAAAGTTTTTTAATTTCAAAAAACAAAGTAACTTTGTTGTTGCAACCAATTTGGTTGTAGAAACCAAATTAATTTGCTTTCTGCAACCAAATTTATTTTAACATTTGTCAAAACGCAATAAATTTGGTTAATAGCACCAAATAAATTTGATCCTATTAACCAAATGGATTTGGCAAAAAAAAAGTGTTAACCAAATTTATTTGGTTATGATAGATAATCAAACGGATTTGGTTTTAAGAACCAAAACGATTTGTTTGGTTAAATTGTCAATTAATCAAATAGATTTGGTTGCAAGAAACAAATTTATTTAGTTTTTCAAACCAAATTCGCTTGGTTACAGTAATTATCAACCAAATGGGTTTAGTTTCAATAACAAAAAAGATATGTTTGTTAAAACCAAATTTGTTTGGTTAAAATTTCAATTAACCAAATAGATTTTGTTGCAAGAAACAATTTTATTTGGTTATAATAGTTATTAATCAAACGGATTTGGTTACGATGACCAAATCTGTTTGTTTTTCGTAACCAAATCATTTGGTTACGACGACAAAACAAAACCCATTAATAAAATTCATTTGGTTCTTGTAAACAAATTTACTTATGATAACAAAATGAACGTAACAAAATGATTTGGTAAATCCAACAAAACGTTTTGTGGGGGAAATAGTACACGAAAAATTTTATTGAAACAACTTTTTTTTGGTAGTTTTAACAAAATCGTTCTTTTCGTGCACATTCAACAGATGACTCACTCAGTAATTGAATTATTTCTCAAGACTGCACGGAATGTGGCACCATCTTGTTGAAAGCACATATCGTCCATATCCATACCTTCCAATTTAAGCACAAACCGCGCAAAATTCAAATCTTGCGTGAATTTTGGGTCTCCAGCAAATTCGTGGTGTCCATTTATCCAGTATGTTATTCCATATCTAACCTTATACTGCGTACTTTCAATCGATAAGAAAATTACAATATTTTATTATAAACCGTAGTTTTCTATCAAAATTACTTTTTGCGTGAAGTTTGGAGGCGCTCCTTATATGTGACTTATGGTTTTATGTCATTAAAACGTAAAAACTGTATCATAAATACTTAGCACATTTATACACCCCCCCCTCCCCTCCCCTCCTATCACAGCAACTATACACTGTTAAAAATAAAGGGTAAACGTTTCACCATGATTGTGGTTATTTAATGGACCTTCCAGAGAAATAACCATATTTTCAGATTTTAAAAAAACCTCATGATCATCGAAATTCTAAAAGCTCCGGTATTACGGATTAACCTCCTTGGGTTGAACCAAGAACATCGTTCAAAGTTCAACCTATAGTCAACCAACGATCCAACCATCTTTTAATAATGGCGTCGATCATGTCTCCATCGAAGTAAGCAGCCATGACGGAGTAGGGAGATATATTAATCCAGCTTCGGTTTATTGTCTCGTCAATAAATAAAATACTCGAGTGAGTACATTAGCGATTATTATTTATTTTATACATATAATAATGTTTTGCTGAAACTCTCGTATGAAAAATTTATACTTCTTTTGCCTAAGCCTAAAACGGTCCCCTCCTATCTTGCTTTGTATTCTACGCGAAATAAACCACTATTTTAAAGCTATTATAATAGCTTAAGTATAATAATTTAGTTCATTTCTACAGTTTATACAAGCGAAATTATTTTTCTAATTATATTTATTTCTGTTTGTAGAAAATTTCTATTTATGAATAAGCTTCTCTAAAGTTAATGTTATATGTAAACAATAATTTATAATGCCATAAAATAAACTGAATTTTTCACATTACTTATTGGATGTTTACCGAAATTCATGTAGCTAAATCAAATATAACAAAAATATACCACGATTTTTTAAAATTTTCATTTTTCTAAAATAAATGAAATTATTTAAGAAGTGGTCACTATTTTAAAACTAAGCTATTAGAAAAAATAAATAAAGCTACAGTAAATTCCAACTGTATTAGGATTATTTTGATATTTAAAGAACATAAAATTTGATAAAAAAAATATAAAAAGTATAACACAAATTCCGATTTCTGTATACTTCATACTATTGCGAAATAATAATATATGTCTGCATCACTGTGCTATTTTCATTAATAAATTATGTTTAATAATGCATTATAAATACATGCATAGTAAAAAGCATTACATGATTAAAAGAATATTATGAAGCTTAAATAAATTTTCATTTTAAAATTACACCACTAAATTATTAAACACCTATATAAGTAAATCTGTATTTGAGTTTTTTACAATATTTTACATGTTTAAATAATTTTATACAAACAAAACACCATTTTTAAGAAATGCCACTAAATTATTTAACATTTATGTATGTAGATCACTATATTTGAGTATTTTACATGTTTAAATCATATTATACAAACAAAATAGTAAAGAAAAAAACTTATATGATTTTAAAACTTTATTTTAAGATTTACCGCTGAAATCAAAATTGTTGTTTAATTAATTTCCTCTTATTTGTGATCATCTTATGTGCCAACATTAAAGAATAATATTATTTAGTGAATGACACAAGGCAGGTATTCAGATATTATTGCCTTATAAATGAATTTGAAAAGATTTTAACAGAATTAGTGATATTTGAAGGAAAAAATTGAAAACTATACAACTATTTGATTTTGTATTTTTGAGAAATGCCACTAAATTATTTAACATTTATGTATGTAGAGCATTATATTTGAGTATTTTATATGTTTAAATCATATTATACAAACAAAAAAGCAAGAATTAGTAAATAAAAAAGCTTATATGATTTTAAAACTTTATTTTAAGATTTACCGCTGAAATCAAAATTGTCGTTTTATTAATTTCCTCTTATTTGTGATCATCCTATGGGCCAACATTAAAGAATAATATTATTTTGTGAATGACACAAGGCAGGTATTCAGATATTATTGTCTCTTAAATGATTTTGAAAATATTTTAACAGAATTAGTAATATTTGTATTGTAGCAAAAAATTGAAAACTATACAGCCATCTGATTTTGTATTTTTGAGAAATGCAACTAAGTTATTTAACATTTATGTATGCAGATCATTATATTTGAGTATTTTACATGTTTAAATCATATTATATAAACAAAATACTAAAGAAAAAAGCTTATATGATTTTAAAACTTTATTTAAAGATTTACCGCTGAAATCAAAATCGTCGTTTTATTAATTTCCTCTTATTTGTGATCATACTATGTGCCAACATTAAAGAATAATGTTATTTAGTGAATGACAAAAGGCAGATATTCATATATTATTGCCTTATAAATGAATTTGAAAAGATTTTAATAGAACTAGTAATATTTGTAGGAAAAAATTGAAAACTATACAACTACTTGATCTTGAATTTTTGAGAAATGCCACTAAATTACTTAACATTTATATATGTAGATCATTATATCTGAGTATTTTACATATTTAAATCATATTATACAAACAAAAAAGCAAGAATTAGTAAATAAAAAAGCTTATATGATTTTAAAACTTTATTTTAAGATTTACCGCTGAAATCAAAATTGTCGTTTTATTAATTTCCTCATATTTGTGATCATCCTATTTGCCAACATTAAAGAATAATATTATTTTGTGAATGACACAAGGCAGGTATTCAGATATTATTGTCTCTTAAATGAATTTGAAAATATTTTAACAGAATTAGTAATATTTGTATTGTAGCAAAAAATTGAAAACTATACAGCCATCAGATTTTGTATTTTTGAGAAATGCCACTAAGTTATTTAACATTTATGTATGTAGATCATTATATTTGAGTATTTTACATGTTTAAATCATATTATACAAACAAAATAGTAAAGAAAAAAGCTTATGTGATTTTAAAAGTTTATTTTAAGATTTACCGCTAAAATCAAAATTGTAGTTTTATTAATTTCCTCTTGTTTGTGATCATCCTATGTGCCGCCATTAAAGAATAATATTATTTTGTGAATGACACAAGGCAGGCATTCAGATATTATTGCCTTATAAATGAATTTGAAAAGATTTACAGGAGGAGAAGAGGAGAAAAATCTTTTAAGGATTATAAAATCAATTACATTGGTACTCCATGGTTTAATAAGTAATGCATACTGTTTTAAAATTTTGATTGTTTTTCCCACGTGAAATTTGGATTTTTTAAAAATTATTATTTATTATACTTCTGCATATTTGACTAACATTGTTATGCCTGGAAAAAAAAAAAGAACTTTGTCTTTAAAGTTTTATCCTTTCATTTAAAACAGGTAGAGACTTTAACCGATGCTTAGAGCTGTTCCATTTTACCCAACTTGAAATCCTGAATTAGAATGTATCAAGATTCAAGAATTCTTTATATTTGATGACTTTGTATTCATGATCCTCATTTGGGCACGAGAGAGCATATTTTTAAAGTGAATAGCCAGAGTGCAGTAGAATCCTGTCTATGAAGTCTGTATGTAAAAGGGCATTATACTAATAAATGTTAGTCTGACATACAATGAATGTTTTAAAGACTGAATATTTGTATTTTCAATAAAAGTTGTGATATACCACAAATCAGCTAAATTGTTACTTTTTTGCTGTCTTTATTTATTTATTTTTAAGATATTGCAAGGTTGCTGTTAACAAATGTTTTCATTTCTACTACTATTATTAAAAAATTAATAAATAAAAAACGTTGGTACTACTTGGTTATCCCGTCGACCAAAAATGTATCGCCAAACTATATTTAATGCCAACAATGGATGATCGTAAATCTCACGTTCAATGATGTTAAATATGGTACACACCTTTAAAATGCCATTAAGTGATTTTTATTTCAACTTTTGTATTTTTACTAATATTCTAATAATTTATTTGTTCTTTGGTTATTTAAAATAAAAATTATGTCAATATATATAATTTGGCTGTTTGGCGATTTGTATAATTTAGCAAAATGGGTCGACTGATAACCAAGTAGTACCAAAATCTTTATTATAGAAATGATAGCAGAAAGTTTTAGACGGGAGATGGGCATTTCAAATTTTAGTTTCTCTTTTGCAGATTCTTTTTTATCAAACCTTTATTTTGCTTCATATTTTTAGCTCTTCATTACTTAATACAAAAGTTAAGATTATTATTAATGAATATTTATGAAATGCCTAAAAACACTACAGATAAGTGATTGTTTGATTAATTAATGCTTCTGTTTTAAAAATATTTTACCTGCAGATTATTTTTTTGCCCCTGAAATGTCTGTCACAGAAAATTTTCTGCCACTGGGAATCATAGATAATTATCATTCAGGAAAATTGAAAAAAAGAAAATATATAAGTAATAACAAGTGGCTACTTGTGTTGACACTGCTATTATTAAATTAACCCAACAAAGTTGGTATTTGATATACCTACCATAAAAAACAAAAACTTTAATTTTTATTTATTTATTTATTTTATTTTATTTTATTTTATTTATTTTTTTTTTTTGGGGGGGGGGGGGTATTGGCTGATACTAAAGGTTAACCAAAGAGTTCTATTTACAGCTGCCTTATGATGCTGATATTTAAGCATGTATTTTGATTATGTATCCATTATATTTATGTTTCATTTACTCATTGAAAAGCGTTGATTTCATTATTGCATATTAGCTAGAAACAAATGCTGAATATTTTTTTTTCCTTTACATTCAAATGAGTTAATTTGCATATTCGAGCTAACTGCAATATGAATTTTTAAAAGAATCATGCTTGAAAATTATTTTTTAAAAATGAGAAATCCATAAATTGAAATAAATTTTTCTTCAAAAATCTCATACTATTAGCTTTATTTTCTAAAATTAATAAATTATAACTTTATATTTCTAACTGCAAATTGACTTTTTTAATGTATTCATCATGTATCACTTAATTCCTATATTAATAAAGAATTATTCATAACTTTCATAAATTTTTATTTAAAAGATTTTCATATGTGTAACAATTGTACAAAATGTACAAAAGAAAATGTTAAAATATTTTTTTCTAATGATTATTATTATTGTATTGCAAAAAAAAAAAAAAAAAAAAAAAAAAAAAAAAAAAAAAGATTTGAAAAATTAAATATCAAGATTTCAGCACCTATATATTATCAAAGAGAAAAGAAGAAATTTTTTTTTCTACAGATTAAAAAAAAAAAAAAAAAAAAAAAAAAAAAAAAAGCTGGGTGCATTAGAAAATAACTTTTCTCAAGTCTGTACAAAAATTAATATTGTTTAAAGAAATTCGTCCAGCATTGTTTAATGTAACGTTTAGTTAAAATATATTTTATTTCCTGGATTTTAAAATAAAATATAGCAAACAAGGTATGTATTGAATCTAAGAAAATTGTTTTATACAATATTTTCTCAATGAATAGTTTGTGAACAGGCAAACACTAAAATAATTATTAGTATAATTATGAGTACAGAAAAATGTTACAAAAAAAGAGAAGAAAAAAAGAAGAAAAAAAAGCAATTATTTTGTGAATTTAAAACAAACTGGTTTATATCTATTTTTTTTTAAATGTGTTTCAAAGACAATATAATCAATAATTAAAGTTCTGATAATTTTCAGAAGTCTTCCTACTGTAGCATAATTTTGTATAACCTGAAATTTTTTCATTCTTACACTATAAAATGATAAATTGAAAACCAAAATCTTGGTTGAACATTTTATTCTAAAATGAGGGGAAAAAAACCCCTAGAATCTGGTGTAATTTTTGCCCGTAAAGTTAGCTGAAAGAAAAACCTGAATCATGGTTCAATATTTCGCCAAATAATTGGATTAGAAATAATCCTGAATTATGGTTCAACCTTTTATCAGAAAACATTGAATTAAGATTTAACCTTTCACCAGAAAATTCGATTTGAAAAAATTCTGAATCATGGTTCAACCTCTAACCAGAAAATTGGATTTTATAAAACCCTGATTCATGGTTAAACTTTTCACCAGAAAAATGGATTTAGTAAAACCCTGATTCATGGTTAAACCTTTCACCAGAAAAATGGATTTAAAAAAATCCTGAATCATGGTTCAACCTTTCACCAGAAAATTGGCTATATAAACATCCTGAATCATGGTTCAACATTTCACCAACATAATGGTGTTTTTGAAAGCACCAATAAACTGGTTAAACTTATCACCACCATCTCGGTTGCAGCTAAATTCTAGCTACTTTTCACCATTTTCTTGGTGAAACCTCGAACTTCATTTTTAACAGTGTACAGATTCAGGTTCCCTATTTGTATGTTTTTAGATCTATTAGAGCATTCTGAAATGTGGCCGCTGATAAATATTCAGAAATCCATGCCATATGAGATTGTTGAATGTGCCGGTTGAACATATAGTCAAAAGAAAAAATAAATCAGCAGTGCGTCATTGTATACTAGATGTGGAGACATGATTTTCTTTTGGGAAATTATTTTTTATATCCATTTCATCAACCATTGTTTACGGGCTCTTCATTTACTACTTTTACGTCATTTTTACCCCACCGGTTTTATCTGAGGAGAATGTGACTGGGAAAGTAAGTTGTAAAAATGACTTTCGAAATCAGTTTCGTATTGAGAAATGAATCCTTAAAAAATGTGCTACACATATTGACATAAAATGTTTCAATAACTTCAAATCTGTTCATGTTTACGAATTTTTAAAACTGGAATGTTTCCATGTAATAAAAGATAAAATAAACTTTTAAACACAGAAACTACACAACAAGAACTTTATGGAGGTATCATAAGAGCCGTTTCACCTTCAGTCTTGAAACTAAATATTTCAGTAATTACCCGCAAAAAGAGCTACTCAAATTGAGTCAAAACAGAGTATTATCTTTCACCATATTGTGTGCATTTTTATACTACATTTCCATATAAATATGTAACACAGTCCTCAAATTCAAATTGGTTGCTTTCTCACGCACGCATGATGTAATTTTTATGGGCAAGATCATAAAATTTATAGGTATTCAAAATTTGATTCTAAAAATTGTAATGACATTAATTTTTCTTATAATAAACAGAGGGATCCTTCAGAAAGTTGCCATTTAAATCTAAATTATGGAACAGGATAATCTATGATCTTCGAGTTAAGGCCTGATTAAAACATTGGACCAGCTGAGCCATGTCGCTGGAACATCTGATTTCTTAACGCCCCAAATATTTGGCGTTTCAATTTTTATCACGTTTTAGTACACTGTTAAATATTTTGCTCTAGTTTGAACCAAATTTTGTTGCTCAGTAGCTGTCACCATAAGATGGTTAAATTTCGTACCAACATTTGGAGCTTCCTGTTTCAACCTGGTCCCAACTATTGGAACTATGTTTCAACAGGAGCTCCAAATGTTGGTTCAAAATTTCACCATCTTAAAGTGGCAGCTATCGAGCACCAAAGTTTGGTTCAAACTAGGACAAGATTTTTAACAGTGTACAAGGTCAAAATATATTAGTGTCAGATTATTTATTTATTTATTTATTTGTAATACCAATTATTTTTAAGGCCCAGGGGTGATTTAGATCTTACGATTAAGATTATAAACAATAATTAGGACCTTTAGTCTAATAACATTAAGTAGAAAAAAACATATTTATCTAAATATATATTCATATCTTTATTCTAAGACATAAAAAGTGTTTAATTTTTGGTAGAGTAAAATAAGAGGGATAGACGAATAAAGTGTAGTCAATGGGTTTCTATTTAGTTTACTCAGGCCCTACTTCAAATATAAGTCAAAATAAATCGAATTTAAAGCAAAATAAAATCACTAACCTATTCTTTCTTGATTGACAATATAGTAAACCTGATAAGACGGAATTGCAAAAGATCTGATAACATCTGTTTCAGAGAGGTTTTTATCTCTGCAGAGGACACCGTCCTTTATGATAGCTGACAATCTCCCGATTTAAAGTCAAAGAAACTTAATTTACAACAAACATTTACTCAATAACTTAAACCAAATAAACGTCACGAAAAAACAAGGTGCATATTAAATAATGATTTTGAATAAAAACATGTTTATTCGACATGATAAAATAGCTAATTTCGCATATACTTTATAACTTTGTGTTCTCTTATACCATAAAGGAAATTTCCCATTTAAGATAGAATTGTGTCACAGACATATTCTTTTTTTCACAATTTTTACTATATCTGAAAGTTTCAGGACAATAAGGATATAATTCAGCGTGTAAATGTAACAAAAATTTTACATTCTTCAAAAGGGAGAAAAGAAAAATTTCAGAAAACCCTTAAAATGTAATTTTCAGATTATTTTAAAAACATCAACAAGTAAAATAAACTATTTTTTCGTTATTTTTCATACGAAAATTTTAAATTCAATGCATGAATAGCATGTATATACAATGTATAACTAACAAGAAGTGAAAAATCACCGAGATATTTATTCGGCTTACACTTCTTCTTAGTTAAACATTTTCATTTTTGGAATTTATCATTCCAAAAAGTGGAAATGTATGCAAATAATGTTTCGCACGAAATCTACCATGAAAACCCTGTTCGTTGTTTTCTTTGGCATTTAAAATGGAAATAGAATTTTAAATTGCCAGAAAATTTATTTTTATTCGAAAAAAATCATCATCTAGCTCGAATGAAAAACAATTTAAATTTCAAGTCGGGAGCAAATTTTTGCAATAAAAAATATACTGCTACAAGTAATTTTTTAACAGAATATTTAGCACTTTAATAGAAAATGCAAATTTTATTCGCATCGCTCAGTACAGAATATAGATAGTTCAAAGCAAACACAATGCGTTATATGCAAAACATTCGTCCATTTTTCGCGCAAAATATTCCCTTCCTTCTATAAATTAAATGCAAAACCTCATGCTGATTCTATTAGATTGCAAATTAATCTCGTGCATATACAAAAAGAAATTTCAAAGCACGAAGCATCGAATACATATTCTCTTTAATTTTCATTGTTGAGTATTTTGTATATTGTACAAATTTAAAATACTATTACGGATATTATGCGATAAACTATGCTGGGTTAGGTAAATAACATGAATTAATTGAAGTTGCAAATGTTTCTGCCCATCAAGACATAATTAGATTGAAAAAAAAATGTAAAAAATTAGACAGAATTAATTTTAATTAAAAGATTTTTTAATGGATAATTATTTAAATAATAAGAAATTAATTATTAAATTAATAATTTGACAAAGAATAAAATGAAGGGCGAAATTAAATCAATATAGAGCTTGGTTATAACAACCCCAACTTTCAGGGCTATTAAAAGAAAACAAAAATGTACAGACTCATTTTTTTTTAAAGAAATCAAAAATAAAAGAAATTGAAAGAAGTTGAATTGAAAGTTTTACAAAATCCCGCTGAAAACAAAATTTTGTCCAGTTTCAAACTATTTTATCTTAATCCCTTGGGGAAGAGCGGCCCATATACGTGCCGCAGAAAGTGTTCAGAATTTTTGTTTATCCCCCGCACTAATATTTTACTGTAAAATTTGCCTTATTTTATTATAGCATTTTCTCGATTTAATAAGCCACAAATTTCTGTTTTTAAAAACCGGTGACAAAAAATTAAAATTTCGTAAAAGGCTCCCGTCGCAAAGGGATTAACAAGTTTGATTGCATAATAGATGCGTTACCTACTACTATAAAAACCTGTTACAAGAGGACTTTTTTCGTTTTTAGCTCACAGGCTATCATAGCCTGAAAGCTTATGTGCCCGTCCGTTCTGTATGTACGATCGTATGTTCGTGCGTAACGCGATAACTCATGATAAAAATATCGGATCCACTTGAAATTTTGTATATAGGTATATCCTAATAAGGCGCTTCCCTGATTAGTTTTTGGAGTTCATTCGATATGTATAAGAGGGGGAACGGGGGGCTCATGCCCCTCCCCTTAATGGATATAAATGGGTTTTTCATGCAGAATTAAGTTTTTGTCCAAAATTTAGATATAGGATCATTCTGATGAGGTGATTCCGTGACTGTTATTATGTGTTCATTGAATAAGTATAAACAGGGGGAACGGGGGGCTCATGCCCCCCTCCCTTAATTGATATAAACGGGATTTTCATGCAGAATTAACAGTTTTCGTTCAAAATTTAGATATAGGATCATTCGGATGAGGCGATACCGTGGCTGTTATTAGGTGTTCATTGAATAAGTATAAACAGGGGGAACGGGGGGCTCATGCCCCTCCCCTTAATGGATATAAATGGGTTTTTCATGCAGAATTAACAGTTTTTGTCCAAAATTTAGATATAGGATCATTCTGATGAGGCGATTCCGTGACTTATTATGTGTTCATTGAATAAGTATAAACAGGGGGAACGGGGGGCTCATGCCCCCCCCCATAATTGATATAAACGGGATTTTCATGCAGAATTAAGTTTTCGTTCAAAATTTAGATATAGGATCATTCTGATGAGGCGAGTCCGTGGCTGTTATTAGGTGTTCATTGAATAAGATAAACAGGGGGAACGGGGGTTCTAATGCCCCTACCCTTAACTGGCATAAATGGATTTTTCAATCAGAATTGTCAGATTTCGTTCAAATCTCTGAATAGTTTTGGAAGTTTAATGGTTAAGTATAAAAGAGGGGAATACCTGCTCTTAAATTATATAAATGCTAAATGGGTTTTCATTAAGAATTATCCGATTTGCTCTGAATTTTGGATATAGATATTTTAATATGATAAAGCATGTACTTGATAGTTTAGGAAATTCAATGATTAAGTATAAAAAAAGGAGAAAGGGGAGAGCTGTTTCCTCTTCTTAATTTTTTTTTTTCGAACGGAATTAACGAAAATACAAGGCTGTAATGTACAATTAGTATGCGTAGCCTGTGAGCTCAATGCCATCAGTTTAACTGGGCAATATTCTTTTTATTAGCTCACAGGCTATCATAGCCTGAGAGCTTATGTGCCCGTCCGTTCTGTATGTACGTGCGTTCGTGCGTAACGCGATAACTCATGATAAAAATATCGGATCCACTTGAAATTTGGTATGTAGGTATATCCTGACAAGGCGCTTCCCTGATTAGTTTTTGGAGTTCATTCGATATGTATACGAGGGGGAACGGGGGGCTGATGCCCCTCCCCTTAATTGATATGAATGGGTTTTTCATGCAGAATTAACAGTTTTCGTTCAAAATTTAGATTAGGATCATTCTGATGAGGCGATTCCGTGACTGTTATTAGGTGTTCATTGAATAAGTATAAACAAGGGGAACGGAGGTTCTAATGCCCCCCCCCTTAATTTATATAAATGGGTTTTTCAAGCAGAATTTTCAGATTTCGTTCAAATCTCTGAATAGTTTTGGAAGTTTAATGGTTAAATATAAAAAAGGGGGATAACTCCTTTTAAATTATATAAATGCTAAAAGGGTTTTTATTAAGAATTATCCGATTTGCTCTGAATTTTGGATATAGATTTTTTATATGATAAAGCATGTCTTTGATAGTATAGGAGGTTCAATGATTAAGCATAAAAAAAGAGGAAAGGGGAGAGGTGTTTCCCCTTCTTAATTTTTTTTCGAACGGAATTAACCCTTGAAAATATAAGGCTTTAATGTACAATTAGTATTTGTAGCCTGTGAGCTCAATGCCATCAGTTTAACTGGGCAGTATTCTTTGTTTTCCATCTCAGACATTTTTATTGCATATCAACCCGCTCCGAAGCTATAAGTCTAGATACGAAACTGATTACAATTCCTTTCCATAAAAGAGCAAACGCATTTAATTAAATAAAATTCCTTTTGAACCAATTTCACGAAATGCATTTCAAATCCTATTAAAATTTCTAATCATTTTAACTTATTGAGTTTGGGGCTAATTCAAGGAGGGTATATTATAAAATCTGTCGTTATCTTTTTAAATTATATCGGCTTTTATGTCTTGCATAGTATTTTTTTTAGAAATAATACACATAATAAAAAGAATTAAATTATAGAAATAAATTCGAAATAATCCGGTGACTTTCGTCTATATAGTATATATAATTTTCTATCATTATAGAGTAGATTGGGTGAAGGTGCCATAGTTTTTGATTTAATTGTTTTAGAAATCACCTGTTGTTTTTATTTGTTATTCATTGATTTTTTATTAAAGTTTGCAGTCTCATGCAGGATTTAAAAACATATTTCATTTTATATGGATATTATAAGAAAGCATCGAAATTTTTGTTTTCGTAAGCACTTGCATTTCGGCATCTTACCTCAAGATATGGATAAGATAGCTTCTGGAGTTTCGATGTAAACAATAATTTTTGTAAAGCAATATAAAATATTAGGTGACGAATAAAACAGCCTTAATATTTTAGTCAAGCTAATCGTCAACCTACTTAATATTAGAAAATTACAAAAATATGAATGTAACAAACATTGGCAGTTTAGTAAGACAAACTATTATTTGGAAAAAAAAAAAGTTAAACTTTACTTAACATTTAAAAGCATAATGGCTTTTGAATATAACATTAAAGCAAGTTTAAATACACTGCAAA
>CAXHSM010001233.1:0-17000 GCA_964019185.1 Maratus speculifer | reverse complement strand
TTTTTATTATTTGTTATTTATTTATTGTATTGCTTAAAAGAAATTTATTTCAGATTTACTAATTTACGATACCATGCAATAATTAAAAAAAAAGAAAAAAGAAAGAAAAAGAAAAAAGAAAGAAAGAAAAAAATAGGGCTGATCTATATATTAATATATTGATCTAATTATTATTATTTGGGAATTCAAAAAGCAGAGCTTTATTTTATTATTTTTGCATCTCATTAAAAAAAAAAAAAAAAAAAAAAAAAAAAAACTTTTATTCAAGAAACCCCTAGAATTTCATTTTCATTCTAATATTATCAATTACTTTCAAATACCTTTATCCAAATCTTACTTATTTGAACGATTTTTTATAAATAAAATAAGCATATTTATACAAAAGTATTTATAAAAAAATTATCTTAACTCTTTTGAATAATTTACCGTAGAAAATAAATTATTTTATACAAGAAAAAAAATACAAAAATGTACAATTTATTTAACTTTTTTATGATAAATGTATCCAAATTCAAGTTATATATACAGGGTGATTCATAAAAGATGGGCAGAACTTTAAGGGGTTATAGTACACTTAAAGACAAATAATATTAAATAGGAGAATAAGGGTTTCAGACGTATTCCCAAGGAGATAGGGGGCATTACAGTTTAGGGTCCGAAATTTCAAATGATTATAAAAAATGGAAAAATTGGTCGATTCGTTTGCGGTTTTTGCAAAAAATTTTCTTTATGCCAGTATTTTCTTGAAATAAAATTTTAAAGTTCAATTTCAAAAAATGCCGATAGGGGGCGCTTTAGACTTTGGACTAACAAACAACTATTTTTTAACGTTATTTTTTGTATTTCTTTAAATGATTTCGAAAGCTTAGACTTAAACTTAAATTTTGATCTAAAAATCTGAGTCCTAACGAGTAGTAAACTGAAATTTGAAATTTGAAACCCTTCTCCCCCCAGAACAAAAATCAGTTATTCCCGATCTTTGTGTCGTAGATTAGGCTCTAACTACTGCCGCGTTTTGCTAAAATTATTCTTTATGTCAGTATTTTCTTGAAAATAAATTTTAAAGAAAAATTTCAAAAAATTCCGATAGAGGGCGCTTTAGACTTTGGAGTAACGAACAACTATTTTATACCGTTATTTTTTGTGTCTCATTAAATGCTTTCTAAAGCTTAGACTTAAATTTTCAGCCCAAAATCTGAATCGTTAGACGTGGTTAAGTTTCTGGGGAGAGGGGTTTGAAATTTCTACTCCTGAGCACAGTTCAGTTTACCATGTCCACACATTGTGTGCTGTGATACGAGGTAAAAAGACACAAATTAGGATTATGTTACCAAAGCATATTTATTAACATGTAATTACAATAAATGTTCAAAATTGTGACCACCAGAGGTTATGCACGCAGAACAACGGCGAAGAATGGAACGGCGAACATTCGCGAAAACATCAGGCTTTTCGAGCACTTCCCCTACAGCGGCGGAAAGTCTGGCGACCAGTTCCTCGGGGGATTCAATGGGTGTCTCATACGTAAGAGCCTTCAATTGTCCCCAAAAAAAGAAATCGAGGGTTGAAAGATCTGGCGAGCGAGCAGGCCAAGCAACAGGACCACCTCGACCAATCCATCTGTTCGGAAATGTGATGTCCAGATAGTTGCGGACGTCTCGTACGTAATGGGCTGGCGCTCCATCGTGCTGGAACCACATGACCCGCCGGATGCGTGGAGGAACAACGTTTAACAGGTCTGGCAGCACATGTTGCAGAAATGTGAGGTATGTTTTACCGATGAGGCGTTCAGGAAGAAGGTACGGTCCGATTAGGTGGTCTCCGAGGATTCCTGCCCAAACATTGATGGAAAAGCGTCTCTGATGAGCATGTGGATACGTAGCATGTGGATTGACATCCGCCCATACATGTGCATTGTGTGTGTTAAATGTACCTTCACGTGTGAAGGTACATTCATCGGTGAAAAGCACAGTTCGTCCAAAATGTGGATTTAGCGCGTTCTGCTGCAGAAACCAGCAGGCGAATTCAATACGATTTGGATAATCCCCTGGAGACAGTTTCTGGACTCGTTGCACATGAAACGGGAGCAAATGTTCATCCTTCAGTACCCTCCAAGTCATGGACTGTGCGGTATCCACCTGCCTAGCTACTGTTCGTGTACTTGTACTTGGCTGCGCCGCTACTACATCCAGAATGGCTTCTGCAACAACTACTGATTCGTCCTTTTTTGCACGACCTGCATTCGACCGGGAAGCGAGAAATGATCCCGTCTCATACAACTGTCTGTGCAAGCGCTCGAAAGTTTTGCGGTTAGGCAACCGCCTGTTGGGAAATCGCTCTCCGTACATTCGTTGTGCCTCTGCACCATTTCCATCTGCCGCTCCGTAAATTAAATGCATCTCAGCCTTTTCCTTATTCGTGAAGGGCACCATCTTCCGATTCATTACTACAGCGACTTACACTTGACTCACCGTTCAGTGGTTTTTATGCCTGAATCGTGTGGAAATTTTGCATACGTGTTCTTCTTCTTCCCCATTTGACATTTGCATACTTTCTGTCTCCTTCTTCACCCGGTGACTAGCGTCAGGAATGGAGCTTTAACGTTTGCATGAGCGACGTTTCCAACTGTGCCAGTGCCTTTATGAGTGAATTCCGACTATGCAGTCCTTGACGAAAGTTGTATTTTTTCCTCTTATCACAGCACAGAATCGTTGGGCATGGTTAAGTAGTGCAAACTGAACTATGTTCAGAAGTTGAAATTTGAACCCCCTCCCCTCGCTACTGAACCACGCTCAGCGATTCAGATTTTGAGCTGAAAATTTAAGTTTAAGTCTAAGCTTTAGAAAGCATTTAATGAGACACAAAAAATAACGGTATAAAATAGTTGTTCGTTACTCCAAAGTCTAAAGCGCCCTCTATCGGAATTTTTTGAAACTTTTCTTTAAAATTTATTTTCAAGAAAATACTGACATAAAGAATAATTTTAGCAAAACGCGGCAGTAGTTAGAGCCTAATCTACGACACAAAGATCGGGAATAACTGATTTTTGTTCTGGGGGGAGAAGGGTTTCAAATTTCAAATATCAGTTTACGCTACTTAACTACTCGTTAGGACTCAGATTTTTAGATCAAAATTTAAGTTTAAGTCTAAGCTTTCGAAATCATTTAAAGAAATACAAAAATAACGTTAAAAAATAGTTGTTTGTTACTCCAAAGTCTAAAGCGCCCCCTATCGGCATTTTTTGAAATTGAACTTTAAAATTTTATTTCAAGAAAATACTGACATAAAGAAAATTTTTTGCAAAAACCGCAAACGAATCGACCAATTTTTCCATTTTTTATAATCATTTGAAATTTCGGACCCTAAACTTTAATGCCCCCTATCTCCTTGGGAATACGTCTGGGACCCTTAGTCTCCTATTTAATATTATTTGTCTTTAAGTGTACTATAACCCCTTAAAGTTCTGCCCATCTTTTATGAATCACCCTGTATATATATACAATATATATATATATAACTTGCATAGTATATTAGTGCTAAAGTATTAGTATTTAAAGATAATATACTCTTATATTTGAGGTTAAAAAAGTAGTAAAAAGGTTAGTTATTAAATATATTTAAAAATAAAATTCAAATTTGGTGTAGTACAGAATTTAAATAACACTTATCTGTATTGTAAAGTAACTGATAGCTAAAATTATTAGACAATAAGTACTACATATTTTTTTTTACCTCTCTTTCTCTTTTATCAAACATAAATTCGAACAATTACTATAAAAATAAGAATCTAGGAGATTCTCGAAATTGAACTTTTCTTATTTATTAACAAGGTGCAAAAATGATAAACTGAAAAAGAAGATCTTATTTGAATTCTTACATATTTATAATAATCGAACAAGATTTTTCAATTAATGCATGACATTAAAATTAGTAAATCTCAAAAGAAAGAAATAACAAATAAATAAAAAATGCTAATATTAACAGATGTTGGTCTTAAATCAAAATAAATCTTTTTTTTTTCCTTCCCAGGCTTTTAGGAAAAAAACCTTTTTATGTATACATTATATTCTGGTCCATATACACAAATATACCTGAATAAAACTTTAATGTAAAGCATATAGATGAAATACTTGATATTAAAGTATATTTCCTCTCGCTCTCTTTTTTAACTTTAAATTTTTTTTATGCAAATTCACTAGCTTATGATGTTATATCATCAAATGAAAATTGTATGGGTAGTTAAGAAATAACTATATTATTATCATTATTATTATTTTAAGTATATTATGAAATATGTTTTGAAAACCT
This sequence comes from Maratus speculifer, assembly GCA_964019185.1. NCBI lineage: Eukaryota > Metazoa > Arthropoda > Arachnida > Araneae > Salticidae > Maratus > Maratus speculifer. The sequence continues at coordinate 12,692 of CAXHSM010001233.1, read as the reverse complement.
TTGAACATTTGTTTTGAATGTCTTAGAAGTTATGAAAAACTACTAAGAAGGAAAAAGAAATGTAAAATTAATTTGGATTTAAATTTTAACTAGATTTAACAAAAACCTTCTTACTACTTTTTCAAGTCCAAATGTAAGAGTATATGTATGTTTTTTATGTAACACGATCTCAAATAGTTATTTATAAAAATAAGTTAAATAAATTGTTCATCTTTGTTGCTGTTTTTTACTTAAAAAAATCATTTACATAACTAAATAACATTTGGATAAAGTATTTGAAAATAACTGATAGCTAAAATTATTTGAAATTATTTGTTATTATTATTTTTTTCCCTCTATTTTTCTTTTATTAAATATAAATTCAAAATATCAGAAATTCAGTTTAAAACGCACACTTTGACACTATTTTCCAAAATATTTACGCAAAAAAAAAAAAAAGATGGGAAATGAATGTCATTAATTAATTTCTGAACAACAACACTTGCTAGTTTCATACATTTCCGACAAAAATAAATTAAAACGTATGTCATAAAGTTGGCCTTTTGGATTTAAGAGCAACCTTATCAATATACAAACTAATGGATTACAAAAAAGCTTTCCTTTGGTTTCTTAAGTAATAAAAATAATTAAATGTGATTTTTCTATGAATAGCCGTACTTTTTTTGAATTTATTGCATGACATCAGAAACTAGTAAATCTGAAATAATTTTTTTTAAAGTAAATAAATAAATAAATAAATAATTGAATAAATCAAAGTAATAAATGACAATAAATAAAACCTGTTAATATTAACAGGTGCTAGTTCTAAATCAAGATACACATACATTCATAAATAAAACTTCAATGTTAAAGCATATAAGTAGTAGGAAAACAACAGTACGGGCTCAGCAGGCGGGACGGCGGGACCGTCCCGCCTGTGGTGCCTCCTGCGGCTGTCCCACCGCCACCATCCCTCCCGGTCCCTCCTGCGCCCACCGTGCGTCCCCCTCCACAAACGCCCCCTAGTGGAAAAAAGGAACATTCTATTATAACATGAGAGGTGAACAACCTTTCCTAATTAAAAAATATTATCAGTCACATCTCAACTCGGAATCATACTATATGATGAAGATTAAATTTATATTTGAATTTTGAACAACCGTAATTTTAATGAGTATTATTAATTAAGCGAAACAATTAAAATCTCAGTTTTTAACCATTTTATTTAGATTTCTTCAACTACAAGATGAGATTATCAATTTAACACAAGAAAGTTAAACATATATTTGAATTTTGCTTGATAGACATCTTAATGAGTAGTATTAATTAAATAAAAACAATAGAAAATATCCAGTTTTATAGAAAAAGACTGATTTCTTACGATTTTTATCAACTATATGATCAATGTAACGTCTTAAAAGTTGAAAGTGAAACATGTATCCTAGTTTTTCAACAGCTATAGCCTTAATCAGTATCGTTAATTAAGTAAAAAAACAATGGAAAATATCAAGTTTTATGGAAAAAGACTGATCTCTTACGATTTTTATCAACTTAAGAGAGAAAACTTAAACATACATTTCAGTTTTTCAACAGCTATAACCTTAATGAGCATTCATAATTAAGTAAAAAACAATGGAAAATATCGATTTTTATAGAAAAAGACTGATTTCTTACGATTTTTATCAACTGCAACATCAGAATATCAATTTGATAGAAAGAAATTTAAGCATGCATTCCAGTTTTGGACAACCATTTCCTTCATGAACATTATTAATTAAGCAAAACAACAGAAAATATTAAATTTTTAACTGATTTCTTCATATTTTTTTATTTATTTATTTTTTTTAAATATAAAATCAGAATACACAACTTAAAATAGAAATTTAAAGATATTTTTTTAGTTTTTGAACAGTCGTTACCTCAAAGAATTTCGATAATTGAACAATTAACAAAGGAAACTAATGATTTTTTAACGAAAAAAGACGAATTAAACGAATTTGGTTAACTTTTACTCTAATTGGAAATTTCATCGTACTTTATATATACTAAGTAGAATTTTAAAATATAAACGAATAATTTAAAGAAATCCTCTACACACAAATGTGAACCTGCAGAGCATTCCTTATTACGTCATATCTAAACTAAAACTTTTTTCTGCAATCCCTCCATGCATGCATTCCAGGTAGGGGAACATAACAAAGAATTTTGACGTCACAACTTACAATGGTATACAACAAAATGTTTACGTCCAAGAAAAAGTATCACATAGAGAGAAAAAAAGAAGAGATTTAAGCTATTTATCCATTCTAGTTTTATAACAGTTACCACAACATCTCCAAATTAAAATTTGGAAGTCATAATGAGTGTAATTAATTAAGCAAATCAATAGAAATATTAGTTTTTCAGAGGGAAAAAGACGAATTTAAACAAATTTTATCAGTTTTACACTAGTTTAATAATAATTTTAAGAGAAAAAATACGAATTTGAACTTTTTTTTTTTTTTTTTTTTTTTTTTTTTTTAAGTTTTACACTATTTTTTCTCATCTCCAACACGGATATATCAATTTTAACAGAAGAATTAAACATATAATTTAGTTTTAACAACAAAATCTTAACAAGTATCATTAATTAAACAAAAATAAATATCAGTTTTAAAGAAAAGACGAATTTGAATAATTTTACACTAGTATTTTCAAAAGCAACATGGAAATATCAATACTTATTCACATATTTCACTTATTCAATGTATTCAATACTATATTTAATAAATTTGGATACACTTTAAGAATTTCCTAATCTATAATTATATATTAGCTGTATATTTAATGTTACCCGTGTTTTCAACATTAGTCCATAATCGTGAATTTTGTATTTTAAATACCATCTATTCAGGTTCAGATTATTTTCACTTGAAATCATACAGAATTTTTTAACAGAGTTTGTTTTTGAAATCATTGAAGCAACTATATTTAATATTTTTAACACCAATTTTCTAACATTTTCCGATTATACATTCCTCATAAGTACATTTCTAAATGCTACAATCACTTTACATATCGAAAAGATATCATTGAAGCAACTGTATTTAATATTTTTAACACCAATTTTCTAAGATTTTTTAACATTTTCCGGTTATACATTCCTGAAAAGTATATATTCTAAACAATAGAAAATATTAATTTTAAGAATAAAAAGACGAATTAAACAAATTTTATTAGTTTTACAATATTTTTTCTCATCTCCAACACGGATATATCAATTTTAACAGAATTAAACGCATATTTTAGTTTTAAGAACAAAAATGTAATAAGTATCATTAATTAAACAAAAAAATAAATATCAATTTTCAAAAAAAGACAATTTTTTACACAAATTTTCAACTTTGAAATACATTTGTTTACATATATTGTTACAATATATTACTAAACTTAAACTTTTTAAAAAGTTTGAATGTCTTTACAAAGGGTTCATATTTATATTTTTCATGTCTTGACTGCATTCGAAATCTTACAACAAAAGTATACTTTTATTATTTTTATTATTATTATTATTCTAGAAAACCTAAAAAGTCATTTCTTGCTGCTTTAAACACTTGACATTTTAAAACTACTCTCACATATTCTACCCATATAATTAATCAAATTAGGACATGATTCACCTTACACTTCAAAATTTCTGAATTTTTACAATACTTATTTTCATCAAACTTTATTCTTGATCCTATATATTTTAGGAGTACAGAATTTTAACATCTGTTTTTATCTACTTATCAGAAAATTATTAAAACACCCAACACCATTTTCCAAATATGAATATTATCTTTACAGTTTAATAATGCAAAACATACACGAATACAAAGTTAAATTTTTACAAACATTTCATATTTCAAACCAAACTGTTCGAAATTTTCACAACATAAGAGCAAACATTAGACGAAATTTTTAACATTAATATTGCTTAGATCTTTTCATCATAACCTTTAACTATGATAATTATCCATTTTTAGATTGATTGTTGAAAAACTGTAACTGAAATTACATAAACTTAATGTAAAAAAACATGTTCTCACACAATTTCTTGAAATTCAACAAAGAATGGACTATTACTCTAATACTTATCTACATCAATCTCGACTCTCGATAGTATATAGATATTTCATCATTACATACTTACAACTCTTTTCAAACGTTTATCAGAAAATCAAGTCAATCAAAGTCTAGTAATTATCACACCTGTTCCTCAGAAATATTACTATCATATGAAACAGTAAAGAAAATTAATAAATATTTAATATTTAATAACCTCATACGTAAAATTACTGCCGAATGAGAATACTAATAATCAATAAAATCAACTGTTGGACAAAAAATAGTACAGAATACCGAAAATTCAAATCATTTTTTCTACAAAAATTACAAAAATTAACAAATGAATGACAAGTTAGAGAAATAACTAAAAAAATTAATGAACATATTTACAAATTTATTAAAATCACACCTTTTTCTGGATTACAAACCACAATTTCTTGAAAAATTTAACACCGAATTTGTAAGATTTTAATCCTAGTATTACATACACTCAACAAATATTCAAAATTAACAAAAAAAATATTTTTTTAGTCTCATCAATAAGCAGAAATTCTATATTAAAAGAATATTTTCATAGTAGTACTTATAAAAATGAGAGTTTACAAACTGATTTTCATAATTTTATCACATTTAAACTTAATTTTTATACATAAAACATTATTTAATCAAATTTTATACGTTCTAATTCAGTAAAATTCAATACTTTTTTAGTTTTTAAACCAATACCACAATATTTATTTACATCAAACTTGATTCTTTACCTTTTATATTTCCACATTACACAAGTGAGATAAATACTAACTTGGAACGAGAGTTGAAGTCAATTGATTCTATTCGATTTTCATCGTATACGCATTGCTACTACACGAAATTTCTTACTTCTATAAGCATCTAATGTATTAAAACTAATCTACTCATATTTTTAATCAATTCATCAGATGTTTCATCTCGCATTTCTGAATTATCATCCATTAAGTTGCTTAAAATATAAATACTATCTTTATAGTTTTAATGTAGTATACATGACTAATCTTGAGTTAGACCTTCCATAGTATTAATCAAATTATCATATGTTTCATCTTACAGTTAACGATTTCTGAATTATCGTCCATCTAGTTGTTTAAAATATTAATAAAATGTTTATAGTTTTTGATTATACATAGTATGTATGAATACAATCTTTAATTTTTAACAGTTCATATTTCAAATAATCTATTTTCGAAACCAAACTATGTGAATTTTACCACAATGGTTATCATCATACAGAGATTTGTGTTTCATACTTTTTCTAAAAATTATCAGATATGTACTCTTCAGAGGAATTTCTATCATATGAGTAAATAATAAAAAAAAAAATTATATTAAACGTACAACGAAATTTGATTGCAATATACATGTATTTAATAAAAATAAATAAATAAGCGATTATTTATACATTAAACCTTTACTAAATATATATTTCTTGCGTTATACAGATGTTTCAACAACATGAACTAAAACAGCAGCAAACTTCAGAAATTAATGATCTGAATGATTCATCCCTAGCACATGTAGCGTTAATGAATAATACATATGTAAGTACTTATATGAAAAATACTAGAATTCGTATATGTAACGTAATTAGAGTAATATAAAATGATTTGTCTTACTGCCTACACTTTAACAAATACCTTTTTACCTATATTGTTGAAGATAAATGTCAGTACTTATATGAAAAATACTAGAATTCGTATATGTAACGTAATTAGAGTAATATAAAATGATTTGTCTTACTGCCTACACTTTAACAAATACCTTTTTACCTATATTGTTGAAGATAATCCTAATTGTTTGCATTTATTTCTATTACAGATGTGTTCTATTTGCTACAAACACTTCTTAAGTAAATGGAATTTAACAGAACATACAAAAATCCATACAGGTGAAAAACCTTACACTTGGGAAGATTACCAAATGCGGTTTTCAAGAAGACGTGAATCAAAAATGCACACATCATCATATAAAGCGTCGTCATTTATATGCAAACTTAGTGAAGATATTCAAAAATTAGTCAGACGTTTGAAGAATTTAGACATAAAGGAAGATATTTAGACTATATATCCATCATATTTTCATAACACTTACCACAATATCTCAAACTTAAAATTTGGAAGACACACACTGCTGAAAAGTAATTTTGTTACCCGTGATTCTTCTAACCAGCATGAATGTATAGATATTATTTTGCAATGTATTATTTAAATGCTCACAATAAATATTCTTTTATATACATATATCGTTGTGTTTATTTTTTTAAAACCTATTACATTAATAAAATAGGTTACACACACATACATACACATAACATTTTAAGTGAAACAACACTCTCACAACTTAAAAAATGCATAAGAACATACAAAAATAAGCAGATGTATGAAAAAATATGCAAGTTTACAAAATAATTTCACTGTTTTCTAGAAATACCAACAAAAAATATTTACAATATAAAAAAATTACAAAAGTGAAAAGAAAAAACACAAATGTAAAACAAAAAAATCACAAAGTGAAAAACTCACAACAAAGTTTTTGAAAAAAAATTTACAACAAAAATTTTTTTTTACAAAAACCAAAACTTCAAAAAATATTTTTACAAAAAAAAATTTTTTCAAAAACATTTTTCACAAAAAATTTTTTTTTCAAAATAAGTTTTTACAAAAGTAAAAAATAAAAAATCACAACGTTAAAAAAATGAAAAATTTTAATTAAAAAAGTTAAAAAAAATTGCAAAAAAAGTTGCAAAAATTTCAAAAAAAGTTATGAAAAAAATATCAAAAATTTTGTTCTTTTTAATAGCAAATACAATGGTTTCGCCATTGCATACTGTATTAAAAAGAACAAAATTTTTGATATTTTTTTCATAACTTTTTTTGAAATTTTTGCAACTTTTTTTGCAATTTTTTTTAACTTTTTTAATTAAAATTTTTCATTTTTTTAACGTTGTGATTTTTTATTTTTTACTTTTGTAAAAACTTATTTTGAAAAAAAAATTTTTTGTGAAAAATGTTTTTGAAAAAATTTTTTTTTGTAAAAATATTTTTTGAAGTTTTGGTTTTTGTAAAAAAAATTTTTGTTGTAAATTTTTTTTCAAAAACTTTGTTGTGAGTTTTTCACTTTGTGATTTTTTTGTTTTACATTTGTGTTTTTTCTTTTCACTTTTGTAATTTTTTTATATTGTAAATATTTTTTGTTGGTATTTCTAGAAAACAGTGAAATTATTTTGTAAACTTGCATATTTTTTCATACATCTGCTTATTTTTGTATGTTCTTATGCATTTTTTAAGTTGTGAGAGTGTTGTTTCACTTAAAATGTTATGTGTATGTATGTGTGTGTAACCTATTTTATTAATGTAATAGGTTTTAAAAAAATAAACACAACGATATATGTATATAAAAGAATATTTATTGTGAGCATTTAAATAATACATTGCAAAATAATATCTATACATTCATGCTGGTTAGAAGAATCACGGGTAACAAAATTACTTTTCAGCAGTGTGTGTCTTCCAAATTTTAAGTTTGAGATATTGTGGTAAGTGTTATGAAAATATGATGGATATATAGTCTAAATATCTTCCTTTATGTCTAAATTCTTCAAACGTCTGACTAATTTTTGAATATCTTCACTAAGTTTGCATATAAATGACGACGCTTTATATGATGATGTGTGCATTTTTGATTCACGTCTTCTTGAAAACCGCATTTGGTAATCTTCCCAAGTGTAAGGTTTTTCACCTGTATGGATTTTTGTATGTTCTGTTAAATTCCATTTACTTAAGAAGTGTTTGTAGCAAATAGAACACATCTGTAATAGAAATAAATGCAAACAATTAGGATTATCTTCAACAATATAGGTAAAAAGGTATTTGTTAAAGTGTAGGCAGTAAGACAAATCATTTTATATTACTCTAATTACGTTACATATACGAATTCTAGTATTTTTCATATAAGTACTGACATTTATCTTCAACAATATAGGTAAAAAGGTATTTGTTAAAGTGTAGGCAGTAAGACAAATCATTTTATATTACTCTAATTACGTTACATATACGAATTCTAGTATTTTTCATATAAGTACTTACATATGTATTATTCATTAACGCTACATGTGCTAGGGATGAATCATTCAGATCATTAATTTCTGAAGTTTGCTGCTGTTTTAGTTCATGTTGTTGAAACATCTGTATAACGCAAGAAATATATATTTAGTAAAGGTTTAATGTATAAATAATCGCTTATTTATTTATTTTTATTAAATACATGTATATTGCAATCAAATTTCGTTGTACGTTTAATATAATTTTTTTTTTATTATTTACTCATATGATAGAAATTCCTCTGAAGAGTACATATCTGATAATTTTTAGAAAAAGTATGAAACACAAATCTCTGTATGATGATAACCATTGTGGTAAAATTCACATAGTTTGGTTTCGAAAATAGATTATTTGAAATATGAACTGTTAAAAATTAAAGATTGTATTCATACATACTATGTATAATCAAAAACTATAAACATTTTATTAATATTTTAAACAACTAGATGGACGATAATTCAGAAATCGTTAACTGTAAGATGAAACATATGATAATTTGATTAATACTATGGAAGGTCTAACTCAAGATTAGTCATGTATACTACATTAAAACTATAAAGATAGTATTTATATTTTAAGCAACTTAATGGATGATAATTCAGAAATGCGAGATGAAACATCTGATGAATTGATTAAAAATATGAGTAGATTAGTTTTAATACATTAGATGCTTATAGAAGTAAGAAATTTCGTGTAGTAGCAATGCGTATACGATGAAAATCGAATAGAATCAATTGACTTCAACTCTCGTTCCAAGTTAGTATTTATCTCACTTGTGTAATGTGGAAATATAAAAGGTAAAGAATCAAGTTTGATGTAAATAAATATTGTGGTATTGGTTTAAAAACTAAAAAAGTATTGAATTTTACTGAATTAGAACGTATAAAATTTGATTAAATAATGTTTTATGTATAAAAATTAAGTTTAAATGTGATAAAATTATGAAAATCAGTTTGTAAACTCTCATTTTTATAAGTACTACTATGAAAATATTCTTTTAATATAGAATTTCTGCTTATTGATGAGACTAAAAAAATATTTTTTTTGTTAATTTTGAATATTTGTTGAGTGTATGTAATACTAGGATTAAAATCTTACAAATTCGGTGTTAAATTTTTCAAGAAATTGTGGTTTGTAATCCAGAAAAAGGTGTGATTTTAATAAATTTGTAAATATGTTCATTAATTTTTTTAGTTATTTCTCTAACTTGTCATTCATTTGTTAATTTTTGTAATTTTTGTAGAAAAAATGATTTGAATTTTCGGTATTCTGTACTATTTTTTGTCCAACAGTTGATTTTATTGATTATTAGTATTCTCATTCGGCAGTAATTTTACGTATGAGGTTATTAAATATTAAATATTTATTAATTTTCTTTACTGTTTCATATGATAGTAATATTTCTGAGGAACAGGTGTGATAATTACTAGACTTTGATTGACTTGATTTTCTGATAAACGTTTGAAAAGAGTTGTAAGTATGTAATGATGAAATATCTATATACTATCGAGAGTCGAGATTGATGTAGATAAGTATTAGAGTAATAGTCCATTCTTTGTTGAATTTCAAGAAATTGTGTGAGAACATGTTTTTTTACATTAAGTTTATGTAATTTCAGTTACAGTTTTTCAACAATCAATCTAAAAATGGATAATTATCATAGTTAAAGGTTATGATGAAAAGATCTAAGCAATATTAATGTTAAAAATTTCGTCTAATGTTTGCTCTTATGTTGTGAAAATTTCGAACAGTTTGGTTTGAAATATGAAATGTTTGTAAAAATTTAACTTTGTATTCGTGTATGTTTTGCATTATTAAACTGTAAAGATAATATTCATATTTGGAAAATGGTGTTGGGTGTTTTAATAATTTTCTGATAAGTAGATAAAAACAGATGTTAAAATTCTGTACTCCTAAAATATATAGGATCAAGAATAAAGTTTGATGAAAATAAGTATTGTAAAAATTCAGAAATTTTGAAGTGTAAGGTGAATCATGTCCTAATTTGATTAATTATATGGGTAGAATATGTGAGAGTAGTTTTAAAATGTCAAGTGTTTAAAGCAGCAAGAAATGACTTTTTAGGTTTTCTAGAATAATAATAATAATAAAAATAATAAAAGTATACTTTTGTTGTAAGATTTCGAATGCAGTCAAGACATGAAAAATATAAATATGAACCCTTTGTAAAGACATTCAAACTTTTTAAAAAGTTTAAGTTTAGTAATATATTGTAACAATATATGTAAACAAATGTATTTCAAAGTTGAAAATTTGTGTAAAAAATTGTCTTTTTTTGAAAATTGATATTTATTTTTTTGTTTAATTAATGATACTTATTACATTTTTGTTCTTAAAACTAAAATATGCGTTTAATTCTGTTAAAATTGATATATCCGTGTTGGAGATGAGAAAAAATATTGTAAAACTAATAAATTTTGTTTAAATTCGTCTTTTTATTCTTAAAATTAATATTTTCTATTGTTTAGAATATATACTTTTCAGGAATGTATAACCGGAAAATGTTAAAAAATCTTAGAAAATTGGTGTTAAAAATATTAAATACAGTTGCTTCAATGATATCTTTTCGATATGTAAAGTGATTGTAGCATTTAGAAATGTACTTATGAGGAATGTATAATCGGAAAATGTTAGAAAATTGGTGTTAAAAATATTAAATATAGTTGCTTCAATGATTTCAAAAACAAACTCTGTTAAAAAATTCTGTATGATTTCAAGTGAAAATAATCTGAACCTGAATAGATGGTATTTAAAATACAAAATTCACGATTATGGACTAATGTTGAAAACACGGGTAACATTAAATATACAGCTAATATATAATTATAGATTAGGAAATTCTTAAAGTGTATCCAAATTTATTAAATATAGTATTGAATACAGTGAATAAGTGAAATATGTGAATAAGTATTGATATTTCCATGTTGCTTTTGAAAATACTAGTGTAAAATTATTCAAATTCGTCTTTTCTTTAAAACTGATATTTATTTTTGTTTAATTAATGATACTTGTTAAGATTTTGTTGTTAAAACTAAATTATATGTTTAATTCTTCTGTTAAAATTGATATATCCGTGTTGGAGATGAGAAAAAATAGTGTAAAACTTAAAAAAAAAAAAAAAAAAAAAAAAAAAAGTTCAAATTCGTATTTTTCCTCTTAAAATTATTATTAAACTAGTGTAAAACTGATAAAATTTGTTTAAATTCGTCTTTTTCCCTCTGAAAAACTAATATTTCTATTGATTTGCTTAATTAATTACACTCATTATGACTTCCAAATTTTAATTTGGAGATGTTGTGGTAACTGTTATAAAACTAGAATGGATAAATAGCTTAAATCTCTTCTTTTTTTCTCTCTATGTGATACTTTTTCTTGGACGTAAACATTTTGTTGTATACCATTGTAAGTTGTGACGTCAAAATTCTTTGTTATGTTCCCCTACCTGGAATGCATGCATGGAGGGATTGCAGAAAAAAGTTTTAGTTTAGATATGACGTAATAAGGAATGCTCTGCAGGTTCACATTTGTGTGTAGAGGATTTCTTTAAATTATTCGTTTATATTTTAAAATTCTACTTAGTATATATAAAGTACGATGAAATTTCCAATTAGAGTAAAAGTTAACCAAATTCGTTTAATTCGTCTTTTTTCGTTAAAAAATCATTAGTTTCCTTTGTTAATTGTTCAATTATCGAAATTCTTTGAGGTAACGACTGTTCAAAAACTAAAAAAATATCTTTAAATTTCTATTTTAAGTTGTGTATTCTGATTTTATATTTAAAAAAAATAAATAAATAAAAAAATATGAAGAAATCAGTTAAAAATTTAATATTTTCTGTTGTTTTGCTTAATTAATAATGTTCATGAAGGAAATGGTTGTCCAAAACTGGAATGCATGCTTAAATTTCTTTCTATCAAATTGATATTCTGATGTTGCAGTTGATAAAAATCGTAAGAAATCAGTCTTTTTCTATAAAAATCGATATTTTCCATTGTTTTTTACTTAATTATGAATGCTCATTAAGGTTATAGCTGTTGAAAAACTGAAATGTATGTTTAAGTTTTCTCTCTTAAGTTGATAAAAATCGTAAGAGATCAGTCTTTTTCCATAAAACTTGATATTTTCCATTGTTTTTTTACTTAATTAACGATACTGATTAAGGCTATAGCTGTTGAAAAACTAGGATACATGTTTCACTTTCAACTTTTAAGACGTTACATTGATCATATAGTTGATAAAAATCGTAAGAAATCAGTCTTTTTCTATAAAACTGGATATTTTCTATTGTTTTTATTTAATTAATACTACTCATTAAGATGTCTATCAAGCAAAATTCAAATATATGTTTAACTTTCTTGTGTTAAATTGATAATCTCATCTTGTAGTTGAAGAAATCTAAATAAAATGGTTAAAAACTGAGATTTTAATTGTTTCGCTTAATTAATAATACTCATTAAAATTACGGTTGTT
>CAXHSM010001232.1:0-86000 GCA_964019185.1 Maratus speculifer | reverse complement strand
CAAATCTAAATATAATTTATAATAAGAAGAATGATCTGGCAACATACATTTATTAATTTTGCATTTTCTATCATATTAAGTTTAGCTTAAAATACAAACTTATTAAACATTGTGCAGTTAAATGCATAAAATAGATGATTAACAATCAGAAAATATTTCAATAAAAGCCACAATTAGTACATTACAGTGGACTCCTTCAAATCTGCACTGCATAGGACCAGAGATTGTGCGGATTTTAGAACTTTGGACATTTCTGGTAATTACTTAGCTTACATTTTTAAAACCATAATTTGAATGTAATTAACAATTCAATCAAAATTATAACAAATGCTTACAATATAATAAAATATAAAATAACCAAAGAAATAAACTAAAATGATAAGAAGTAAGATAATTTTCAAAATGATTAAATTATCAAAAGTAAAAGTCAAGTAAGTAATTAACAATGAATTGATATAAAACTAAAAATGTCAAATTTTGTCACTGTATCTGAACTGAATGTTTCATTGTTTACATCCATAAATTATGTGCGGATTTTAGAGAGTTGCAGATTTTACGGTTCTGGATTTGAGGGAGTCTACTGTAGTTTCAATTGCATTATTAATTACATTCAAATTACTAATGAAAAAATGCAATTAAAGCAATGAGCGAAATTCTAAAATCTGCATGGATTTGAGGGAGGCTTGACACACACACACACACAAATATATATACACTCAGGAACATTGAAAATAGCAACCCAAGAAGAAAGCATCTGATTGAAATGAAATTTAATACACATAATGATACAGATGAGAGATTCACTTGATCTCAAAATAAAGACAAACAAATACAGGGTGTGCAACGACACAAATACAGGGCAAATTCAATAGCGCATTGGACCACCTCCAGCTGCAATACATGCCACCACATGGTTCGGCATAGAGTTGATTAGACACCTGATGTTGTCCTGAGGCAGATGGGTCCATAAATCTTGCACAGCCAACTCCAAGTCATGCACTGAATGACACGATGGCATCTGACGTTTTAGCTGATTCCACACATGCTCTATAGGGGATAAGTCGGGGGAGCGGGCCGGCCATGGAAGAGTCTGAAATTGACGTAGGAAGTCTTGAGCAACTCTTGCTGTATGCAGACGAGCATTATCTTGCTGGAAAATCGCCCCTGGGAGACCATTTAAGAAAGATCCTACATGGGATCGAAAAGCAACATCAACAAAAAAATTGGCCTGCTGAGTTTCCATGCATCACAATTAGAGTGGACTGGCTATCATAGGCTATGGCCCCTCAGACCATTACATCAGATGTGCAGGCAGTGTGATGTAGAACAGTGTGGGAGGAATTGTACTGCTCACCAGGGTGCCTCCACACCCGTACACGGTTGTCACCTGTCTCCAAAACAAACCAGGATTCATCACTAAACACAACATTTTGCCAATCTGTTACATTCCACATTGATCTGGCTTGGCACCACTGTAGACACAGTCACTGATGTTCTAGTGTTAAAGGGAGTGCATAAAAAGGGCACTTGGATTTTAGACCTGCTTCTGCAAGGTGTCTGTAAATTGTTTGTGGAACAATTGCTATGCCTACGTCTGCTCGAATCGTTGAACGAGTCACTGTGGGGTCCACGAGAGCTTGCCGCACGATCCTTTGATCCACTCTCCTCATGGTGATTATGTTGGGATTAGAAACATAATCCCAATGGAGTTAGGTATTTAGCAGAGTTACATTAAACAGTGAAAAGCATATCAAGCTGTTTTTATCTAACCCCAAAGTATTTAAATTTATTTTAATTAAATTAAGTAAATTCCAGTGAAATGCCCAATTAAATGTTTAGTTAAATGTTTAGTCATAAATAAACTTAAACTAAATGAAATAATGACATGCAAAATTAAAACTCAACAATTAACATTTATTAGTTCGTAAAAATAAAATAAACAGAATAGATAAAAACCTAAAATTAAAGTAATATATCATCTTTAAACAAGTCATCTTTAAAAAATATATATTTTCCTTTAAATAATTCTATGGATCAGGTATTTAAATATATGTATTATAAAAAGAAATCAAAAAAGCAGTAAACAAAATTAAACTTATCTGATGGAAAAATAAATATATATATAAAAGTTCATGAGTCCTTTAATAACAAACATAAGTCATATTAAATGCACTGGAGCCCGCAGAAACAGAAAGGAAAAAGGATTCAATTCAAAATGTCAAAAAAATATGTATCCATCCACCGAGTCCCAAAGGACTTCAATCACAACAGGAAAAAATACGACGACTCCATCCAGGCAATAGTAACAAAAACAATCAAAGGAAAAAGCTGAAGTCCTTTAACTAGATTCTTTCCCCCAGATACATCGTAATGTCGCTAACAATCCATTCCACCACAGGGTCGATGAACTCATACCAGCAGCGGTCATCTTTCTGGTTGTTAAGTAACTGATTACACTTGTTGGAATAAAACGTCCAAAGTTGCTTTATCGCCATATCAGCTCAAACGAAGTGTAAATTGGGAAAACCTTATTACAAAGTTAAGGCTTCACTAAACTGGAAAGACGAAACAAGAAAAAGTATGAAGCTGTCTTTCGCTGGTTAGACTTGAGTATATATACTCTTCAAAGGATCGAAGGTCAAATTTCTCCTTACCGTTTGACACACCCACCAATCACCGAAAAATGAATGGTTAATGAGATTGTTACGTCAAATTGCATAAGCGATGATGTCATCAATTCTCATCAATACGTCACCCTATGGTGATATGGAAAACTATGCCAGATGCTGGTGTTTACTCTTGATAGGTGCGGAAAAAAAAAGTCTGCCGGGAAATATGAATTAATATAGAAATAAAGTTTAACTATCCAATTTATGGACAATAACTTTAACTAAAACAAGACTTCTATCGTAAAGGTAAGTGGACTTTAAATTATATTGAACTGTAAATAAAAATGATATTTGATATTTATGTGCTGTAATTAAGTCTCATATGATTGAAATGAGTAATGATTAGATGATGTGACCTGACACATGTACGAAGGGACATTTCTCACAATAAATGTCAGTCAAGAAAAATATGTTTACAAAGGTAAGAATATAGGGTATATTCCTAACACTTTCTGGTCACTCCAGACCTGGTTCTCTGTACATGGGTGCCTTCTTGTGTCCATTGCTCCCAACATTTTCTAACGGCACACTCCGAACGTTCCACCTGGCCAGCAACACGGCACGTCGACCAGACTGCAGTATTCATCCCGATGATCAGGCCTCTCTCAAACTGGCTTAACTGTGAGAAATGTATTTTAGCACGTTTACCTGGCATGTATTGCTTACCAAAATCTTCCTTCAATCGGCAGGTAATCATTGCGTTTAAGAATCTTCGATTTTGCACTGGCTTATATAGCACCCTCTTCCTCATTGTAGCACCATCTCACCGTCTATGAGCATATTGGCACAAAACTTGGATCATTTGCACATTACATTACGCTGTACTTATTTGTAAAGTTTTACAATTGTACATAGTTTTCTTCTTGGGTTGCTACTTTCAATGTTCCTGAGTGTATATATGAACAAATGTATGTAATTTTGGTACTACTTGGTTATCCCATTTAACCAAAACACTATTGTCAAATCATAAGATTACATGCCAATAATGGATTATTGTAAATGTCACATTCACTTGAGATTAGCAACAATGTAAGTGTTTATTATGTCATCAAGTGACTTTTAAATCAACTTTTTACTTGTCTTTTTGATTATGTTTTACTAATTTACTTAAAATGAAAATTATGTCAATTTATATAATTAGACAAATAGTTTGGCAACTTATATAACTTAGAGAAGTTGGTCGACGGGATAACCAAGTAGCACCGTATTTTTATGTACATTATATACATACATATGTAAATATAACATTGGCACCCAGTCAACCAAAAAATACTTTTAAAGACTTTTTTGCAGATTTTGCATGAAAATAAGTACTTTTAATCACTACAAATTCCTCTTTAAAAATGTAAGCACTAAGCACTTTTAAGAACTTTCAAGGACCATATAAACCCTGATACTATTTTGTCAAGGCATTATTATTATATACATATATATATATATTATTACATATATATTACAAGGTTAATTATAAATTAAATTGACAAGATATATCAGAAAATAAAGAAGCTATTTAGTTTAAAACAAAATCCTTAAATAACAATAAAAGCAAAAATAATTTTTATGAAACACTCTTTCACAAGCATTTAATTTTTTTCTTGAA
This sequence comes from Maratus speculifer, assembly GCA_964019185.1. Taxonomy (NCBI): domain Eukaryota; kingdom Metazoa; phylum Arthropoda; class Arachnida; order Araneae; family Salticidae; genus Maratus; species Maratus speculifer. The sequence continues at coordinate 81,731 of CAXHSM010001232.1, read as the reverse complement.
AATCATGTCTAACTTCATGTTTTCCTCTAAAATTTTCTGTTACAATAGATGAGTTTGGAGTGGGCAATGAAATTGATTATAGAAAAATCAGCTTTTTTAATGTGTGGTAGAAATCTTGAGCTAATGATTTTATTTTAAAAATACAATATTAGCTGGGTTTTATTTTTTACTAGCTGTTACTTGTGACTTTGTTCACATAACATTTAAAGAAGAATAAATTCATCAATCAAGCAAAAGATTTCGATGATTAAAAGCATGTGTAATTAACCTTTTATCCTGTTTTGTAATAGATGCACATCTGATGATTTCAATTTGCTTATGTTTATATATATAGGAGATCATTTAAATTTCTTTTGCGAGCTCAAAATTTCATACTTGTCTCCTAAGATAAAATTAGGAATAAATTTACATTACCATTATTCTAATTTTATTATTTATATTTATTCAATTTTATATTTAATCTGTTCATGGAGATTGATTTATGCTTTTGTGTCAAAGAATATTATTTAAAGAGATATATTAGCAAATATTTTTAAATTAAAGCTATTATTAACAAAAAACTTCAGACGTGTCCTTGAATGGATTGAAAAATTGGCATATGACATTGTTTTTATTTAAAAAATCTCACCTTGGAAAGAAAAAGATAAATGATATTTAAAAAAAATCAAACATAGTGAAACAGCATAGCTCAAAAATAAATAAAAAATTAAAACCTTTAACTTTCAAATATTTAGAAAATTTTAATTCCACGGCACCACACTTTTAACAGCTCTATATCTAACATTAACATCGAAACGCCCATTAAACTATGAAATCTCTCGAATCTTAAATGCTTATTATTTAAGCAATAAAGTTGCTAGATTGTAAGGTAAAAAGATGTTAAACATGTATTTGTGAAGGATAAATTCTGTGAAAATCACGTTATTTTGTATAACTGCCATAAAATGCAAAAATTTCATGAAAGAAATTGGCTGATTCAAAATATGATCACCAAGTTAGTTTATCACACGGAATAATACTTGTCAAGATTTAAAAAAAAAAAAAAAAAAAAAAAAAAATCTTTCATGTCATGAATCATGTAAAATTAAGCATTTTAATTTAATTAAAACAGGAAATCGCTTAATGAAATCAAATATTACAGCACATTTAGAAAATATTGAAACATTATTTTTATTAAAGGCTAAACTTCAAGTAAGAAAATCTATTTAAAACGTAAGTTAATATTAATGCAAAATATTGTTTCTGAAATGTATATTTTTATTTTAGGATTATTATTATTTTTTTCGAGCAGGTGACATCACTTTGTGAATTTAATATACTAAATATATAGTAATGTTTTCTAATTAAAAAGAATGCTTTACATGCAAAAATATTACATCATTTTTACCTGATTAATTGTCATTTTGACTGTCATCTTTTAAAAATAATGACACACAGTTTTTTTAAAAATCCTGTTCATATTAATGAAGGGTAATAACTATCCATTTATACTTACAGAAATTAAATTTACATCCTTGGTTGTAAATTTCAATATGTTGAGAAACGATTTCAGCTTCTATGGAAGAAGTTCATTAATGAAGCTTCAACGTATTAAAATATGTTTTTAGTTTTAGGAAAATTTACTTTAACCTTGTTTTTATATCATTTATACCAGGCCTGTCCAACCTTTCACTAAGCTAGAGTACTTCAGCTAAGGACAAACAATGAAGGGTGACATCAGTAACAGAGATAAAAAAATACAAAAAAATTATCTTGCAGTATTAATAGTGAGGCACACATGCAAATACATATTGTTGTAGAAGATATAAGGCCCCTGTGTGGACCTGGAATTTCATGTAAAAAAGAAAAAAAAAAAAAAAATCAAATAACTCTAAATCAAAGTAAATTTGAAATACACATTTTTCTGTGAGATGTTATCTCAAAGATTTTTGAAGTGTAAGGAGCCAGTAACTTTAGAATTTTAACTCGAATAAAATGATCAGAGACATTGTTAGTGTTTTTTTGGATGAATAGATACTCCTTAATTTATTTTGGAGGCAAAAATATGGCATTATAAAAAGCACAAAAACAAAAAGGATATTGGTGACAAATCCATGGATAGTTTCAAAGAAATGTCTTGAAACAACTTTAATTAATGGAAATCATTTCGTACGATTCTAAAGAATTTTTAAAACAATTTGAGAAAAATACCTAAAATTTTAAAAGTCTGAGCAGTAAAAAGAAAATTTTTTAGCAGGGCTTGATAAATAGCGTTCGCAGGATCCCGGGGATCCCAGAAATCATTTCTGGAAACGTATATATTTTTCACTCAGGTTCCCAGCTGGGAACCCAAAAAACCACCATGGTCGCCAACGACGATGCTGTACACATGTTATATCACTTAAAATATGCAAAAATATAGCTCTTGAGCGGTTCGTGAGAAGTGTAATTTCGTCAAAATATTACGGAAAAAACCCCGAATTTTGAAAAAAAAAAAAAAAAAAAAAAAAAAAAAAAAAAAAAAGGGCAAATTTCGTTAAAAAATTGCGAAAAACAGCAACTTTTGTTAAAAAATCATGAAAAAACGACAAATTTCTTTTTTAAAAATCACAAAAAAACTGTAAATTTTGTCAAAAAATACCGAGAAAGCAACAGATTTCGACAAAAGATCGCGAGAAACAAAGCAAATTTCATTAAAATCACAAAAAAACGGCAGATTTCATTAAAAAAAAAAAAATTGCGAAAAAAAAGGCAGATTTCATAAAAAGAGTCACGAAAAAACGCCAAATATTGTTAAAAAAAATATTGAAAAACGAAAGCTTTTGATAAATTATCGCGATAAATCGTCAGGCTTTGTTAAAACTTCGCAATAAAATGGCAGATTTTGTCAAAAGATCACGAAAAAACGGCTAATTTCGTCAAAATACTCACAAATAAATTTTATTGGGAACCTACATTTTTCATCTAGGAATCTATACTTTTCATGTAGGTTCCCAGCTGGGAACCTCAACATTTTTTGATTTTTCGAGCACTGCTTTAGTCTTATTATGAAACAGCAATGAGTCAGTGTAATAACATTTAAAAAAAGGAAGTTGAACATTCCTGCAGGAAGCAGGGGAAAGAAGTGTGATTTTTATCTACATTTGACATCTTAACATATTAAGTTATTGCCAACTTTTACTAATTTCCATAGCATGTTGTATAAAGAATAACTGTAAGTTAGTGAAGAAATGCAATAACACATGGTTAAATTAATAAAACACATTTTCCTTTTTAATGTTCCTTGTCTGTAATACACTTGCAAAGGTTTCAAAAATATTTCTCAGGCAAATATCAAGGACTTAAAATAAAAAAAAATTTAAATGGAATTTGTTTAAAAAATATATTAGTAATGGGAAACATTGAATCTGATACAGGTTGCCGGGTTGGACAGCGCTGATCTATACAAATTAAAATTAAATTCTTTTTAATTTTAAAGAAATAAAATAGTGTCAAAAATGTATATTAATCAACTTTACTTTCCCCTTTTTAGAACCAAACATTTCTTTTACTAATACTTATGAAATTTTAATGAAACTTTTTATTAGTATGTAACTTATAGCTTATTAATTAGCATAAGTAAAAAATATTTCTCATTCATTTTAAATATGACGTCGACGTCATTATTTATCTAGCTCTAATAATTACTGATATCCATGTCTCTTGTATTTTTAACAACTACTATCAAAAATCTGTTTTATTTCAACTGTGATGTCATATTTTTCCAAATGAAATATTTTGTTCAGGGGTCTGTCCAGGTTTTTTTTTCCAGTCTTATTTTTTTAAAATTAACTATTATTTTTGTGAATTATTTTTATTTTTGTGAATTATTTCTATTTCTGTGAAAAAAGAAATCCTCCTAAATTTTCTTCAATAGGAGATATTGCTCCTTTTTCAAAATCATAATTTTCAACGGAAAATACTTCATATTTTCTGAAATTATCCTCTTTGACAGGCAATTTTTCTTTTTTAAAATTATCATTTCTGTTAAAAATTGAACTTGAAATCTCAACAGAATTTTCGATTGGTTTGTCTGAAATATACACAGTTGAATCGTCAACTGGATAATCTGGAATCGATAATTTTAAATTATCAGTTGTTAAATCCCTTTTTGGAGATGAATTTCTGATCGCAGATTTTTGCGCATCAGTGTCTTGATCGATTCCCTTAAAATAATTAGAAATTTTATCACAGCCTTTAGCATCTGATAATAGTATTTTTTTCACATAATAATCAGAATTTTGAATTTCGAGAATTTCCTCCCATGGAGGGACGTCCACGTTTCATATTGATGGAAATAAAAGAAATGAACACATACAGTAGAAACAAAAAAATAAGGAAAATCAGAGAAAACTCAAAAAAAAAAAAAAAAAAAAAAAAAGAACATGTAAAGCCCGCAAAACACGTTTCATGCACAAAGCGAACGCAACAAAATAAAAGCAGGTGTTGCCAAATTAGGAAGTGAAATCATAAAAAGATATGGCCGCCACACATACTATGCTGCTGACGTCATGTATCAACCAATCGGTACTCATTCAAAATAAGGATAACGGGGAGAAAGAGTGGAAAGCAATATAGCAATAAACGAAAGAGGCTGTAGTTTATGTTGAGGTAAATGGTACAATGAACACAGAAATCTAGATTTTTGCAGAAATTTACACTTATTACACTGTTTTTTGTGAAAGGGCCGTTTTTCTGAAATATAATTCAGTGAAGAGTCCGTTTTTCTTAAATTTACTTTTGTGAAGAGTCCGTTTTTCATAAATTCGTTTTTGTGAAGAGTCCGTTTTATTGTCATCAAATTTTGTGAAGAGTCCGTTAACGGACTCCATTTTTGCCCTGGACAGACCCCTGTTGTTAAAAATAAAATTCTTTTCCATTCTTTTAAAATTTCTAATTATCTTGCCATTTTTAACAGGAAAATTGTTATTAACGAAAAAAATATCCATGTTAAATGTATAATTATTATTATAAATTATTTTCTTTTAAATTCTTTTTATTTTCATCTTTCGCATGGGAATAACTCAATCAAAAATTTATTTACTGCTGAGAAATTATTATTCCAGGTTTTAATTTTTTTGGCAACAAAAAAAGGAAATAGATTAAATTTTTTCTAAAAAATGCCTATTGATTCAGTATGAAAGAGAATGAAATTTTGAATTAATAAGGAAAATATTAGAATAAAACAATTAAAAATTAGCCTATGTTCATTTCCGGGCTTTAACTTATCTATATGCAAAGATTCAAAGACATTAATCCATCCGTTTTGAAGCCAACATCATTCCAATTTTCGGACACACTTTCACATTTATAATATATATAAGGATTTATTTATTTTTTTTTTTTTTAATTTATTTTTTTTTAACTGGAAGGGGGAAAAAATGAAAGATTATTTATTTAAACTATTTTTTTTTAGGATTTCTAAATTAATTTCTCAACACATAACCATAATTTAGTTAATATGATACTATTAACTGGTTGATGTGCATTTTTTAAAAGAATGTATTACACTCTGTATTTTTATGTTTATTTTCTACTTTTTAGTGTTTAAAATATTTTGTTGTTGCAATTTTATAGCCAGTTGGCCTTTTTTTGCACATGCGGTTTGGTGCAATTATTAAATCCAATGTTGTTGTATTGTATATAAAGTTATAATAATAAAGAATATTCGACAGTTAATCACTTGTGGCCAGCTAGTGTAAAAATGTCTTTCAGTTTATTAATTTACAGTTAAGTTCCACAAATGTTAAAATATTGTTTGCATTAGAAACATACATGCAAATATAACTTTTATAACAAGAAGCGAGTGCAAAATCGATTGCAAAATCCTATCTTTACATGCAAAAAACAATTTAAAGTTAAATCTATATATATAAAAGAAAGTCATGATTTCGTATTAATCACAGCAGAAAAAATATCTACCAAACCGATAATCTTGAAAATTGGGGTAAAAATACTTCTTATAACACCGAGTGCTGCTAAGAAGGGATTTTCGAAAATTCCACCCCTAAGTGGGGTAAAAAAAGAACAAACTAAAAAAAAAATCCTTAAAAATCTGCTTTTGTAGTTATTTTTCAACTGATAACATATTTTAGTGTATTTTTCTATACTGAATCGAATGGTACCAAGAAAATTCTTTTAAATTCAGTAGTTCGTGAGATACTTCACATTTTCCAAATTTGGCGATTTCTTCATCGCTAAAACCTGAAAATTTCAATCTATATATACAAAAAAAAGTCTGGATTTGGTATTAATCATCAAGCAAAAATATCTATTGAACCTACAATTTTGAAAATTGGGGTAATTTTTACCCCAATTTCTACCCAAACTTCTTATAACACCGAGTGCCGCTAAGAAGGGATTTTCGAAAATTCCACCCCTAAGGGAGGAAAAAAAAGAACGAACTTTAAAAAAATTCCTTAAAAATTGGCTTTTGTAGTTATTTTTCAACTGATAACATATTTTAGTGTATTTTTCCAGACTGAATCGAATGGCACCAAGCAAATTCTTTTAAATCCCGTAGTTCGTGAGATGCTTCATGTTTTCCTAATTCGGCGATGCCTTCAGTGCAAATTCCTGAAATTTTCAATCCTTATCTATATATATAAAAGAAAGTCTGGATTTCATATTAATCACTGCACAAAAATATCTACCAAACCGATAATCATGAAAATTGAGGGTAAAAATATTTCATATAACACCAAGTGCCGCTAAGAAGGGATTTTCGAAAATTCTACATCTAAGGGGAATAAAAAAAAGGACGAACTTTAAAAAAATTCCTTAAAAATCGGGTATTGTAGTTATTTTTCAACTGATAATATATTTTAGTGTATTTTTCTATACTGAATCGAGTGGTACCAAGAAAATTCTTTTAAATTCAGTAGTTCGTGAGATACTTCACATTTTCCAAATTTGGCGATTTCTTCGTCGCTAAAACCTGAAAATTTCAATCTATATATACAAAAAAAAGTCTGGATTTCGTATTAATCATCATACAAAAATATCTATTGAACCTACAACTTTGAAAAAGAGATCTATAATCAGGTTAACATGATTATATACGCTATATTTAATTATCTCAATATATATAAAACGCAAAGTGAAATTTCTTTCCGGCCGCTTATAACTTAAGTTCTACTAGATAGATTTTAATGGAACTTACATTTTGTTGTATAATTTTTCAGAATTTTTGTAATAAATAAAATATAGCATCCTACGTTGTTTAATTGACTACTTATGGAGATATTTTAAACCAGGTGAACCCAATTACAAAAGGTTGGCTTTATTTGAAATTTTCCGCTGAATGAATTTTTATTTGATTAAAACTGTTAACATGTTGACCGCTACGTTATTCATTGGTGACTAACATTTAACTTTCCGTTTAGATGACTGACTTTTCACTGATGACAAACAGACTAAAATATGATATAAAACTAAAAATTACTATGATATAAAAATTTCTTTGGATTCAAAGTTTCTTTAAATAAAAACTGACCAGCGTAGCGGGCGAAGGCTGCTAGTAAATAAATAAAAAGTAAAAATGTTCACAGAGAAAAATAAAAAGAAAACAGACTTACCTATCTTCCTATATAAACTCCAAACATTATACAAATTGTCTTCATAAAGGAATTTGGAAAGATATTCAGGAGGAAAATGTCCAAGCATAGCTAAACAACTGAAGAATTTTAGAAGCAAATGGGGTTTTGTTACTCGAAATTGTTCTAGTTTATTTTCTTCAGTGTACAAAACTTTAACAGCGGTATCAACTTTTGCAGGTCGATATGATGTTGCAGTTAAAAACTCAATACAACTGAGGGGTGAATATAATTTATTGTTGTGATATTGTTCTGATTCTAGACAAAGCACTTCGGCGAAATGATCAAGAAGATTTTGGGTACAGAAATTAAGAGCATAAAGGTGAGATAGAGCTAAATATGTTAATTCTAAATTCCATTTTTGTGAAACAATGAGGTCAGCTGCATTGAAGAAGAATTTCACATGATAAAAGCGCTGATAATGGCAAGTTCGTATAACAGTGCACAACTTTTTTGAATTAATTTCTTCAATGTGATTCGAAAGAATATCAAAAGCAATATTGAGTAATTCATTGTAATTATCAATTGGTGTATCAATATTCAACAGGGAAAACACAACAGTCAATGCATCATCCGTCGATAAAAGGGATGCTTTCTCCATGATAACATTAACAATTTTCTGTAAAAGAAAAAAAAAAACAAAATTAGAGGAAAAGTACATTATTTTTTATAAGAAGCATTTTAATTTCTTTTGAATGTAAATGAAAAATAAAATATTTAAAGATAATAACATTTGAAACAACATATTGAAAACATGTATAGTAGGTATTTTAAGCTTTACGCAAGCCTATCCTCATCAATACTACTTATACATGATGAATAGTTTTAACGATGAGAAGCTTATTGAAAGATCAAAATGTCTACTCTATGATTTAATTTTGAACTTTGAATATGATGTAGATATAAGTATTTTATTAAATGTCTGTTTTTAAAGATTCAATTCATAAGAATGAATTAAAATTAATTTCAGATAACAAGAAAAGGCACTGTATTGAATGTAGTAAAATTATCAAACACAATCTATAATTGTTATAATTAAAAGAAAAACATATACACATTTATTTTTGAAGAATTTTTTTCATAAATGCATTATGGTTTATTTTGTTTTAAAGGAGTCATTAATAAAACAAATTACATCTTACTAGCTAATTTTAGAAATAAAAAATAAGGGTGACTTATCAAAGTTACAAAGAGAGAAAGTACAAAACATATTTTATGTGTGTGTGTGGGGGGGGGGAAGGGGGATAACAAACTATAACAGAAAATTGCAAAAGATAAAAAAAAAAAAACTCCATTTTGGTGCAGTTTTATTCTACATTTAATTTTTGAACTAAAAGTTAAAACTGTCCCCTCCCCCTCTTTTTTTTAATAAAGCAGCTTTACCTTCTACGAGCTATGCTCGTCAAACCCTGTTCAGACTCTGCAGACTCTAAAAACATGCTAATTTTATTGGCTTTAAAACGATTATGGAAAACAGAATTATAATTAAATATCCAGTGGTAATCTCTCTGTGAATGGGCTGCCATTTATTTCTCTTTGATTGAGGGAATTTTAAAGTGGACTCAGCTGCTGTTAAGAGATCAGTGGCTGTTTTATCTTTGGTTAAATAAGTTCAGTTAACATTTGAAAATCAGCTAGTAAAGTGGTCTATCCAGACTTTTCTTACAGGGCCCTGTTTTTGTGATATTGTAAAGTTTTTCTTATAATAATGAAAATTCCAGTCATAATTTTGTCAATTTTAAATTATCGATGTTTTCTGGTTCTATCCTTTATATATAAAAAACTAAGCAATATGCTCTTTGATGAGTTCAACTGCTTATTTACAGGCCAGATTTTATTTTTAAATGACTAAATTAGTAAAAAGGTTAATATTAAAGTGAAAACACTTTGTGAAAGGTCTATTTAAGAGAGAAATAATTTTCTGAAGGGTCCTGTTTTGGGATAAAATGATTTGTGACGAGTCCTTTAAAGGACCTAAAATTTTTCTCAACAAATCTCTGCAATATATAGTCTGTCTCAAATGTTTAAACACTCTGCATATTTGGTTAAAAATAATTGAAGTAGTAAATATTATATGCTAATTTACAAAAAATACTTGACATTTAATAAAAATAAAATAAAATAGGCGATTTTGGGTGGTTAAAATTAAAACTATATTTATTTTAATTTTTTTTTTTTTCTTGAAGAATCGTTGTCTCAAAAGTTTTAGCACATTATGCCATTTTTTTAGAAACACAGAATTGGACATATGTAATAATGTTGTATGACATCATATTGCACTTTTATAAGAATATAAAAGGTTGAGACGGTTTTTCCTCTCGTTTTAAAAATGCCAAAGGGTAAAGAATTCACAAAATGGGAGATTTTAAAAGTTTTTAAATTGAAATTGCAAAATAAAACTGTTTTTCAAATTGCAAAAGTTGCAAATTGATCAAAGCAAGGTATATATCAAGTACTTTCTAGAAATAATAATTTTAAGCAGAAACCAAGATGTGGACGACCAGGTATGACGACTTTTTAGACTGACCAGAGAATGCAGAGATTGGTATTTAGAAAAAATATGCCCATACAGCAAATTAAAAATAATCTCAATGTGCAGATATCCAAAGGCACTATATGTAGACATATTAAAGAGTATGATTAGATCATACTTAAGAAAATAGCTCACAAATCGCCTCTCAAATTACATCACAAACAGGTAAGAATGAACTGGGCTAAAAGAAAACATGTCTTACAGGGACAAATATCTTACTGTTTTATTCAGAGATGAAAAAAAAGTGGAATTTATATGGCCCTGAAGGTTCTAAATAGGCTAAATAATCAGAAAATATAAAAATTAATGTTTCTAATCTGTTCATTCTAATTTGGAGTCTCTAAAATGTAGAGCTTGAACGTCCCCTTTTTTTCCCCTTAGTAATACCAGTAGCACAGTTGAGGTTTATTCCTATAGAGTAAAAAATTAACATGAAAAATAACATTGACATGGTATTGCAAGGATATCCAAGTTTGATTCCTGGTCTGGATATTTTTCACTCTGATAGAATATATGTCAATTGTACAACTCAGTGTTGAATTCAGGAAGTGGCCCGGGACAGACATCCACCCCCCTACCCCGGAAATTTTGAGAGTTTGTGTTTTCAATGATAAAAAAGTGTATTCCCCCCCCCCCCCCTCCCCTGGAGGCACAGAAGTCCCTCCCGGAGAAAAGCATCTGACTTCAATACTGGTACAACTCCAGCCATGAATAAAAGTTTAAAAGATTGTTTTAATATAACTGTACTACTCCAGCCATGAATATAAGTTAAAAAGATTGTTTAAAATATAACTGTGCTACTCCAGCTATAAATATAACTTAAGATTGTTTAAAATATATCTATAATTGAACAAAACAAAGAAGTTAATGGCATTATCAGAAATTTCATCTTCCACTTAATTTGAGATTTTTATGATAACCTACAAGTAAATAGTAAATAAGAGGATTGACATTTCATATAAAAGAGAATGTGAACAATTTACCTGAAGGGGAAAAAAAAACCCCTTTAAAATACATAAAAAAAAAATAAATAAAATAGTAAAATGTACTAGAAAGTATTTTACACACTTGAATTGTTACAGGCTTCAATGTTGCTCGACAGCACAGCTGCAAACAATCAACAACTTCTTTCATGTTTTCAGAGTCCAACTGCTGGTCAATCTGGACTTGTAAAACAAGAGGAATTGCAAGTCTGAGTCCATCAACTAAGGGATTATGTCGTTGTCGATGAATAAGAAAACTTAAAAATGTCAACTGTCCTAATGACATATTATTAAGATGAGCTCCTAACATTTTTAAAATGCATTGCATTATGTAGGTATTGTTTCTGACTTCTAAAGCACAAAATGTTTTGTAGGCTGTGATAACTTCTTGTGGTTCTAATAATCGTATTACTTTCATTAAGCGAGAAGAGAAAGACTTGAAGGTAGGATTTTCTAGCAAATCACGGTTTATGCAGCTGTCTTCTCTGAAAAATAAAAACAAAATAAGCAACCTTCAAAAATCAGTAAATGAGATATGAAGTGTTAATAAGAAAATTCCTTATTTTAAAAACATATCAAAATTGAGAACTGAATTTTATCAAATCATCATTATAATATTATTTTTTTATACTTAGATAGTGCAAAATGAAGAACAATATTTTTAAAATAACTAAGTAAATTCGGTTCTAAAAAAATAATTTAAATAGAAAACATTTTTGGAAACTGTATTAGAAATGCTAAATTGATTAATATTTCTTATTGCTTTAATAAAGTGTGTCATGTGGGGTCTGGACATCGGGAGCTCTTAGCATTTTGATGAAATTATTTGGATTCAAGCTAATTATTATTAGAGTGACTCATGTGTCAATACACCAAAAATCCCGACATCCAAAATCCACACAACAGGCGTTAACGTAGAGTGGTTAATGTACAAAGCATTGTAAAAAGATAGATTTAATATTTAAGTCTTAATTTGATATTTATTTATTATTTAATAAAATATTCTTTAAATAATATTTCAACAAAAATAAAAAATAAGTAAAATTTAAACACTCACCCCTGTTCCCGATGTATGTAGGAGCACAAAATATAACTCAAGCTTTATGAACAAACAATATTATTTATTGAGGTATGAAATGAACAAAGTTTTAGGATCCTAAAAATTATATACCCATTTTACATATACAAACCACTGGTTTTTAGCTTTTACAAATCATATCATTCGTAAACCAACTTTAAATTGCAATGTATAAAACATACTCCTATTGTGAAATGATTTTGAGATATGCGTTGATTGCTGTCTCACAGGACATTGTAGTACTACAGAAACAGAGTTGCAGTTCCATAAGATTATTCTAAAGACGATGAAATAAGGTCAGCTACAAGTTTCTGTGTTGGTATTATGATATTAAGTCCAATTGTAGATAAGAAATAAGGAACTTTTTCTCGGAAATGAGCTCAGGAGAATGGCAGTCTACCGATCGTGAGACAATGATCCTTGTTGGTAAGTGAAGAGGGATGGATCATAAAATACTTCAGCAGCAATATTAAGAGATGAGGATTAAAGCGGTGATTTCACAAACATTTGGTTGATGACTGGAATGCAGAGGATAATTCTATTTGTTTGGTGTTGGAGTTGTTACATTAGGGCTGCTTGCGGAATGAATACGTTACTCAATGCCCAACGATCTGTATGCTCCGTATGCGTTAGACTACTTGCTGAAACTATAATCCAACAGATGATTATTTAAAAATCTTGCTTGTTAGATCATGAAAATTCTTCATAGCAACATCGTTTCTGTATGGAGACTGCAATATTGTAAAAGGGAGATGCACGCTAGGCCCTAAGGCCTAATGGCAAAATTATCTCTCAAATTTTTTACGTCTTCAGTTGACCTAAGCTACTATTAGACTGAGCGAGAATTCAAAAAGACGCCACCGAAAGTGCCTACAATCTCCGCATGCTGAGCCAATCAGAAAAATGAAAAGAAATTGCTTGTTGAATGCAGAGAAATTTTAGGGGGAGTTAAGGCGTAAAATAACATCGAGTGGCAACATGAAACAAGCAGAATCAGGAGATCGGATTTCCGTTTCGCAACAAGATGATCTGAAAATGCGCGGGTGGATAATGGCGATGTTGTATTGAAGAAAAAATGCCACGTGTAATTTTAAAAAGAGAAAAATCTAAAAATATATTACGACACATATCTGGTTAAATAGTGGCTTAATCTTGCTGAAATTTTACCAGAGTATTAAGAAAAAATAGATTTATTGATTGAATATAGATTTAAACATGAATATTAAAAATAAAGGTTTTAAATTTTATATATTTAGAACTTAGTAAATATTGCAAAGAAAACGACATCGCGATTCTTTAAAAATAAAAGCAAAATAAGCAGATTGCTAAAAGTAAATATTGATTAAATTAAATGGATATTTCTGGGATTATTAGATAGAGATTGAATTTTAAATTTTGTTAACTTTAATGAATAAAATATAAATATTTATTTTAAGCAAATTAGACATAAATTTTGAATCGGAAATGTTATGTAAAGATTTTATAACATAACAAAGTGTTTTAAAAATAGACACAATGTTTGCATTAGCTAGAATTCTAGTCATACTATATAATATATGTAGTTGTAATTAAATGTACATAGGAGTTTATAAAATAGCAGCCCATTATTATATTGTATTTTTTGGAAACTAACAAAAAAAGAATGAATAACTTAGGTGTTAAAAAATTAAGACCTTTCATCAAATCATTAATTTATATGAATATTTCAATTTCTTTAATAAATTAACAATACAGAATTATATTTACTTATTATGTTAATTGTTAAATATATAAAAAAGTGTTGTTAAGATAAAGCATTTTACATTTTTTCTTTTTTGGTTACATGGAAAAGCAATAATTTATTTGAATAAGCGATATAACAAGTCACAATATAATAGAATTATTGCATGTAATTAAAAAATTATAGAGTTTTCAATTCCACCCAGACAAATTTATATATTATATAGAATATGACACCTCATGTTAATAAACATAATTATACATAAAAAATGCATACAAAAAAATAAAATTTTAACATCAATGTAGTTAACGGCATTGTTTTGCAGCAATAACAATTAAAAAGTATATATCAGACTTGAAACAAACTTCTTAATTTTAGCATTTATTTACAATTTATACTATATTTAATAAAATATTGCCTTTTCACAAAGTTATTACTTCTTACTTTCTTCAATAGAAGAAAATATTGTAATCAAAATCTTTTTTTTTTTTTTTTTTTTCTTTCCCTTTTCAACAGATTTACAGGTTTTAGGGGAGTCAGAGATCCCCAAAAACATGTATATACAAAATGTCTGTGTCTACCTGTGTGTCACCAATGTACCATCAAAAAGTGTATGAAGTTATGCATGGATCAATCCATTTCAAATCACCAAGATGATGTCGCTTGACATTTTAAATTTTCCTAATTTTTTAACCAAGTTTTTGCCATGGCCTTTCTGAATTTAAAAACATGATTATTATTATTTTTTTTATTATATAGTTTTTTGGCAGCAACCATTTTTTAACAAGCTACATAGCTATTTTTGAGTGAAAAATGTATTTTACGGAAAATGCTATAACTGCTTTATTTTTTATACCTGAATGATATCAACATGATCCTTATATCAATATGAATGAAAAATTAAAATGTTCAGCATAAAATTGTCTACATTTTATGTACTTATAAAATTTTCATTTGACTTAACGATATAGGTCAAAAAAATTTTTAAAAACTGGGCAGACAAAAGGTCAAACCTCACATTTTACTGCCATTATTTTTTATGAAGGAGATTAGAGATCAGACACACCTTAAATATTTTTTTCTGGTGCAGGTCTCTTACAAAACTACTTCCTTTTACAAAAATCAATCATATATATATATGTATATTTTAACAAGTTTATTAAAAACTGGATTGATTAATTTTGACAATTTTCACTATTTAATAACTGAAAAGAGAGAATAAAAAATTCTAAAAATTTATGCTAGTAAAAAAATTTGAAATGTAAAGTTAAATTATAAATCTTACTAGCTTTTGCCCGTGGCTTCGCTTGCGTTAAATACAACAAACTATGTAATCGACCTTTTAAAAACTTATAGAATTATTGAGGGATAAGTGGAAAATAAATTTTACTTATTATTTTTATATATATATTTACTTTAAACCAAAAACAACACAACCAATTCACGAAGCAAAACTAAATCCAAAACCAAACCGATTGTCTAATTCCTTAAAAAGCTCAGCTTTCACTTTAAAGTTTTAGGGGAATTTCGGGGGGGGGGGGGGGGCAGGTAATTCAAACCCATTCCCATTTTGATATATATTAACAATACCATTGAACATACATTGTTATTATTTACAATATGATGTTCCAGTTAGTAATTTATAAGGCCTTTTTGCAACCAAATTAACATTTTGACATTGAAAGGTATTTAAGACAATATTGAAACTAATTTATATACAATGCTTAAATGAGAACATTAAATTATTATTATACAATCAAATGTTGGATGCAAGTAATATTTTTCTTGACTTCAATAATTTTAATGCTTTGGACCATAAATCGATGACATTGACATGCGTTAGATATACTTACATTATATAAAGCACAATACTACATTAAGATTTTGATCTAGTAATAATGTTCTTAACATCAGTAATTTTTACATATTGGACTATATATCACGGTTATCAATTGAAATTATGTTTTGTGTTAATCAATATTTACAGATAGCTATATAATAAACTGTAGAATAAACTATATTAGCTAATAAAACAGTAATTATTGACTCTTCTTAAAAATACTCAGAAAGCATGTAAGTGGGGGGGGGGGGAATTAAGATCTTGATAAAGAAAAATACATATCCAACGAGCACAGAATAAATTAGAATGAAACATAAAGAGAAAAACCAACTGTTCCATTCTATTCCACTCTCTCTTTTTTATTGTACGGAACACTCTCAGTGTGAGTTCAGAATCCTATCAGCGCCATCTATCAGAATTCATGAGCAACACTTTAGCTTTCTACCTTGAAGTTGTGGAATGCTCTACAAACTTCCACTCCCCCCCTCCCTATTTTAGGGAAGTGGGGGATAGAAAGAGACAAAAAGTAGCCTCTCTACCCCTTCAAATATCTCCACTTAAAAAATCACGTCAATTCATTACTCTGTTTTGCCGTGAAAGACGGACAAACAGATACGCACACTTTCACATTTATAATATTAGTATGGATGAGTGAGACTTAATCATTTTTTGAATAACAATTCACTAAAAATTCACCAAAAACTTCACTTTTTTTTTTCTTTTATGGTTTCGTTCATCTGACAAAACCCTATTTGTCTCTGTCCTCTATCTGTCACAGAGTTCGTACACAAAAACTACATAAGCCAGAGAGTTCAAATTTTGTGTACTTACAGATTGACATTTCTAGTCACGCAACAAATCATATTATTTTGAAAAAGACTATGGTTTTAATTAAAATATTTTTCTTAAATATCATCAGTTAATTTTTTGTTGTTGTTGTTGTTGTTTTCCTTCAAACTATTGCACACAAGTTTAAAAATTATTATGTATGTAACATAAATTAATGGATTAAATAAATCACATAAAAACACATTTATTTGTTTATGTTACATCATATTTATCATCTATTGTGACATGCAAAGTGAAATATTTTTGTTATTTATTAAATTCCTATTCATTTAAATTACTAGCTGCCTTTATTGCTAGCGTTCAAAATGATGATAAAGACAAATTTTACGCAAATTTTACCTTGGTGATCTGATATGGATTAACTTTATGATCCCCCAAAATGCTAGAATTTTTATTTTGAGATGAAGGTTGGGGTGGGGAGGAATGTAAACTGAAAAAAAAATTGTTGCATTAAATATTCAACAGAATTTAAAAGTATTAAGTAAAAAAAAGTAATTTTTACAAATACAAATGAAAGATATATTTTCAAAAATTAAAATGAGGTAAGTATCATACTTTGCAAATGTTAAGATAAAAGATCAAAATTAGCCAACACAATTTTTGATGAGCTATGCAAAAAAGAAGGAAAGGGTTTTTAGAATTGATCTTTGTAAAAAGAAGTAATCGTATAAGAGATCTGTGTCAGTAAAAAAATACTTAGGCAAGTCTAAACTTATTCATAAAAAAAAAAAAATGGCAGCAAAATGTTATGTTTGACCTTTTATTTCACTGGTTTTTAAACATGTTTTTAACCTACATCTTTAAGTCAAATAAAAGTTTTATAGCTACATAAAATATGCTAAATTTTATATTGAACATTTTGGTTTTTCATTCATCTTGATAGCTATAAAAATAAAGCAGTTACAGCATTTTCCATAAAACATGCTTTTCACCCAAAACATGGCTGTATAGTTTGTTAAAAGTGACCACTGCTAGTAAACTATATCATTTAAAAAAAATATTGTTTTTAAACTCAGAAAACTATGAAGAAAAAATGGTTAAAAGATTAGAAAATTTTTAAATGTAAAGTGACACCACCTGGTGATTTGAAATGAATTGAACTGCATAGAATTAAACTAAATCTTTAATGTACATTTTTGGTTATGGCAAGCAGGTCCTCCCTGAATTTGAAAACATTCTGTGGAAGAGGTCCTTGTAATGATTTTGTGCTATTTTCTGTATTGTACCATCAAAAAGTTCTATGTCCAGCAGGTCCTTTTTGAATTTGGAAATATTCTGCCAGAAAGGGGTGTTGTAATAGTAATTTGTGCATAATTTTCTCAATTTTTCATAGTTTTATCATTCCATTGGCAGCTTGCATAATCCTAAGATGGCTATTCATAAACAACTAATGTATAACAGAATAACAAAAACTACTGAATTTAACAGTTATCATAATATAAATTAACACATTTTTGCTCTGATTAATTGATTGAAATGGAAATTCAAGATGAAAATCAAAGATGGTAGTTGGCACAGTATGGAACTAATGATACTGCAGTATTAACATCTGTAACTATTTTTTGAAATATTAAGATGTATGAGATAGAAGAAAATTTTGGAATTGAGTCAAAATTATTACATTTCAAAAAATTTATTTAAAACACTACATTTAAATAGGGGTGGGGAAATACACCATTTTGCTCGCCAGTGGCGAGTGAATTTTCTAGCAAGGCGAGTGCATTTTTAGTTTTTGAAAAACTGTAGGCAATAAAAACATTATCAAAGACACTTTTTCAATCTAGATATTTTAACTTCCCAAATTATTACAGTTTAAATAGGATACTAAGTTCTATCTTATATTAAGCTTACCTCTGTTGCATATTTTTCTTAATTTTATAGGAAAATGTATTGTAGTAACAGTAATTTCGTACGTGATTTTGTCATAACTATTTTCATCTGCATGCGTGTTGCATCTTGCAGGCTGGTGAAAAAAATCCTTGGCTGGTAAGATTTTTGAAAAATTCCCCACCCCTGCATTTAAAACAAAGTTTAAAACATGTTTATTGTTTAAAATGGTCACAATGTTACAATTCATAAAAAAAAATTACATTAAAAATATCTAATCAGCTTTATATACTAAAATACATTCAAAATTTATTAAAATTATAAATTAGTCTTTTAATTTTAATTAAGAATTTAAAGTAAAATTATTACCTCTAAAATTGATAACATGTAATTTAGTTTTTTAAAAATATCTCTATTATGATTTTTTATATATTATCAAAATTAAAATTCTATAATGGATTAACATTAATAACCTAATTTTCAAAAACTAACAGTATTTTAGTACTGTTAAAATTTCTATAAAGGTATAATTATCTAGAAACATGCATTTCTGTTTCTTTATCTCATTTTTGTACTATCTGCTACTTTTAATTTTTGTAGTTTTTTCTGATTAAAAATAAAAAGTCAACAGTCATCTTTTAATTGTGTTGTTCAACTTTGTGTAATTCCACAATTGTGTAACATCATTATTGCTGTTTGCTTTAAAGTTAGCAGAAATTGAGAACAATTAATGCTTAGTTTAACTAGTACAGTCAAACACTTAACACGAACATGCTTTACAATTTACTTTTAGCGCAAACTGTTTCGAATTGCCCCATTCAGCTGTATGTAATGAGTTTAAGTTTAAATAACACAAACAACTTTTGATACGAATAAAAAAAGCTTCTCCCAGAGTGTTCGTATTAAGGCGGTTCGACTGTACTAGGATAAATTTTTAGGAAAGTTTGTAATTTTTTTTTTTTTTTTTACTTTATTGTTTTATAATAGCCAAGGGCGGCGCCAGAATTTGCCCGACGTGGGGGCACTGTATCCCCGACAGGGGGGCCAAGTTCATAACATATATCAGAGGTCCAGGTCCCCGCGTGCTGGAGCAGGTCCTAAAAATTGCGTGGGCAAAAATTTGAAGGGCCCAGTTCGTACAAAATAAATTAATGTTCCGGTCTGCGTAAAATTTAAAAAGTTGTCCTGCTTATATGGTCTAGCAAGTATTATATATATTAGCCCCTTCCACCTCTCCCCCAAAAAAAGTTAAAATCTCGACCCGACTTGACTCTATTTCTACAAAACATGAATTTTTACTTTGATATTGTTTTAAACTGTTTTACACGAAGAGTTCTGATCAAAAAGAATTAATCATTTTTTTTTTTTTTTTAACTATTTGGAAAATAGTTGTTGATCTCGGTGGAGAACTGGAAAATCTGAAGCAGATCTGAATCTTTTTATTGGTTGAATTCCGGAACTTATTTTATTTTATTCGTTTTGTGATTGGTCCATATTTAATGTCCAAAAATGGAATACTTCTGTTGACATGATGACAAAAAATGTAATAAAAACTTTTAAAATATTAATAATTTGAAAACAAATTGTGGTAAAGTTTGCAAACAAATTTCATTTAAAAGAGCATTTTTTTCTCTATGTCATTGTGTAAAAGTTTAAAATGTGCGATATTTAGAAGTTTAAAAATTCGCAGTTCCGAAAATTGTAAAACTGAAATTTCATTTAAACCTTGTTTATGTTGGGCCCAGGAATATTAATATTTAATCCATGTCGTACGTAATATATGAGGCATAATAATGGGTGCTCTACTGTATGTATTACTGAATGCAAAAATACAAATGAAAAATTTACATAATTTCTTTAAAAAGTTAAATTATTATTATCAACAAAATTACGAATTCTGCGTATAAAGAAGTTTTAAAATTAAAGCACTCGGGTAAAAATATCAAATTACATACAAACGCAAAGAAATAAGAAATCATTTGAACTTACTCGTATGAAAGACTTGAAACTTTTTATGTACTGCAGAAAAATAGTATAGTTCACACATTCGTAAAAAGATTGAACTAATAAAGTATTTATAATTAGTAGAAATAATAATACAAATGCAAAATTTGCAAAGTCATAAATTTCATTGTTTTATAGTCAGATTCGTTCTTTAAAAGGTCATTGTAGCATTGTTCTTACGGTTACTGTATTATTAATTATATAATTTTTGTAAAAAAAAAGCATTAAATAGACGATTTCGATATTTTTAAATAAAAATACTAGATTAGGAAAAAGAATTAACTCCTTATATCTGTGGTCAATGAACAAATGTCGATAATAGGGAACTGCACCTTATGTAACTCTGAAATATCCTTCAAGACCATCAGAGCAGATGTTTTTCTAGTAATTCCCACAACAACATTGATATGTATAAAGGTTCTTTTTACAACCAATCAGCAAGAATACGTTTGCTGAAGCTAAACAACATATTCATCGATCTCTTTATCATTCTAGCAGTCGAAAAGTTTGTTTTATATTAATTTGCAGAACAGAATTTGAAAACTACTCAAAACAGGTAGTCATGCATTTCCTTTTGGTGAACCGCAGCTGTTCTTTGCAGTTTAAACATCGTTAGATTGAAATCTAAATAAGAATACGAGTATAAAGAAACAACATACTTGGCTAGAACAAAATCTGTATAAAATTGAAATTTCTTTCATATCCTTTTTCATTAAATCTGAACACGTTGCTGTACTAAATACTAATTTCCTTGAAATTAATGTGAAAGTAATTAATCGAGCTAGAATTTTTGAAATATATAAATTTTAAGAGTTTATAAGTACCGCGTTTTACTTTTTTCATCATTTTCTAATTTAGTCATTTTTGAGAAAATGTAATTATTTTATAAACTCTCAAAAACATTTCGCAAAAAATAAAACATATAGGCAGTAATTTGCTGGAACGCACGTGTGGTTGGAACGGATTTTTCTATTACTTGAAGAATTTTCTGTCTTTTGATTGTAGAATTTTTTAAAAAATTGAGATTTGATTCATGAATTTTTCATATTTTGAGAGAAAATAGAGGTAAGTAAAAAATCAGTTTATAATAGAAAATCCTAGTACACAGCGTTGTTGCACAGTTAATTAAACAGTCCTTTAATTAAAAAAAATGCATCTGTAGATATTGGAAGATTTCAGGTAGTTTTAGCATTAAATTGATTAATTTTCTTTATTTTCGAAAAAATGTTCAAATTAAAGCAGACTTTTTTAGCTATAGAAATAATAATAAAAACAATGGGGGAAAATATCTTCAATTTCCATTTTGTTTTAGAGTGTATATTGATCAAATGCACAAAGTGTGATGTTCCAAAATTTGATAAGATCAGAATTTAAATCTGAAACAAAAACTTTAACACAAGATTTCCAAGCGAAATGTAAATGAAGTGAAAAATTGTAAAATAGTTGGGAATATAAAAGTGAATTATTTTAATATCAGAGAAAAGCGATCTGCAATTATAAATATATCGCTGATTCAAACTGCGGGTTATGCATGAGATCTAGCTGCGGGTTAGAGGTCTGCGAGGACCAAAATTTCCTGCTCAACATTGCCGAAGCATTCCTTTGATTTTCATCTTTTCTATTATTTTAATTAATTTCTGCCTTCTGACATAAGATTTTTTTTTAAATTTTGATCTTAGATTTCTCATTTTTACATATTTATAGATAAAAGGGATTTAAATTCCTTTTCTAACACGAATAGTACTAAGCAACACAGATGCCAGAATACCCATGTAATTTGATGAACATGCTGTTTAGGTGTGAGTATTTCAGGTATTTGGTGTTTTTTCTGTATTTTTTGCGGGAGGTGGAGTAGAAATGGCAAAATTAAAGTGCAATTTT
Source organism: Maratus speculifer (assembly GCA_964019185.1). Classification (NCBI taxonomy): domain Eukaryota; kingdom Metazoa; phylum Arthropoda; class Arachnida; order Araneae; family Salticidae; genus Maratus; species Maratus speculifer. The sequence continues at coordinate 59,403 of CAXHSM010001232.1, read as the reverse complement.
TTCTGTTTTTACGGAATCTAATCAATGGAGGGAGGATAGTTCAATTCACGGATTGTTTACTGAGCACGGAATCCTCCGCGGAATGGGTTATATCTGACCTGAGCTAATTATTTATATATCCATTCAACCTGAACCAGTTTTTAAAAAATAGATAACCCGAACTTGACAAAACTTCTAAAATCAATAGTATTCATTCCGAACGCAATTCCAACTCAGTATGAAAAAACAAAATTCCATCTTGTAAAGCAATAATGGAAAAGTGGGGTAACACCCCCAGTAATTGGCATGCACCAGTGATTGGCACATCCTACAAACATGTCTTAAAATAAGATTTATATCCAGTCTTTTAAAAATGCAAGACCATATATCAGTTATATGCTCATTTATGTTAAAGATTATAACTTTGATTTGTGCTACTAGATGACAATATTGCCTATTAAAGGGAAAGAATTATGGCTTCTATCAAGTTAGCCATTTTTGTGCAAATGCTTCTTCTTTCGCTTAAGAAAGGCATGCTTTAGAGGTCTGCACGGGCCGAAATTTCCAGGCCCGAGCCCGGCCCGAAAATTAAAATTTCGGCCCGGGCCCGGCCCGAACGAAAGAAATATTGGCCCAACCCGGCCCGGCCTGGCCCGAACGAAAAAAACATTGGCCCGACCCGGCCCGGCCCGAAAGTTAAAATTTTGGCCCGAGCTCGGCCCGGTCTGGAAAAAAGTTTACAATTCGGCCCGAACCCGGCCCGGCTCAAGTGAATTTCTACAGAACATTGATCTTTAATCTTATGGAAGAGTTCTGACCAAAAAAAATTATATTAGTCTTTTTTTTTTTTCATGTTTATAATCTCCATTTATGCAGAAGTGCCGCAGGCTGCGATATTTACGCTTTAAATGAATCTTTGTTTGTTTTATGTAAATGTTTCAGTTATCACTAGTATTATTAATCCATATTCCCTGTAATGGAGACAAAAAGTCGAAAAAGCGGTATATGGTAAAATTTCCAAAGACAAAATCGCTTTGGAACGAAAAAAAAAAAAAACATTCCCTTCTTAACAGATGTAAATGTTTAATATATTTTTTTCTCTCGTATTGTTGTATTCATTTTGCATGGATTAACATTTTAAAAGAAACTTTCAGTTTTCAGTTTTAAAAAAAATTCCGTCATAATCATGTTTTTTGTGTGTGTGTGTGTGTAATTCTATTTTAAAACGCCTAGTAATCTACGATTCTTTAAAAGGAATAAATTCTAATGTTTAATTGTAGAATAATGACGGCTTAAAAGTATATGCCTTTTTTGAAACATTTTTGAACAAAGCCAAATATTACTGATTTATAAAAAGTCGAGAAAAGGATTTTCATATAGGAAGATTCAATAGGAACTGATTATTTTGGTCCATGAAAACTAGGAAGAATGGAAGTCTCGGCTTCGTACGGAAAAAAAAGTTAGGCCCGGCCCGTCCAGCAAAAAAATTAAGGCCCGAGCCCGGCCCGGCCCGAGTCTTCAGAAGTAAGGCCCGAGCCCGGCCCGAATGCCATTATTGGAAATCGGCCCGAACCCGGCCCGCGGCCCGGCCCGTGCAGACCTCTAGATGCTTTTCAATTCATTATTATCTGATTTATAATATATTTTAAATTTTAATTGACAACAGTTTTGTTTAGTTAAAAAGGGTTACTTTAATTGTGTAAAAGTATTTTCGACACAAATATTTGGATTTCTGAATTAATGATAGATGCCAATTAATGGTGCTTCAATTTTGCTAGTTCCAAGTAATTGGCACCTATTCCAGTTACAAGGAATTCGAAAGGAATTTGAGATTAAACCACTTATTTTGGAAGCACTTTTAAAGTTATAGACTAATTTTGTTTATCATTTGTTTTTATTTGAAAAGATGAAATATTATCAGTAATTGGAACCCATTAAAGCTTCATATGACAATTACTGGAGACAGCATGACAATTACTGGGTATTAATATAAGTATATTGTATTGGTTTAAAGTGTTCATATTTCAGACTAATATGCTGATTTCTTACTCTCAAAAACCTGAAATATGGCATCTTCATCTACGGTAAATTCATTTAAAGCGATTAAACCCAATGCAAAAAGTAAAGTATTTTTTTAATATAAACATGTGCCAATTACTGGATCACAAGGTGGCATACACTGGTGCTCTAGGTGCCAATTACTGGTGATTTCAGCAACTTTTTATAAATATATTTTTATAAAAATACTTTTTCAAATTTTTTTTTTGCTTTTAGTGGGCAAAATAGATGCACAGATATGCATTCTTTGATTTAAAAATATTTCCAAGTAAATATCTTATTTCTTTGTAATGAAAATTGAAGTAAGTTTAAAGACAAATCCTTAATGTGCCAATTATTGGGGATGTTACCCTAGTCTAGTATCAATTATATTTTTTATGTAGAAAAATCGATATATCTGTATATTGATTCATTGACATTCAAATAATGTAATTTTTCATTTTAAAATATATTTTGGGGATACTTTTGGGGAATCTGATAAAATCGAGCCCATACGCTAAAACAATTAAAATTAGCCGACTCGGAAAATAGAAGTCAATCCTAAACTTTCCGAAAAAAAATTAACTTTAGCCAGGTGCGACTAAAACCACCAGTCGAGTTGAGTTTAATTTTCCGGGGAGATGCAGGATCGGGTTTCTACCCGAAACCCGATTTGAGCTAGACATCTCTTCATTTCGACCTGAACCCGAAATATTTCAACCCAACCAAACCCTAATTGTAGCTGATGAAAAAAAATATCCATGCTGTAATGCAGTTATGTAAGAATATGTTTACAAATATATATTCAGTAACAATTTCAGATTTTAAGTAAAAAAAAATCAGTATACATAAATTCATTGACATTCAAATACAGTTTTTCATCTTAAAATAAGTTTTGTAAATTCTTTTGAGAGATCAATTCTTCTCGAATCAAGAACCATAAGTATCAACATCCAACCCGAACCTGAAACAAAGTTAATCCGACACTCAACGACAAAAATTTAGGCTCAACCCGATCCGGTCCAGACTGCGAGTCATGTCAGGTGCAGTTTGCCCCACACGATGAAGCATTCTACTTGTTATCCAAGACAACCCCGACAAAATAATTTTCGTTTTCGTATTTTAACTGAACTAAAAATTCTTCATTACCAAGCCGATCGTAAATCCAAAATAAGCGAAAACTGATTCACAAATTTAATGTAGTTAAAAAAAAAGTATAAAATTGATTTTTAGTATAAATTTTATCTTTTTGTTGAAAAATAAACATGCATAGAGTCATTCATGCATCATCCTATGCTGTCATCCATGTAGATTTTTATTTTAAAAATTCAGTTTTTTTTTCGACAATTCGGGTTTATCTAAACTCAAATTGCAAGAATCAAACTTCAGTCAGAAACCGATGTACAAAAAAGAATTAAGTTTAGTCAATCCGACTTTCAAAAAAAAAAAAAAAAAACTCCATATTTCGACTCAACTTGAATGGGCTGAAATTCAAAAGTCAAAATATTTTCCCCGACGAAATTGAATTTTGACCCCGATGGGGGGGCCAGGTATGCCCGACGGGGGGGCATATGCCCCCACGGCCCCCCCTCTGGCGCCGCCCTTGATAATAGCGCTACCTCAATCATGAAAAATAGTGAACTTTTTTTTATACATAATTTGTTTCCCTGTTATTTTTGTGCTACTAAAAACTGTGCACAAAGTTCAATAAATTTAAGGATTAAAAATTAAAAAGAGTGTTCTTCTTAAGTGTTCATGTTAAAGAGGTTCGCCTGTACTAGGATAGATTTTTCAGAAGGTGTCATTTAATTCTTTCTTTTTAATTTTTTTTTTTTTTTTTTTTTTTTTTATCATAGTGCTACCTCAATAATGAAAAACTTTTTTATAGATAATTTTTCTCCTTGTTACTATTTATGTGCTATCAAAAACTGTGCCCAAACTACAACAAATTTAAGTATTAAAAAATGAAAAATTAAAATTATTAGCACACATATACTTTAACTTAATAATTAAATGTTTTAGTTTAGAATAAAAAATTAATTGTTAATTAATGTTTGGTGCTTATTATAATTATTTTCTTCCTTACTATTTTTTTTTAAATATTTTCATTCTTTATATCTAATTTATTAATTTTTGCTCTTTCTAATCAAAATTATGCTATTAAATAAGAAAAAGATGTTTCAAATGTTAAAGGGGAAAAAATGTTTTTCATTTCTTAAAAAACATGCTTTTTTCCAACCCTGGAATTGACACACCTAACTACTTTATCTATTTCCATGAAAAATGTAATATATATATTTATTATATTTCAAGAGTAGGCAAAATTAATCAAATATTTATAAAAAATAAGATTGATCATTCCATAACTCATAACTTAGAACCTGCTGTTCTAACAGATATAAACTAGTTGGATGTGTCAATCCCGAAACTTTCTATCGCATAAGTACATTTTAATATTTAAAAAAAACAAAAAACGTGGTGACCCCAAAGTTACCCACTATCGAATTACCTCAAACATTTGACCTAGCCTAATGAGATTCTGGTATCCGAAAAGCCTAAAACGCAAAATTTAATTAATATTCTGAGAAAATGAGCTTAGTAGTGCCTCATGTTGGGTAATTTATACTAAAACCTAATAAGCATCTATTGATGTCAAGACCTAACAGAATCTGAAATTTGATGGAATTTCGTCCATTAGTTCTTGAGATATAGTTTTAACAAAAAATTTGCAAAACGTAGCACAGCAACACCATATCTTGGACAATTTATGCCAAAACGTAAAAAAGCGTCTAATTGTGTTATGGTGTAAAAGAATCTGAAGTTTGATGAAATTCTGCGCATTAGTTTTTGAGATATAGCTAGTTTAAAAAAAAAACTTGTAAAATATAGCACAGCAGCACCATCAGTTGAAGGATTTATAACAAAACGTAATCATCATGTAATTATGTTATATGTCATTTTGTAACAAAATGAATCTGAAGTTGAACAAAATCTGAAGTCTGATGAAATTCTGTGCGTTGGTTGTTGAGATATAGCTATTGGAAAAATCGTGCAAAATGCAGCATAGCTGCACCACCTGTTGCAAGGTCAATACCAAAACGTAACCAGCGTCTAATTATGTTATATATTCTAGTGTAAAAGAAACTAAAATTTGATGAAGTTCTCTGCATTAGTTCTTGAGATATAGCTATCGCAAAAATCGTGCAAAATGTAGCATAGCAGTGCCACCTATAGGGCAGTTCACATTAAAACCTTATCAGTGGCTATGTATCTCAAGGTATTGCGGAATCTGTAGTTTGGTGAAATTCTGTGCATTACTTCTTGAGATATAGGTATCATGAAAATCATGAAAAACGTGGCATAGCAGCGCCACCTGACGGCCAATTTACACCAAAACTTAATCAGCGTCTATGTATATCAAGGGGTCACAGAATCTGAAGTTTGGTGAAATTCTGTGCATTAGTTCATGAGATATAGCAATCTTGAATATCATGAAAAATGTAGTATAGCAGCGCTACCTGCAGGCCAATTTTCACCAAAAACCAATAGGCACTAATTCATATCAAGATCTAACTGAATATAAAATTTTATTAAAGTTTGAGCATTAGTTCTTGAGATAGAGCGCCCACAAATTTTTTGTCACATACAGACAGACGGACAGACAGACATTTTCTAAAAATAGTCAAAACGTGTTCAGGACCTTCTAAAACGTATAAATCCGTCGAAAACCGGAAGTCAAAAATTTTCATGAATCCAATACTTTCTTCTTGTAAAGATAGAAGAAAGTAAAAATATTACTATATGTACAAAGATACCATACAATAGGATTAAAAATTGAATGAATAAGAATCAACTCAAAATTTACTTCAGTAAGCAAATATTTTAATAATGTATCAGAAATATTATTTGAATCAGTAAAAAATACTTAATATTAAGAGATACAATTTTTCTTTTATGATTAAAAAGTAAATTAACAAATGTAAATAATATATATATATATATATATATATATATAACTAGTCACAATAATAAAGTTAAAAAAAGTGTTTTTTACTCACTTTAAATAATTGCTTATATTTTCTAAACAGACCACCATATGCTTGCTATTCATCACATCTAAATGCATATTAATTAACTCCAGAAGTCTATCAAGAGATTGACATTTTCTGAGTTGCTCAAGTAAAATATCTAAATTATGCATAGAAAAAAAAAATAATAATACAATAAAATAAAACTGAAAATGTTAAAAATATTTAAGTATATAAAACAATACATATGATTATGCTTTTTAAAGTGTAAAATTAGTTTCAGATATATTTTATCAACAGGATAAGAGCAATGTAAAATTATAAAACTTTTTTCTAAATTAACACTTAGAAGAAAAAAAAATAAAATGATAGCAAAAGAAGAGGAAAATAAGGAAATTCAGCATCTAGAATAAGACTATATAATACCAATCAAAATTTTATGGCAAATAATTTGACAATTCCATAAAAAACAATTGAATTTTTTAATTTGTTCATTTTTATTAATTAAGTATTGAAAACTTAATAAACTAGCACATTTTATTGGCGATAATTTATTAGTATATTTTTAAGGTGATAGAAGTCACTATCAATCCGAATGCTTCAATTGATGAAGTGAAGGAATTTTATGCTTGAAGAGTTTAACTCAGAGTATTAATTGAAAAGGCAACACATTTATTGTGACATACTGCAATCTCAAATTTAAAAACAACAAAATATTTAATATTTAGAAAAAAATAAATAAATGATATTATAACATTTAAAAAGTTTTATTTATTTTTTTGTTTAAATCAGTTAAACACCTTACACACAGTAAACCTTACACCTAGCAGGTAATTACTTATAATAGTTTTTTTAATTACTTGAATTTTATTTTAAGTTTTCATACATTGTTTAGTTATAAGACCACAAATATTAAGATAATTTTTTTTCAGTTCTATTGTAATATTTTCCATTCTTTTTTTTAATCATTTATTTACAATATAATTATAATAATAAATAATTCAAAGAAGAAAAGAAAAAAAAAAAGTCTAACTCTTTTTACTGATAATATATTTGAATGACATATTGAAAATAATTTTGTTGAACACCAATAATAATATTGTTATTAATAATGTACCAACAATCTTTTCTTAGAAATGGCGTTCTAACCCAGAATCTGTCTCTAGAAACAGAATTTACATATGGTGCTTTATACCATTTGTCAATCCTGACATTGTTTAACCTCAGTCTAAAACAACAGAAGTTGCAGATTTATGCATGAGCGAATCTGTTTAGTTAGCTCTTAAAATATACATTTTCTTTTCATATAAGAGCCCAAGATTTATATATATATATAAAATAGCAATAGCACAACTGGGCTTTAAAATATGAGATTTATTGCCTAATGCAATAAACAAACATGAAAATGGGAGAAAATGTACTTTTTAAAAAAATATGCACTAAATAAATTGCTTCTCAAGATTGTAGTGAAATGTATCTTCTGCATTTTTAAGAGGTTGTTGTTTCACCCAATAATTATTTCAAATTAAGAAAAGTCCAATTTCATTTGTTTACTGCAATTTAGCAACTATTTATTGTAATGTTGAGAAAATAAGGGTTTCTTTAAACCAGGGCTAAAAGTAAGGGAAGGCAAAGGAGGTATGCGTCCAAAGTGCCAGAAGGAATGGGCACCAAATAAAGATTTTGTTAATCATTTTTTTTTTTTTCATATCTATATTCAGCACAGTATTGTTAAAATCATACTGCCTGGGGTATGCCAAAGCACAGAAATATCTAGGCATGATATTGCATAAGGATCCCATAAAAAGCAGAATTTTTTAAGATTCTTTTCAATTCCATTTTCAAGATTTTAATGAATCAATATTTGACAAAGCAAATAATGCAATTCAGTGTTACATATTTTAAATAAGTTAGCTATTAGAAAATTAGTCAAAGCCTCTTTGTAAATATGCATTGCAGAGGAAGAGAAGGAAGGAACATACACAAAAATCCATGTTTGCCCTACGTGCAAAAAAGATTAGTTTCAGTCCTGTTTAGGCCTTTGAGACTGTGACCTTCATTTTAGTACAGTTGGATCATGTAGTTTCAAGACTTGTTGGATTGCAGCTAAAACACAGCAGTGCTTTACACACTGTCTTTTTACTCATCTACACCAGTGGATTTGATTCACTTATGTGTGTTGGTTTAATGAGGATAAAAACTCAATACTAAGAGACACTAAGCGAGAGTGAAATAATTCAATGGTAATAAGTCATGTGTACAGTGCTGTTTAGTTTACTTCATTTATATATATGTATTATTTGTAGAAGTTAATGAAGTTAATGCAAAAAGAAACAATTTAGTCTTATTTGTGTCAACTTCAGATAATATGTACAAATTAATTACATCTGTATGAACCTGAAGTCATAAAAAATGTGTCAGTGCTTTTCTCTTAGGTTGTCAACTGTGACAGAATCTTCCTTTCACTTAACATTTTAAATCTTATATGCAATAATAATAAAAAAAAAGATAAAAATTTTTTGGGGTAGTTCAATGTGTATAGTATTTAACTTTGTATAATGACATTTCAAATTATATGAATTGAGTAATAATTTAAAAGTGGCAGAGATAAATTTTAGCTATAAGCAAGTGGAAATTAAATCAGCAAAAGCTATAAAATTAATTTTTTTAACAATGGCAAGATCAATTTTATTAAATACTAAATTTAGATTGTAGTAAAATAATGTAAAATATAAGTTAAGGAATAATTATATATGATTCTAAAATTAAAAGATTAAAGGACAGATTTTAATCTGAATATTCTTTTATGATTTTGAGCAATCTAATCCATGTTCTTATATATAAATACAATTTCGATAAAAATCCATGATCTAGAGGTATTAAAAATTGAGCTTACTTTACTCTATAAGATAATTTAAGCTACCAGTAAATTTTAACCTGAATGTTCTATTATGATTTTGAGCAATACTTTTTTGGGTATGGTAAGGACACAATTCTATTTTGGATATTACAAAAAAAAAATTACAGTAACAGAAATAAAGTACAGTACAAAATCCAGAGCCCTCGGTATGGCATAGATCATATATTACATGATGAAACAACAAATATGAAAAATAAATTTATCGCCATTCAAATATGAGACAGAAAAACAAAATATTGTGCAACTTTAAAATATTTTTTAAAAATGTAAAGGGGTATCTTCATAAATTATTCGTTTACATTTTTAATGTTGTAATTTGTACTTATTATTTTTAACAGCTGCATAGGATGTTAACTTCTATTATTTTATCTTTTCATTTTTTTCTTTGACAGAAGTGCAGTTTATCACATTTCACTCAAAAAATTTTGGAGCACACCTTAACACTTTGAGAAGACAACTAGCAGCAAAAAAAAAAAAAAAAAAAATTTTGAAGCACTAATGAAGATTCTTTTGAAACAAACGGCTAAACACTACAGGATGAAATCTTTTGATCAATCACACGAAATGATAAAAATTTTAAACTTCTTGTTTCAGTTTCACACACATAATTCACCAATAAAAATTTGAACAATTTTGAAGCCACTGTGTTGTTTTTTATTCACTTTCACCACAAAATCTCACAGATTCAATGTTAAGTACACAAAATGGAGAGGTGTGCATTTCTTCTAACACCGAAATAATAACCAATAATTTAGCACAACTTGTATGAGCACTGAGAAGGATAATTTTTTTTAGCATAGACGCCATTGAAATTTGAAACATAGCCACTGATTTTCTATAATTTTAAAACTGTATCACAAATTAATCTTTCACAGTTTTTTTTTTTTACAGACACCACACTGGGCCTGACTTGGGCACGATACAATTTTTTTAATTTTCACAAACACAGAGCTAGAACTGAGCACAAAAACACTTTTTTTGGATTACGAAGCACAAAAAGATGACAACAAAAATTGAGATTGCACAGTAAGGGTTTCATTTTTCCCTTATGTCAACTCGCACAGGACATACAATCAGAACATGATTTGGAGCAGTGGGGAGGAGAACCGACGATTTTTAGGATCGCAAATTTAATGATGAAAAGTTGGAACTAGTAACAGAAGAGGTGAATGACCGTGATGACAGAACTTTGTGCTGAAACACTTCGGAGAAAGTTGTAGAATGGGAAAAGTTTCGCTCTTCCGTATGCAGTGGCGAGTCAAACCAAAACACAACAGATGATTTAAGAGTCTTTCGAACCACACAAATGCCTGGGGGATGACACTGTAGAAGGTTCACTATTAACAATGCAGTTTCAGAGCTGATAGTCCAATAAAGCTATGCACTCGATGCCCAACATTGTGCGCTCTCTTTTTTTTATGTTGGAGGAACTGGTGAGGCACCATAGGTTTTATGGCGGCGATCGTACATGATAAGATGAAGTACCCAGGTGAAAGAAGTGAGCGCAGTGGTAATAAAACTCCAACATCTTATGAACACAAAAGTTGACTTTTATTAGTTGAAAACATGAGAGGCCAAAAAATCTGTAACTATTGAAAAGTACAGGAATCACGCCGTTTGCCTGAAGACAAAACGACACGCAGAGCGCCCTGTTTGGCTGTCTTACATGAGTCAGAGCAGAAGTGAAGATATACATTTCTATCTGCTTGCTTTGTGAGCAAGGTTGCAGTTACAAAAAATGTGTAGTAGACAAAATGCACAGCACTTTCTAACAGCGTCAAGGTTATGCAAAACAGTTACATTACATGCTTAGTAACAGAAAATATCAGGGTTGCTATAAGACTGAAATTCTGTGGTTAAAGAGTGTTGTTTGCTCTATGCATGTCTGTTTTTGGATAGTACAGAAAGACTTACATTTCAAATGATTCATCACATCTGGGAGATTTTAATGATTAGCTGAGCACATGGGGAGAAGGTTAATGGAAAATTTATTATAAACTGCGGCTGCACTTTTCACATGGGAAGGAATGAAAAAATGTGCAGTTATAAGCCAGATTGAATTTTGGTTTACACTTATTGTGATGCAGATAAGAATTATTAACAGATCTTTCTCTAAGTGATAAAATCAAAAACAACAACATCATTTTGTTCAAAATGATGTTTTTCATTACATGAAAGAGGATTTCTAAAAAGTATTAATTTCACTTACAAAGTTATAAAAGGGGGAATGACTAAGTATTGACGTACAACTTTAAATGTAAGATTATATTAAACACAAACATTTATTTAAGGAGGGAAGTGATTCCAAGTTAAAAATTTAAAGTTTCAATTTTAATTGTTCAGATTTTGATGGGGGAGGAAGGCAGGATAATATGTGACAGGAAACACAGCCACACTCGGAACTTTGGTGATTCTAAATTTTGGATAATTTTCAGTTTATTTGACAAAAAAATTAATCTATCAACCTCCCTTTGCAAAAAACAAAATAAAGTATATGATTTATGTCAATAACACATTTTTAATATTAAAAAATAATATTAAAACAGATTTTTTAATAGAGATTTTTTTAAAAATAAAACAACAAAATTTATTCACATTGGACACATCATTTCCCCGCAACACCAGAATTTTACATCATATTTAAAACAGAAACATCTTTATGATACTGAAAAAAGATAACACCTAAAAATAATAACTAAAATAGATATGAGTTTTTAAGATATATAATAATAATAAAAAAATCTATTCATGGAGTTTGGAGAGAGAAAGAACTGTGTTTCTCTGCCACTGAAGTCACATATTTTACTGGTTCCACATTAAAACATAATGAGCTGGAAAAAAAATAATAAATAAATAAATAAAAATATAAAATTTTTGAAAAATTTCTAAAATTTTTTGTAAAAATTTACAAATTCTTTTCATAGTTTCCCCCCCCCTCCCCCCAGATTTTGGAATTTTAGATAACGAGTTCTATAATGTAGTGCTAAAATTACAATTCACAATACATTGTTTACAAATTTTGTAGATTTGAACATAAATTACTAGCTATTTTAAGCAATGACTAACGGTCGTATATAATACAAAAGCAAAAGGTCAGTCAAATCCCAAATACTCATCATACATCACATATGCATCTAGATTTTACACATAAATTTTGAAGGAAAAGAAAAAAATAAAACCATGCGCAAGCAAACAAAAAATATAGTATAACTCTTTCTTTCTTTCTTTTTTTTTTTTTTTTTTTTTTTAGAATGGCATTAATTATTTAAACCTTACTGTTGTAAATATCCAAAGACTTTTATTTTACTTCTTTAGTACAAAAATATATTAGTTATTAGTACACTTATACTGAAACAAAAATAAACTAAATATACCTGTATCTGGTTTGTATATCTTGCTTAGAGGAGTAGGGTAAGTTGGATTAGGTAAATTTTTATCAAACTTGGAATACAATACAGGAAAAGCTGATGTTCGTATTTGACAGCATTTTGATGACCATAAATATAGACCATTCCTCAGCACACGTAAACTTTTTCTTTGTAACATATTTATTAGATCTGCAATAACAGATAATACATATAAACACTGTAGAACTATGTAATAATTCATTACAAGTAACCATTAACTACAAGGATTTATATATTATATATAACCCAACTCTTTTGTATAAAAATTGTGCAATTTGGGGTGCATATATGTACTATTTAGAGGGAAAAGAGATAAATGATATCATGTCAGATTTCATAAACAAACAAAAGTCAACAAGCAAAAAATACCTATAATTACAAATTCTTCTATAATAGACAATCAAGGTACACTGAGTAATATATTTTTTAATTTAAAAAATAACAGAAATATTTTTAAATAACAGATAAATAAGAGAAATATTTTATTTATGTTTTGAGAAATATTTTTAAATTTTAACTCTCTGAGCATTCAAGGGCCTTGCTGCATTTTTAATAAGCTCAGATTAATTTAAAGTTACTTTTTCAGTTTAGTTTTAGTGTCAAAATACTTACTATATAAGATTCTTCATCTTATATAATTCTTTCATCCTGTTTCATGCATTCAATTTAAATTGTTTCTCAGGAAATTGAAAAATAAGCTGCTTAGAGAGTTATGGCAATTTTGATTTTAGCAAAAACAAATAGAATATTCAGGGCGGGATGGCAAGATTTGTGTCCAAAATTTTGAAATCCCATCCAAAAAAATATAATGGGCAACAGATTTCCATCCAAAAAATTTTCAATTTTCTGAAAAATTTTGCATTTTGAAAATACATTTAACCCCAGCGACCACCTTGCAACATTCTTGATATTTTTGCACAACTAATGGACATATTTTGCAAGTTTCTTATTGCGAAAAACTTTTGAAATTCAAGATTTTTTTCCTGCAATTAATTGGGCAAATATTTTTCTACAAACGATTCATAAAATTTGCGTTATTTTCAATGACTTACTGACTTCCATGATTTCCATCCAAAAAATTTTCAATTTTCTGAAAAATTTTGCATTTTGAAAATACAATTAACCCCAGCGACCATCTTGCAACATTCTTGATATTTTTGCACAACTAATGGACATATTTGGCAAGTTTCTTATTGCGAAAAACTTTTGAAATTCAAGATTTTTTTCCCGCAATTAATTGGGCAAATATTTTTCTACAAACGATTCATAAAATTTGCGTTATTTTCCATGACTTACTGGGGCTATATGCTGTTCTACGTATGATGACTATATGCTGTTCTGAATTTCCCCCAAATTATGGAAAACAGGTCATCAGTCCAGAAACACAGACATGAACAGAAAAATATTGTGAATTTTGACAAATGGTTGCTGAAAAAGTTAATTTTGTATCTAAGTTTGGAAAAATTGAAGTTAATTTTCGTAATTCTATGCAATGTATAGTTATGTAACAGAGTGGATATATAAGATTATCCACTCACTGATCAATCACTACAAATGATAAAGCCTTAAAAATCATTGAGAAAATTAATTTTTTGACTACAGATAAATTCAATTCATTTACTGACATTTTACATCGATTTAACTATTTGATTTTGAAAAAAAAAAAAAAAAAAAAAAAAAAGTTGAAATATCAAATGTACACATTTTTAAGAATGACCTAAATACAAAATATTCATTTTGAAATAGTTTTTGCAGTTAAAAATGCAGTTTTGGAGAAGAAATTATACAATTTTTGAGCGGCAAAAAGTGATTTTAGTGCAAGTTGAAATGTAAAGTTTTTTTTTTTCTTTTCAACAATGAAGCAAGCCAAAATATGAGACTTTATGTTTTAATATTCATGATATCCAGTGTTTAATTTGCACTGTAGTTTAGCTCTGGTACTTCTTTGTTTCAATGAATATTTAAATATTGATCAGAATTTACAGGAACTCATAAATATTGCATTTCAAATCCCGGTGGAACAATGCTTCCAAAAAGTCAAAGCATAAATTATCTAGTTTCATTTCCCTCTTATCACCAATTCAACTTTTTTATACTTTCTACCAAAGTGTTTTCATATATGTGATATACCATGTTGAGTTGCACTTGCACACATACAAGATTTTCGGTTCTGACATTTTGATATAAACAGTGCTTAATTTGCTCAAGGACTCAAAGGAGGGCAGCTCTATACCAGGGTTTTCTTTTAAAAAACCCCAAAAACCATGGTTTTTTTGGTTAAAACCGTTTTTTTTTTAAATATGATTTCCTATTACATATACTATACATACATATTTATCAATAAAAAAAAAAAATTTTTGAATATGTAAGTAATAACTTGATTTAAAAGTAATTCTAATCAATGTTAATATACAATTTTTCAATTTAATTGTTCAATTTAATATACAATTAGTTATGTAGATAATTGAAATCATTTAAATATTAAACATTTTTAGAAAAAGGTGTCTTTTATTTGATAAATAAAATGTTCTACATAATCAAACATAGATACCTTGAAAATCTTAATATACAATCTTTTAATTATTAGCACTATAAATAAATATATGATGCAGTTTCATAAATAAAACTTCATATATATTTTCACAAGGCTATTCAAAATAATTTCTTTGAAATTCTTGTTATATGAGATGTCTGATTTTTCAGTTAGAAAACTATACATGAATTATCTTTTATTGAAAATAAAGCTTTTTATAAAGAATTTTTGGAATGATTTGAATTTAGCAGTAGAGTCTACATACTTTAAGAACTGTTGTGTGTTGCTTTTTGACATTTCTTCTCTAAAACTATCAGTTTAAAAAAAGCAACAAACAAAATTCATAAAGTAAGCAAAAATGCCTATTTAATAGCTTTTATGACTAGTGAAAACATTGATCTTAAAATATAAAGCAGTTTTATATACACTGTCTTCCACTAAAGCATTTAAATAGCCATGAGCCTACACGCTATATTTTAACACTTAGTATTTTTAAATGTCTAAACAAAAAATTACAACTTTTTAGGTATTTTTATAAGATTTTCTTTCTATTATATCTCAAGCAAACCTTGCCTTGTCCCTTTCTCCCCAATTTTCTCGGCTGATATAAATAGTGGGTTTGGTTTTGCAATAGAAGATTTAAAAATACCTTATTGCACATTTTAATTAAATGTAAATAGGTGCTTCCCTAGTGCCAAATTTTTTAATCTCTTCTCATTCCACTTTATATCATGAGTTTCTTTTTTATTCTTAAAAGATAATCCTCCCAATCAAGAAAATTTTTTTTTAGAATTTGACTGAAATCTTAAATTTCATTTTATGTTATTAACTGTAAATCTGCGTTTCACAAAGTAAAACTTTATTTCTAAATGTTACATATTTTTAATCCATTTTGTATTTGCCAACTTTACATAATTAGTATTCTTTATAGATTCATATATGTCCATCATTGCATGAAATTTGCATTCTACATGCATACTAACATTACCGAGAGTAGACTCAGTATGTCTCATGCTGACTGCTGAGATAAGACTTAAAAATGGAAACTACTTACATGCAATAATTTGACACACTTAAATTACAAAAATTAGAAAATATTATATTAGTTTTGTTCTAAAAAACCAATTGGTTTAAACTATGGCAACCCAGTTAGTAACAGAATAAAAAATGAATAAATGCAAAATCCCTATTCCCAATGCAAGAAAACAAAGGCTAAACCCAATAAACACACACACACACACAAAAAAAAAAAAAAAAAAAAAAAAAAAAAAAAAAAAAAACAAGTATTTATTAGCATTAAAATCAAATCAATGGAGAAAATTACTTAAGAATGTCATATTCGAGGCTTTGAGAAATGATGAAATCCTTAATAAATCTTAACTAATAAAGCAATTTAAATAATAAAAGTGCACTTTTACCTTGACTCTGCCCTTCTGGGCTATAAATGTTTTACAATTAATGCTTTTATATATACATATATATTTAAGCCTTTAAAAAACAGAAAAAAAAGTAATTTTTTTCTAACAAGCTAATTTGTAAAAAATTGATTATTCTCTCATGTAGATTTACAGCTTATATGAAAAGTTGGGTTGATTAAAATTATTTGTCATTTTAGAAATTTATTAAGTCATCATTTTTCTACAACTTTGCTTGTAGCTTCTGCATAACTTGGATTTTGCATTTTTTAATGTATAAAATGAAACATAAAAAAACCAGACGAAAAAAACCCAGCATGATTTAAAAAAAAAAAAACATTGGTTTAAACCAAACAACCCTGCTCCATACATATTTATTTTTATTGAATATTTAAATATCAGTCAAAAAACACTGGAGTTTACATACACAGATAACAAATTTTCAACATTTGAACATTTAAAAAAAGTCTACTAATAGTAAAATTTTATTTTTTAAGTGAATATGATACCTTTCTAATATCATTAGATGTTTATTGTATGTTATTTATTTCATAAAAAAATTAGATGACTTGAGCAGGGTTAGCATGATTAAAATCAACTGATTTTTTTAAAATCATTTGATTTAAATAATTTTTTTTTTTTTGAATGATTGAAAGAAACCTATTGCTTCTGCCCTAGATACAATCCAAAAAGAGGATTGTTCCCTTGCCGAATGCACATATCCAGGGGTGAGGAATTTTTCCATATTCTTACCAGCCAAGGAATTATTTCATCAGCCCGCAAGATGCAACACACACGCAGTTGAAAATAGTTATGACAAAATTGCATGCGATTACAGACAAAATTTCTATTAACACAATGCACTTTCATAATTCTTTTTTCTATAATATTAGGAATTATATGTAACAGAGGTAAGATTAATATCAGATAGAACTTAATGCCATATTTACACTGTAATAATTTGGAAAGTTAAAATATCTAGATTAAAAAAGTGTTTCTGATAATGTGCGTATTGCCTACAATTTTTCAAAAACTAAAAATGCACTCGCCTTGTGAGAAAATCCACTCGCCAATAGCAAGCAAAATGATGTATTTCCCTACCCCTGCACATATCAATGGAAAATTTTGGGCAAAAAGTTAGAAAATATATTAGATAAAGATAGAATTATAAAATTTAAAGCAAGATATGAATAAACTATTAATGGCTGACATTTTGCTGGAGTTAGTTCCTCTGTTTTAAATCGAAATGAAATTTCACTTATTATGTAGGAAAATAATGAAGGTTTGGCATTCATTAAAGAAAATTGGCCAAATCTTCTCACCACTGTAGCACATATTAAAGCAAAAAAATGGCCCATTCCAAAAATTACCATTGCTTGAGAAAAAAGTTTCAGATATTATGACAGATTATGATTGGTGGAAGTCTTTTTATGTAATGGGAGGTAAAGAGAGAATCAGCAGAATTGAAATTTAATTTATTTACCAAATATCAATAGTCGTGGCTTCATCTGCTGGAATAAAAAGACAATTTTCTTCTTTTGGACGAGTTCATTCAAGCCTTCATATTAAATTAGGAATGGACAAAGCTTTTAAATTAGTGTTTTTGTTCAAGCATTTAAATCCCCAATTTATTTCTATTTGCTTAAAAAATATTGACTTAATTGTGATTTTTATCCCTTAATAAACAGCTTGCATTAAATGAAAATTTAATTTGTTTTATAAATTTTACCATTTTCAACTCATTTAAATTTATTTCTTATTTAGTGTGCACAATTCAATTAGAAAATAATTGAATGGCTTTAGATTAAAGTCTAGATGTTTAATTTTTAGTACCAATCAGTAACTAGAATATAGTATTTTCTTAACTAATATAATTATTTCTTATATTATTTTAATAAATTATAAATATTATTTATTCTTTTTTAGTTATTTATTATAAAAAACTGCTCCATGTATTGTAGAAACATAAAGCACAATAATTAAAAATAGAATTCTAAAAAAATCAAATAAATCTGATTAAAAAAAAAAAAAAAAAAAAAAAAAAATGATTTTTTTAATAAAAAAAAAAAAAAAAATTATGATTTTTTTTCCAAACCTGGATTTGAGTAATTAAAATTTTAAGTAATTACTGGATAGGATTTAACCCATCCAGTAGCAGCATAATTCCTGATCACTTAAAAAATTGATTAATATTATAGTTCAATTACTCTAGTCATCATGATCAGAAATTAATTCTAAATGATTCTAACAAAATTAACTGGTTTACCTAACATTGATTATAAGTACAGTAGACTTCCTCAAATCTGCAACTCTCTAAAATCTGCACATAATTTACAGATGTAAACAATGAAACTTTCAGTTTAGATAGGGGGACAAAAATTGACTTATTAAATTTTATATCAATTCCATATGTATTTTAATTGGTAATTTTTGTTAATGTTACTGAATTCATGTTTGTCATAAAGGAAGAATAAATTTATTTATGAAAGAAGTCAAGATATTGCTGATATAACTGGTAATCCCAATCTTCTTACCAAATAATTTTACGTGCTATTCAAGCTTTTTTGGAAATTAAGCCTGGCTAAACCTGGAATAAAATTTCCTTATTTTATGATTTGGATGTGAATGAATAATGTACCTTTATGAGGCAAATTTCATTGATTAATTTAGGAAAAATACATTTGGGTGATTCTCTCCAAATAGACCAAAATAAGAGTTATGAGGGAGTGACTGTGAGCGAGTGATGAATTTTAACAAAATGCCCATTTACTTTTTTGCCATTTTTTGAATTGAGATTAGGCTTAGTGGGCCTTAACTATATCCAAATACTTATAAATCAGTAATAACTTAAATTGTATAATATTTACCTGCATCTAGTAGAGGCTGATGAAAGAGTGATGAGGTGCTAAGCCTTCCTCTTCACTCCCTCATCAACCTCTACTGAATGCAGGCGAATAGTTAAAAAAATAATTATCACTGATTTGTAAGTATTTGGATATAGTTAAGGCCCACTACTAACCCTAATCTTAATTCAGATGATGGCAAAAAAGAAAATGGGCATTTTGTTAAAATTCATCACTCCCTCATCTCTTATTTTGGCCTATTTGGAGAGAATCGCCCATTTAATCATACATTATTTATTTTTAATTTGACTTTTGCATTTAATATTTTAATCATTTTAAAAGTTATCAAAATTTTTATTATTTTAGTTTATTACTTATTTTAATATTTTATTATATTGTAAGTAGGGATGGGACGAATATTCGGCCACTATTCGGTATTCGGCCTTTTTGCCGAATATTTGGTTGGCCGAATATTGAAGGCTTGTTGACCAAATACTTCGGCCGAATACCTGTAGCCGAATATTTAGAGATATCTGGCCGAATATTGGTAAAATCTCACCAAATAGTAAAAGATATCTTGCCAAATAAATTTAGGATTTAAAGAATTTCATTTCTTGCAATTTTTTTTTCTCTAATCCAAATTGGCGGCTTCATTTATGAAGTCATTCTCATTCTTACTTACAAAATATACAATTATTCAATTGCTAAAAAATACACAGCCTTTCTGTATTACCTATAAAAGTTAGTGATATTTTAGAAAATGCTGCCAAGTTGGAGATTTAACTGTACGGGAAGTGTCTTCATTAAAGAATGATCTATTACAATTCAAGATATAAAAAAACTCATAGAAAAAAAAAAAAAAGAAAAACACTGCCTTATTCTAAAACACTTCAATATTTATTAATGTCAGCAAATTCCATGCACATATTAAAAAAAGACTGGTATGAAATTCGTAACTTATTTTCTGCAAAATATGAAATGAAAAAATTCATTCACTAGGTGTATTAACGAAGATTCATTTTAAAAATTAGATACCAAATATCACTATTCCAAATACAACGGTACATCTGAAAACCCAACTAGTGGCAAACTAGATATGCATTAGATGAAACAAATTGCTTTATGAAGATGTTTTATAAGTATTTAAACATAAATTCTAAATACTGAACAAAATAATTTTTTTATACTATAGTTTTCACTTTTAAAAATTTATTTGCATAATTACCGACATAAATATGTAACATTATGTATATATTTTTAATTTATATATTCCTTCATTCATGTTGTTATCAATTTATGTTTATCCTTTTAATGCTTGTTGAATAAGTGGAATATTGAAGTTGAATATTGTATGCGCCAATTCAAATGTCAAAGATTTTGTTACTATATGCATTCTACTTTAAGTATAACATTTTGCTTTAACGTAATTTGTAATTTAAAGCTTGGCAACTGATTATAGAGCAGTCTCATTTTTACGAATTTGCTTATCATTAAGGACACAGACTCTAAATGATCAAATTTACTTTATTAAAGGTTATTTCAGAAAATATCTCCTCGTGAGTTCTGAGAGAGAGATTAAGAATATTAATTTTGGATGCAAGAAAGGGTAAAAGTATCATTTGATAGTAAAAATGAAGTACATTCTTCATATTTTAATGGATATATCTTACCATCCTGACTCATTGAAAATCAATTTGATGTACATTAAGATAACAGAATGTAATGCAATTTCATAATTTTTTTGTGTTAAAATAAGTGTTTCAAATTAAAAAATACATTTAGAAGCACATTTAAGAGTAATAATTATTAATTAGTTCCTATTTTTAAAATTATATATAATCAAAATTAATTTTCCTTTTTGAGAAAAAAAAAGTTGGTATTCGGCCTAATATTTGGCCGAATATTTGGTATTCGGCTATTCGGCCAAATCACTATTCGTCCCATCCCTAATTGTAAGCATTCATTATAGTTTCAGTTGCTGTATTAATGACATTCAAATGACTGGTCATTGCTTTGTTTAAAAAATGTAAACAAAGCAATGATCAGAAATCTGCAAAATTCTGAAATCCGCACAATCTCTGGTCCCGAGCTGTATGGATTTGAGGGAGTCTACTGTATATAAATTTAATTAAGATAGAAACAAAACATCGAAACCATCAAACAATGATTTGTTTGATAAAAACAATTTTTAATTCAATTTAATGAGGAAGTCTTTCTCACTTTTAAATATTAATAGCAAAACAAACTAAATTTAAACCTGAAAAACATGCATGCTAGCCAAGATTAAATATAATAGTAATTCAACATATGCAGAGTTGTGACAAAATCAAATGCTACAAATAAAGGGATACTGTAATTAAAATTTAATCCACCCCCCTTCCTAAAAGAAAGGTTATAAAAAAAAAAAAAAAAAAAAAAAAAAAAGTTATTTGAGCAACTATACGCATAGGAAAATAAAATTCTTGGGTTGTTTCAGGTGCATTTTATGAATATTTCTGCCTAATGGAATAGTGTGGTACTCAGCATCACATGCTGAGAGTAAAATAAACTGTACTTTTCCAATGTAGGGCTCCTGACATGACAGATAAAATATTCTTGGCATGATAAAGATATATGACATTTTCCTGGAAGCCTATTCATTGTTTCATATTCACAAGCAAATTTTCAATATTTATACAAATTATCATGAAGAAGCTATAAATTTTAAAATGTGCGTGGTAAGAGAAAGAAATGCAAATTTCATGAGCAATGTCATTTAGATTAAATTTATAGGTGAAGGAAAAAAAAAAAAAAAAAAACATGTCTTCAAAAACATGAAACATTTTTCTCGACCTGTAAAAAGCGAAAGTTTGTATTCATTTGACAATCACCATAAAACTTTATTAAATCTCCTTTTATTTCCAAGATTTTGGCTAAGGCATTAAAATTCCCTGCCTTATGTCAACAATTATAAAATTTTCTGATTTTTACAGGTTCTCCAGTTGGTGACTAATTTTTGGAACAAATAGCATTTTTTGGTACTTTAAAATTTTGATCACAGAAATAAACAATTCTGCTAATCGTCATACTAAATCAACAATTTATAAAATATTGAAAAAAAAAATGCTGTACTTTTCTGAAATCAGAATACATGCCATAATAAAAATTACACGAAAATAAATTAGTTATTAGAAAAGTAAAAATTAACTTGAAATAACGTAATAAATCCTTTTTGAATGTTTTGCTAGTATTGAATGCGAGTGAAATTTTTTAATATTTTATTCTTAATTGGAAAAGAAAAAAAAACTAGTAAATTTTAATGATAAAGTATAGTGCTGGTTTACACACAGTCATAGTTATTGTTATCATTCAAATCGGAAAAAAAAAAAAAAAAATCGCTAAAAAGTAATTTATCTTGAAAACTGCAAGAAAAAATCACCTATAAATGTCTTCTCGGGAAGATAGCAAGATTATATAAGTATTTCAATGTCAGCTCATAACAGGAAACACTGGTCTATATATTTACTGATAGATATTGGAATACATTTTTAGTTTGAATATTAATTAAAAATATGTCTAATCCAAGTAGCATTTCATTAATAAATATTGATATTTAACCACACGTGGTCCATTGCGTTATTACGAGTACGACTACGAACTTGTTAATTTGTAAACAAACCACGAGACTGTTATTTTTACAACGATTCTTTTCTACTAAGCATGCGCACCAGTAAATTTTCCTGCGCAAATCAAACATACGCTCTCTGGTAGAGAAAAATTTAAGCTTCTGTTACAGGAAAAGTTTGTGCAACTTAACATAGAAAACTGTCGAAATTTCAACATTTAAACATTGATAATTCAACAGGTTCTTTCCATATAATCAGATATTCTTCAATATGATAGATTTGAGATTCAAAAAACAATAGATATAAGATCTTTCACAAAAATGTGTATAAAAAAACATAAATGCAAAACGACGTCGTGAAGAATGGATCCGCTTGTTAAATTCGTTACCCTTTATTAACATGATATTTTTTCCATTTTTGTGTGATAAAATCTTACCTAGTTTTGTTATAATGCATTGCATATCTGAAATATTCAGTTTTTTTCTTTTTTACACATTTTTTCCGTTTTTTGGAAGAGAAAATTCTTAAAATTTAAGTCCCATAACTCAGTAAATTTTGATTATAGAGTAATGAATCTTTACTCTTTCACTTGTTTTAAAATGCTGAAATTTTTTCTATTTTAATTTGAGTGTTTAATTTTTAGAAAATATTTTAAAAATAACTAGTTTGAAGCAAGTCGATTTGAAAAGACACAAAATCAAACGCATCTTTAAAAGCATGATTTTTTGAAAAATGAAATCGGACAGGAATATTTTGTTTTGGTGATAATGAATGTTATGATTAAAAATAACATATTCTATTAATTCTTTTTTTTCTTTTGAGAGCAATGCTCAGTTATAGGAAAAAGTGATTGTCAGTTGACATCTGTTTTTACATAGACATTGTCCAAAAAGTATGTATGAATATATGTGTATATTTTAACCATAAAATATTTCTAGAAAATGCTAGTTCTTGTTCTTTTATTGTGACTGACAAAAGAAAATGAGATTTCTTTACAAAAAATCATCGCAAAAACTAAAATTCTTGCTCAGTGCAAGAGATAAAACCGTAATAAAATAAACTATAGCTCTTTGGCCGCTCCCCAAAGATACTACACTGGAAGAAAGGCAAAAGACTTAAATAAAATCAAACTAAAGCGGAAAAGACCGGGAGGCGGCAGCACAAATAATCACCTCATCGAGTTAGAAACTGAAATTCCAGAACTAAACAAAATTTGATTCATATATTAAAATGCAACTGCACTGCCAAGTCATATTTTGGTAAAAAAAAATACTTGCAAATCCAATTTAGTGGTTGACGCGTCAGTTTACCATTATGTTTTCCAGCACCCAAAGGCATGAAAAAATGGAAGACTTGGAGCAGGAAAACCTACGAGTGAACCACTAAAGTTGGATTAACACGTGCTTTCTACCTAGATATGACTTGGCAGACCAGTTGCATTCTATTATGCAGAAAGTAACTTTTATTAAACATCAGAAACGTACATCGATTTCATAAAATGCGAAATAGTTTAATAGAATTAAAACACGGCCCAAACAATGTTTCCTCATACACCCCGTATGTGGAATACTTTTGTGTTGCAATGTAAATTATGAACTTTTCGCATCACAGATTGTACAAAATGTATATTTTAGTATATTCTTCATAGATTCATATCAATTCTAAATATTCGAAATAGTGCAACATCATTAAAATGTACTTTAAACTATTTTTTCCTATTGACGTAATTTAATGGAATACTTTTGAATGCCCCTGTAATGTAACTATACATCCGACATTCATAAAATTTGAAATGACTCGACAAAATTATGCACCAATTATACATTTTAAATCTCAAACGATTTAGCTGGGTAGTTTTTGTTCTGTTGTATGCGGACTGATAGACAGACAGACGAAATGATAGACGGACGGACAGACTGAACGACGGCTATAGATGCTACGTATTTATACAACTACGAACGCACCTAAAAATATTCAGATCTTAGTGTAATAGTATACGGTATTTTGGATAAAGTATAGTAGCCGAAGTCTTTTGTGTGTTCCTGTAAATACTCTCTGCTTTCTATTATACAAGTAATAAGCAACGTACATCATTTTCATAAAATCTTAAATAGTTTAATACAATTAAAACGCGCACCAAAGAATGTTTTCCTTATACCATTATGTAATGGAGTACTTTTGTTTGGCCCTGTAAATCAATAACAAATATTCTTTGCACCGTAAATTGTACAGAATATATATTATAGTACTTATTTCATAGATGCATATCAATTTTATAATGTTCAAAGAGTGTATCACCATTAAAATGCAATTGAAAAATTTTCCCCATTGACCGTTATGTATCGGAATACTTTTATGTGGCCCTGTAATTGAACTATACTTCTGATTTTCATAAAATTTGAAATAACTCGACAAAACTATGTGATAATTATATATTTTAAATTTCAAACGATTCGATTTGGTAGTTTTTGCGTTGTTCTATAGCGGACGGACAGACGGACGGACTGAACGACAACTATAGGTGCTACGTATTTATATAATTACGAATTCGTAAATAGGTGTATTAATGCACCTAAAAAGACCAACTCAATCAAAAACACTGCCAGTGCAAATATTGTACACATTAAAATTGTGAATAAAATTGTGAACACATTAAAATTGTGAATAAACAGCACACACACTTAATATTTGTGTTGAATATTAAACTCAAAACTACTTCAAAGTTTTTCTTAAATCGTTATTCAAGAACTCGAATCCAGAACAGATTAAGTTATCAGTCCCCTCTGCCTCCTGTTTTTATATACATGCATTTTTGAAATTTATTAAGTTCTTCAGATTTCTTTTTGTGTTTATTTTAAAACTTTATTTTGGAAAGAGAAAATTAATAAATACAATAATCCATTTTTTCGTGAATTTATTTATATTTTAAAAATCTATATTATAAAGGTCAAACGTAACTGTGTGTAACGCATACGTCATTTTGCGAATGGCAACACTTTCACATGCTATTCGGTTTTGCAATTTTTGGTACTATAAGTTTTATACTTCTAAACATCGTAAATTTTCAATTTTTACATCGTCGTATAGAGAAAAATATGTACTTTTAAATGCAATTTGTTTGAAAGCTGTATCTCAATTTATTCTCGACATATTATTTTTTTTGTAGTTTTTATTACGAATTTTGTAATTGTGGCAACAGAAGTACGCCATTTTCTCTTAAAATTGATAAAAATTTAAATGTGCGCGTGTAAATTTTGAGATGAAAATTATGACGGGTTTAGATTTCACATGAAATTCTATGATGGTGTCCATTTGAAATATTTTTTTTTTTCATACGCATTTATACCAAACAAAAGATCCTCAATTGATAACTTCATCTTAATAACTGATCTTTTTTATATTTTGCTTTGTTATTATATTTTTACATATGTTGCGATTAAAGTTTAATTTTAATAATTTGGATAACTGAGTTTTATAAAAATAGTATTTTTTTTTCTTAATTTTAGCTTTAACCCTTTAACGTTCATTGGTTTCGCCACGAAACCACAAAATTTTAATTCCGATACGCAACACTGACACCGGTATTTTTATCTAAAAATATCCCTTTTATTTTGTATGTGAAAAATCACGTTTTCTTATTTAGAAATATATTTGTTCTTTATTACCGGTGTCAATCATTTATTTCGACATCTTAGCAATGAAAATGCTATGATCGTTAAAGGGTTAAATAATATTTGTTTGAGAGTTAGACTGGCCATTGTAAGATGCATTTTTTACTGTAGCTAATTTTGCAGGTTTATTATAAATCAATGAAACAGTTCATTTTTAAAAATTTACTTTCGTCGAAATTCGACGGGTTCCACCTTGTATTCATAAATGACGGGAATTATGTTTCTCCTTTTTGATATTATATTTCAATAGGCAGAAATTTATGTGATGCATCATTGTTTACAGTGAATTAAAATACATTAAGGAGGTTGGATATAAAATGGCAGGAGTTTGTTAATCCTCTAGATCGCAAACCACCCGACACCGACCGAAATATTTTAATTTGTATATCCTAATTCCCACCAGAAAATTTTAAAAGCAATATTGGCTTGAATTCATAACAGACATTACGGATTTAAATAAACTGAAATTAGTCATTTAAACTTTCTGGCGTAAAGACAGATTTTCTGAACTACATAATTTGTAGAACGTGTTCTATCATGGGAATTAAAGGATTAACAAACCTCATAACGATCTTTACTGGCGAATACGCCAAAGCGCGCCAACCGAACCTCATTTTATCTTTCACTCCTGTATCCGACTTCTGCTGCTTGGCTCTTCACACTATTTCGATGACAGTCAACGATTTATGTCTATGGAAGTTTCCCTTCTTTATGATTCATTTTCTTTGTTTCAGACTCCAACTTAATGAGATGATAGTCTTTGCTGTGGACTCTCGGCCTATTATGTTCCAGTCACGATTCTACTTTTCCCAGTGCCTCAAGGAATCTCAAAATGGTATTATATTTAAAAATTTCAAGCGACAAAAATCGCTTGCGAAATCTATATCTAGTAAAAAATCTAAGCATTTCATTGGCTGTTCGGGAAAAGGTTTTTTCATCGTCAGATTTCCAAGTATTTGATTGGCTGTTACGGGCGACTCACTTCATTTCAGGTGTTAAAGACGTTCTGACACAGGAGAATCGCCCACTCTCCTAGCGAATCAACTGAGGTCATAGAATAGTATTGAGACATCTGGGATTTTGAAGCTATTTTGACCTCTCGTGTAATAGCACTTTAAGCGAAGACCAAACATCAAATGGAAATATCAATATAGTCCAAAAACCGAAAGCACTTAAACCTAAGGTTTCGAGCACAAGAAGAAAAAAATCTTTATTTTATGGAAGAATAGAATTAAGGGAATCTAAAGCTGCTATTAGATTCACCAACATTTCGAAAGGCTTTTGAGCCTACACTTGATTTCCTCCAACTTTTCGCGAAACATCCTCCCAACACCCAGTGTGATAACAAACAGCAATGTCTGTCCAACTTTATTCCACAGTTCCAAAAAAGTCTGGGGTAGCCGTGATTTTTCATCCAACATCGAACATTTCAACGAATCAGAGATAAGCGGTTGATACGAATAGGCGATAAATATTAACGCCTGGTACTAGTAAGACTGGTTTTCATCCAACTTTTTCAAAGACAATTGTAACCTTTTTCTCTCTTTGAACGGGAAAAAGTTGGGGTTAAAATCGGCTGAAAAGTTTGTCGCTCATAAAGTTCGTGAATCTGATAATAGCTTAATGATCCCTGTCTGCCGGACGTGAAGTGGTGCATAAGCAATTAATACCACTAGTGGTTTACTCGTAGGCTTAACATTGTGTTTGCCGTGCAGTCAAAAGAATGAAATGATTGCAAGCACTAGCGGCATTAATTTTTGGTTTATGCACCACTTCACTTCCGGCAGACATAGATCATTAGATTCCCCCTATAAGGAAAGGGCATGTTTACAAACAAACACTTCCACCAACCAGTCTACCGTTATATTTTTGTAGCTACGATTATTGTAGGATTCACTTGGCTACGTAGGACAGTCATATCATAGATGGTCGAACGTAGACCAATCAAATCGCTCTAATGTATGTGCACATTAGGAGTTGTAGAGAACGATCAGGTGTTTCGTGCTTATCCACAGTTATTCGACTCACAGTGACGTCAGCTGTCCTTTCCTTATTACTACTCTTCCTTAAAATAAAGTTTTTTTCTTGTGCTCGATATCTTAGTTTTTAGTGTTGTTGGCTCTTGGACTACTAGAGGTTGGAATTATAGCTAGGAGCTGAACGGGCGTAAAAGATGCCCATGGTAAAGAAAAGGCTGTGTCTATTCTTACGGCAGCCGTAAGAATATTATTTTCACGGCAGTCTACTGCGCATGCGCAGTCAAGACTGCCGTAACGACTGCCGGAGATTCTGAAGAACGATTCTCCTTTTCAATGAATCTTCTGTCCGGCAATTAACTGCCGTAACTTGTAAACAAAAAAAATCAAAACAATAATTATAGTGAATTCTTTAAGAAAGTTTTTAGTGCTACAATTTTTTTTTTTTCATGGTTGTATGTTGTTTGACGAAGTTTGCTCTAGAAATAGGAAATGATTTCAAAGGACTTAGATGTTATCAAAGGACACAGATATTTTAAAAATCTAATTTTAATACAGATGCCAGCTGATACCACTTTTAGAAGCATATAATTATATTTATTGTGTGCTTTTGGGTGTGTATCTGCTAGTATTTAGGTGTGTGGATATTCCAAGCGCAAGCAAGTGAATCATGATGTTTTTATGTGATATGTTTGAAAGTTCTCCTAAAGTAAACTTTATGCAGGTAAGGAATGAAAAATATTATTTGCTTATTTATTTTGATCCCACAACTTTCAATACTAACTTTTGTATTAATATTCACTGTAAATCTATTTCTTTTCTTTTCTTTTTTTTCAAATTTAAACAGAGTTTAAAATTTCATAAATTTATAAACATAGCAGTCATTGATAAGCCTAAAAATTGGCATTTTATACAATTATTATTCATTATAATAATAATCTTAATATTCTGTACAAGTTTAATTATATTTAATTTTATTCTTGTTGTTTTAAATCTGCCAGTTTGTCCAGTTATTTTTGGGTTAGAAATATAATCCAACAGTACTTAATTATACATATTTATAAGTAGTGTTTATATATTATTTAATTAACTGTATGGCTAGTTTTTAAAATGCTTGCCTGTTTGATACCATAATGTTAGAATCTATATTTCATATCAAATGAATAATCTATTGATGCTGTTAGAAATCCCATATAATATGTCAGGTATATTCTAGTTAATAAAATATATATCTAAATTTTCAAACGTTTTGTTATCATACTCTGCAGTTAAAATAGTTGTATCTCCTAAATAATAGCTAATTTAACAAAGACCTTTTCAAAGCATTTTAACTAGGCTGTTTTTGCATATGAATTAAAAAGTATGGCAATGTATTGTTAAATTTAAGTATTTCTTCCAAACCATTTTGTTCATAAATGTTAAAAATTTAATTATACTAATTTGCTATTTCTATATTCCATGCATTACATTTCACCAGAATAATAGCAATATAGCTATTTTACACAGGTTTTGATCTGTGCACTTGACAACAAATCTAAGGGAAATTATATTGTCTTTTTTATGTAATGTAAACAAAGAGGAAATATTTCTTTCCACCATTGAACATTTGTTTTGTGTCCATCTATGAAAAAATGTACATCAACATGCTAAGTATTTTTAATTACCCCTTATGAGTATTATTTATATACTATATTATTATTTATTTGTTCAGTTATAAGTATTTGTTATGTAAAAATTGCTTTTTTTTTTTTTTTTTTTTCATTTCATTTTCATTTGTTAGGATCATTAGGCCTAACTAAAGTTACATATATAAAAATCATCAATTTGAATTTTTCTCCCTCAATGTATGAACAACAAAAAAAAAAGTATCATATTTTTACTTGTTTATTAAACTATAAACACAATAAGAGAATTCTTTTTACAATAAATAAAAAACAAATCAATCTTGTAAGTTGTATGTAATGTTAACTGTTCATTTGTAAGTGATCCATATAATTATTTTCTTTAAAATTAATAGGGTTTTAAATATTATAATTTTTTCAATAGTTGCCTCAGAGTGAAAGGTTTGAAATACATAATTTTCTTTTTCTAAAAATCTTTCTACTTTTCTATCGAAAATAAAGTGTAATTTTGGAGCAGTCAATATTATTAAAAAATACATATATATATAATTTTTGTATTAATAGAGCAAAACACCATTGTATTGTTGCATTTTAAACCTATATTGACAAAAGTGCTTGTTATTTTACTGTTTTCCTTTCAAAATCTTTGTGAATTAAAAAATATTTCAAGAGTCTTTGATTATAAAATTATGGATAATGAAAATATTTGTTTTTCAAAGTTCAACATTTATATAAGGATTAATTTTAAAACAATTTAAATCAAAATTTCTTAATTACTCTGAAAGTTATTATAGTGCAGACATAGAGCATACAAAGAGCTTTATAAATCTAATTACAGTAAAATCCCAGTTACCTGAAAAGCATGGAGCTACAGTATTTTCGGTTAACCAGGGTTCCATAGAAATTTTCGAGTAACCAGGGTTCTGTAGGAATTTCTTAATAAACGGGAGGCATAGGTAAAACTTGTTTGATGAAAAGCTGTGAGTGCATTTTAGAATATCATTATAATAAAAAATTTTTGATATCATAATATAAGAACTCTGAATGATAATCCAAAATTACAAGTCGTTCCAATAGCAAGACGATAATTTATTAGTTAAAATCAAAGTTCAGTACCAATAGTGACGTGGAAAGAGTTTGCTTTTTAAACATTCGAAGAGAGAATTTCTTGCTTCAAAGAAAGAGAGATGCATGTGCAACACAGAGCCACGAAAATCAAATACAAATCGCAAATTTTATAAGTAATGGATGAAGAGATGCATGTTCCGGTAAAACAAAATTGTACATTGCAAACATAATTGAAATAATGCCCATTCTAAAGGCTATAAAAAATTAAGATGTTGACTCAGTTTATTTATTTCATAAAGTTCATGCTTTTTAATACTATTTCTACCAGTGTCTACTAACACATTTCAAAGTTTTGATTTTTACTTATTTTGCTTCTAATTTTTTAAGCTAATAAGTATTAAAACAATTCTTTGATACTTTTAAAAGGATTCAGAATTGTTTTGATCTAAAACATACAAATAAAATAGCAATCATAAATCAAAACTAGCAGGGGTGACCGAGCTGAGCTCGGTCAAAATTAAATTTATATTCAACTCGATATAGTATTTTCACTGCATCATTCACTCCGTATTATTACTGTAAAACAAGTTATTACAAAAACAATCAATAAGAAAACTATGTTTGTATGCACATGTCCATAAATTTTATTTTATTTTAAAATTTACAACAAAAGGACATCGATCCAAATCACTTTTTTCGCTTGACACTGGTTAATTTAACCATGCATCTCGAATCCTATTAAGAATGTATTAAAAACTTCATCATATTCTGAAAGACAACATTTTTTGCCAGGTATAGCCAAATTTGAAGACATTCTTTCATTTCGCACCAAATATGTGTTGTGGCTTTCGTAATCTTAATAGTCAATTTTTTGGCCAAATGTTGCCAATATTTTGTCAAATATCGTGAACTTATTGGTTGCTGTCATTTTCTCTTGACCCTGACCCGTATTACCCAAAATGACTCACTAATCAAATTTGATCAAACATGTGACTTATAGCTCAATGGTCTTCAGGTAATCAAAAACAGTAGAACATAAAATTGAATCAAAATCGTTTAAGCCATTTCTTACATAAAATTAGCTTGACAGCATTCAGCAATGAAACGAAATGGCCCATTAATATAATTTTGTTTAACATGCGACTCAGTCCAATAATCTTCTTAAAAGACGTTTTGTTACAAAATTTAGTTAAAATTGATTGAATCGTTGTTATATATAATTAGAATAACCCTGACCCATTAATCGAATTTTCATGAGCGTGTGTCCTGGTCTAATGGTTTTCTGTTGCCCAAAAACATCATAATACAAAATATAGTCAAAATGGTGTGAGCCATTTTTTACATAAAATTAGCATGACCCACAAATGACCCTTATAATCAAAATATCTCGAACATGTGACCTAGCTCATTTTTTTGTGTGTTGAAAAATGTTAGATACAAAATTTAGGTAAAATCGATTGAGCTGTTTTTTAGATATAATTAGTTTGACCCTGACCCATTATGACCCATTAATCAAATTTTCGCAAACATCTGACCTAACCCAATGATTTTCTTGTGACTGAAAACGATAGAATACAAAATTTAGTCAAAATTGCACAAGACATTGTCTAGATAAAATTAGAATGACCTAAAAGTGACCCACTAATCGAAATTTCTCAAGCACGTGACCTAGCCCAATGATTTTCTTATGCTCAAAACATGTTATACACAAAATTTCGTTAAAATCAATTCACTCGTTCTTTAGATATAGCTTGACCATGACCCACAAATGACACTTAAAATTGAAATCTCTCAAACATGTGACTTAGCCCATTAGTTTTCTCGTGTCTAAAAATTGTTCATATAAAATTTCATTCAATCGATCCTGCTGTTCTTTAAATATAAACAGCTTGACCCGGACCCTTTATGACCCATTAATTTAAATTTCTCGAACATGTGACCTAGACCAATGTTTTTCTCGTGACAAAAAAAATATGTGGTATACAAAATTTCATTAAAATCAATCCACCTGTTCTTTAGTAATAGCTTGACATGATTCATCATGACCCACAAATTACCCCTATAATCGAAATCTCTCAAACTTGTGACTTAACCCATTAATTTTCTCAAGTCAAAAAACTGTTATATACAGAATTTCGTTAAAATCAATTAGGGCCGTACCAAGTACTCGGTATTCAGCGAAATTTTGGGCCGAGTACCGAGTACATTACCGAGTAGTTGTAAGGATTTCATTTATAAGCATTTATTATCATTACAATGAGAAATTATTTGGAACAATACATTATCAATGAATAAATCAAAGTTTAAAGCACTAACATATTTAATTTCTTCTTGCAAGCTAGTTTTGGTTGCCATAGTATACAATCATCATCATATTTTGCACTGATGATGGTTTGAAACTAGTTTGCAAGAAGAAATAAAATACTTTGGTGCTTTAAATGTTTTGATTTATTTATAACAATATTGAAGACAAAGGAATTTTAATAACTGATCTGTAAAAGTTGTTTGAATATAAATGTATAATATTTGCAATTATTCAAAAAATATTTTATTTAATATATAAGAATGTGCCTACAAAATATGGAAAACTTAAAAAAAGACACAAATGCAAATTCTTCCCTCCAGTTAACTTCTTAATCTGCTTTTCATTGTATCACAATTAAAATGGCTGAAACTTTCTTTTTCCAAATTATGTTGTAATGTTTTAATTGGTAGTATTACTCCTAACATGGGGATCTATTCATTTGAGCTCATCAATGTTATGGTTACTCTGAATAAAAGTAACAATTTCATTACACTTCACAGTGATTGCTACTGAACTGTGGTTAAATTTATCTTACTTTCAGCAGCATAAAAGCA
Organism: Maratus speculifer; assembly: GCA_964019185.1. NCBI lineage: Eukaryota > Metazoa > Arthropoda > Arachnida > Araneae > Salticidae > Maratus > Maratus speculifer. Next base: position 25,440 of record CAXHSM010001232.1, on the reverse strand, counting down.
AAGAGGCTGTTTTAATTCATGCAACATTTTCAATATATTATATTTTGAGCTCCATCTTATGGTTTATTACAGTTAATTACTCTAATAATTAATCTTTTTGGATACAGGCAAGGAAACTGAACTTTTTCGAAATTTGAGCATGCAACTATATGCAATAGTCAAAATCCTCCAACAATGTTTTTAGCTTCTAAGATGTCTAAAACAGCCTGTTAGGCGATAAAACGGATTTTATTGTAGGTTGCATATTGTGAATAATGCAAGCTCACATCATAACTTTTAACAACAGTTATTTGAATTATTCAAAATTACAGCTACCAATAATCATTCTTGATATAGATTTCATTTGTAAATTGAAGAATCAGTTAATTTACATTGGTTGAATTTAAATTTTATGTATCACTTTTTTTCCATTTTTTAAAAGTAATGCTACTGTTTTACACTGTTTGAAATTTTAAAAATTATCTTTAAAGGGTGTATAATTAAATTTCAAATTAGTTAATTAGAAATTATTTAAAAGCTAACTAGAAAATATATGATTATATGTTAAAGAAGTATCTTTATTATATTTACACTGTTTGTTACTCTTAAAGCTCACTTTGTGTGCATTGAAAGCTCATTCGTATATACAACTACTCGGACTTCATAACTCGGTACTCGGCTTCTCGGCCAAAGTACTACTCGGTGCAGTCCTAAAATCAATCACGTTGTTGTTTAAATAGCTTGACCCAGACCCTTTATGACCCATTAGAATTTTTTCTCGAACATGTAACCTAGCCAAATGTTTTTCTCATGCCCAAAACCATAGAATGCAATTTTTAGTGAAAATTCCGTGAGAAAATCTCTAGATAAAAATAGCATGACCCACAATGACCCACTAACCAAATTTTCTCGAACATGTTACCTAACCTAGTGGTCTTCTTGTAATCCAAAATGATAAAATATAAAATTTGGTCAAAATCATAAGAGCCATTTTTTAGATAAAAATGTCTTCACCCATAATGACCAACTAATCGAAATTTTTTTAACATGTGACCCAGCCCAATAGTTTTCTCATGCCAAAAAACGATGCAAAGGGAAAATTGCGTCCAGGGCAAAGTTAGAATTTGGCACGCACTACCCCCGACTTTTTCTTGTGACAAGCGAGAAATTATGTTTAAATTTGGCGTCCCCTAAATTTACACGCCTGGGGTGCCATTTGCCCCCCCCCCCTCTCCTTTCATATGGCACTGTTTTGTATATCTATTTGCATCAAGCAATACTAGCAGAATCTGCATTTATTTGATAATAGAAGGTTGGTAAGTATGTAGAGTCAAATCCACTTAAGACATGCTTCAAGGGATTAGGCAAAAGTTGCATATTGAACGGGTTCACATATTAAATGTGATTTGCATAATGTTGCAAGAACAGAACTTATATATGCATCTAATCATTTAAAAGACTTTTAGAGCTTTTGTTTATTGTTGAAAAATGTTTTTCATACCAGGCCCTGATTATCACATGGGCAAATCGGGACTTAAACTCTGGGATGCGGTCTTTAAGGAGCCCCCCAATTCCATACATTAAATTATATAACATTTACTTTCTTTTTCCAATTCCAACACTTCCATATGTTGAAATTATTAAATTCATTTTAAAGTAATGTAACAAATTGCTAAAGTTATTTTAAAAAGTCTTATTTCATACTAAGAAAAAAAAGTGCACTTTTATTGATTAAAGTATTTAATTTAGAATTGACGGAACTATGAATTTTCATTTATGTCCAGAGTGCCAAAATATGTTTATATATAACACATAGACATATGAATGGCCATCAGTTCTATTTGAATAATGATTCAAAAGGGGTCCCCTAATTTATCTTTGCTCAATTGGTCTGTGGGGACTGTTTTACACATATTTAGATGAAACTTTAACTATTCCTGTTTAATTCATTGGGTTTTTATAAAACTGATTGAAATAAGTAAAAAAACATGGATTCAAATATGACTTAATTGTAGATTATAAAAAACAGTACAATCAAAATAATTTTCCTGCCTGCTTAATTCAACCTTCTTTCTCTACTTAAATAACACAAATCAGTGTTGAATTCAGAAACTTTTTACCAGGAGGTAATAAAACCAATGAAAATGGAAACTGTTTATGATTAAAACCTGTTTTAAAAAGAAAAATCATATTTTTGCCTTATAAATATCATGCAATTATAAAAGTTAAGATGAAAATTAACTAAAAAAATGTTTTTTTTTCTTTTTGATTTTGTTTTATAGGTTTTACTCTGGTATTTTGTGAAAAAGTCAGTAATTGTTTTCAGAATTTACTTTTAGTATACAGAAATTTGTGAAGTTTAGGAATGGGGGATATTGTTAAGTAGAAATAATTTTAAGTTCATGAAGTTTGTTTAATAAAATATGAATAAAACGAAAATATTGAAAAAATGTATTTTTTTTTCGGGCAGGTTTTACTTATTTTTTAATGCAATGTAGCCAAATGAGAAAAGTTTAATTTAAAAAAAACACATAATAGAGAGATATTAACAAAAACTAAAGTGTGGTGTAACTTTTTTTTTTTTTACTCAGTACTATTGCAAATTTGTAACTTTTAAAAAAATCTGCAATATTACTATGTATAATTTCTCTATGTATTACTATGTATAATTTCTCGTAAAAAAAGAAAAAATCACTTTATTAAAACTTTTGCATATTCTAAGGATTCATCTGAACATTTTCATGAAACTTGATTCACCTTTTCATTGTGTAGAAGACTTCCCCCTCCCCCCAATCTCCCATTCTCAATGCCAAAATGTCTTTGTGATGGTATAGCAGTAGTAAGTGTTTATCTAAGTGTGAAAAAAATTGTTTTGTTTAGCAGAAAGAATAGAAATGATTAAATAAAGAAATAACTTCACTTTCATACAATCTGCCGTTATAAATTCATACATGTATTGCAACAGAAGCTCTCCGTTTGAAAGTTGTACAGGCACAAAATGATAATAAACTTTGTTATAGTGAATATATTTTTCACAATATAGAGATTAATTTACATCTGAATGGTGTCCAAAGTCAAGGTTCAGCAGAAAATTTCATTAAATAAGGAATTCGTTAAGAAAAGTTCCACTGTATATGGTGCTATATAATCAATGAAAAATGATTGCAAGTACGTGAATATTTGAAAATGTACTTGTTGATTATTTTTGTTTCAAGCAGATGAATGATTTTGTAAACTACTTTGCATAATTAATGCATGTCTTTGATTAAGATAAAAGGAATAGATGTTCTCAGTACTGTAAGTGTGTAATGATAAAATAAGTTTATGAGAAGTTGGTACACTTATTTAATGATAATAATTCAGATTGGCCTCCCATCATCATATCGAGAGTTTATAAGGTCGTTATTTGGTATTAAGACAAGGGTTCTATCAGAGTACATTTGTTACTAATGACATAATGTGTCCATTGGTTCCACCAATACCATCAATTGTCCATTGGTGGTATGTAAGTGTGTAATGTGATAACTCTTGATAGAAACGTCAAATTTGTTTCATTTTTTTCCAAATTCATTCTGATAAGGTACTTCCCTGATTACTTTTTGGAGTTCATTGGTTAAGTATAAAAAGGGGGGGGGGTAACAAAGGTCCAATCCTTCCCTTAATTTAAATAAATGGTTTTTATCATGCAGAAATATTCGCTTTGCTTTATATTTTACATACCAGTTTATTCTGAAAAGGAGCTTACCTGATTAGATTTGAAGTTCATTAGTTTTGTACCTATAAAGCAGGACCAGTCCTCCCCACTAGCAGTTTATTATGTTAAGGATGATTAAATTTGGAGGTTCATTAGTTAAGTATATATAAAGGAGGACTAGTCCCTTTATACTTATAGACAGGGATTCTATCATAGTACATTTGTTACTAATGACATAATGTGTCTACTGGTTTTGTATGTACATATGTAAGCACGTAATGTGATAACACTGATAGAACTATCTGATAGAACTATCAGATTTGCTTCTTTTTTTTTTCCAGGTTCATTCGGACAAGATTATCCCAGATTAAATTGAATAATACCTTGCATACAATATTTCAAGTGAAAATCAAATTTTTATTGCTTAAGAGGCGCAAATGCTGATGTAGTGAAAAGGTTTTAAAGTCAGTAGAACATAGGAAACCTTTTCGCTAGGTTGGCATTTGTGCCTCTCAAGTAATGAAAATTTGATTTTCATTTGAAATAGGAAATTTATTTATTGCATTATTTTTCTCATCTGAGTTCTCTAGCAATTCGGTTGCTAAGCTGTCATTGAAGATGGAAGTATTTAATTGGTGCCAGAACATCAGCATTGCCAATTCACTTAAACAGCCTTTTATTTAAGAACCTACATACACAACTCGGACAGAGAAATTTGAATAAACAATCCTATGGGAGTGTTGTTTACAGATTTCTCGTTTGCAGATAATATTTAAAAAAAAATTTTGGCCTGAACACCTAAGGTCGATATGTTTTTTTGCATTTTGGTTAAAGTTATTTTATGTTGAGATAGTTCCATTTTTTGAACTGGTTACAACTTGTTCCAAAAGTAAAAATATCCACTTATTAAAAAAAAAAAAAAAAAAAAAAAAAAAAAAAAAACTGGAAATAAAATTGAAAAATTACTGATGTAATATAAAAGGTGTTAACTTCAAGTGTCTTATACAGGAAAAAAATAAAATAAAAATAATGAAATGCAAGTGAAAAATCTGTAAATGCTCTTGTAGGATTTATATTAGCTTGAGGTTTACTTCCTGTGATTAGTGTAGGTTCTTAATGATTATAAATATGGATGTAGTAAAGAGTTTGTGATGATATACACTGCATATCTTCTGGATTTTAAAAATTAGATGTTGTGAATACTCTCTGTTTTTAGTAAACTTATAAGCATATTATGTAGTGTATATTCATAGTGTTATGACTATGCTAGTGATCAGGGGTATACTCAGCTATATGTGATCAGGGGCCGGGAAATACATCATTTTACATGTACAGGCAAGTGGATTTTCTGACAAAGTGAGTAAATGTTTAGGATTTTGCAAAATTGAAGGATATATATATATATATACAGGGTGTCCCTAAACAAATGGTATATACGCTAGAGGGTGATAGAACACATCAAGACGAGTAATAGTAAATAGGAAACCTAAGGTCCCAAACATTTTCTAAAGGAGATAGCCGCCATTAAAGTTTGGGGTCCAAAATTTCAAATACACATAAAAAACGGAAAAATTGGTCGATTGATTTGCGATTTTCACTAAAATTATTCTTTATGTTGGTATTTTCTTGAAAATAAATTATAAAGATAAATTTCGAAAAATGCCGATAGAGGGCGCTTTAGACTTTGAAGTAATGAAAAACTATTTTTTGCCGTGATTTTTTGCATCTTATTAAATGGTTTCATAAGCTTAGACTTAAACTTAAATTTTGAGCTCAAAATCTGAATAGTTGGAAGCGGTTAAGTAGCACAAACTTAACTGTGTTCAGAGGGTCTAAATTTCAAATAATTATAAAAAATGGAAAAATTTGTCGATTGATTTGCGGTTTTCACTAAAACATTTCTTTATGTCAGTATTTTATTGAAAATTAATTATAAAGACAAATTACAAAAAATGCCGATAGGGGGCGCTTTAGACTTTGGATTAACGAAATAATCCATCCTAATACTATTTTTTGTATCTCATTAAATGGTTTCGTAGGCTTAGATTTAAACTTAAATTTTGAGCTCAAAATCTGAATACTTGGAAGCGGTTAAATAGCACACACTTAACTGTGTTCAGAGGCTTTAAATTTCAAATGATTATAAAAAACGGAAAAATTGGCCGATTTATTTGCGGTTTTCACTAAAACTATTCTTTATGTCGGATTTTTTATTGAAAATGAATTATAAAGATAAATTTCAAAAAATGCCGATAGGGGGCGCTTTAGACTTTGGATTAACGAAATAGTCCATCCTAATACTATTTTTTGCCGTTATTTCTAGCATCTCATTAAATGGTTTCATAGGCTTAGATTTAAACTTAAATTTTGAGCTTAAAATCTGAATAGTTGGAGTGGTTAGGTAGCACAAACTGAACTGTGTTCAGAGGGTTTAAATTTCAAATAAAACAGAAAAATTAGTCGATTCGTTTGTAGTTTTTGCTAAAACTACTCTTTAAATCAGTGTTTTCTTGAAAATAAATTTTAAAGATAGATTTCACAAAATGCCGGTAGAGGGCGCCTTAGACATTGGAGTAGTGTACATCTATTTTTAACCATTATTTTTTTAATCTCATTAAATGCTTTTGAATGCTTAGATTTAATTTTTGAGATCAAATTCTGAGTTGTTGCGAGTGTTTAAGTAGCACAAAAGTGAACTGTGTTCGAGGGGGGGGAAGGGTAAATTTCAACTCCTGAACACACTTCAGTTTGCACTTCTTAACCCCTCCCAACGATTCAGACTTTGAGTTCAAAATTTAAGTTTAAATCTAAGATTTCGAAAACATTTAACAAGTTTTGGAAAGCATTTAATTAGATAAAAAAATAACGGTTAAAATTTGTTGTTGGTTACTCTGAAGTTTAAGGTGCCCTCTAACCGAATTTTTTGAAATTTATCTTTAAAATTCATTTTCAAGAAGATACTGACTTAAAGAATAGTTTTATTTTAAACCGCAAACGAATCGACTAATTTTTCCATTTTTTATTATCATTTGAAATTTGAACCCTCTGAACACAGTTCAGTTTGTGCTACTTAACCACTCCTAACTATTCAGAATTTGAGCTCAAAATTTAGGTTTAAGTCTAAATTTACAAAAACATTTAATCAGATGCAAAAAATAGCGTAAAAAGTAGTTGTTTGATACTCCAGAGTTTAAAGCGACCTCTATCGGCATTTTTTGAAATTTATCTTTATAATTCATTTTCAATAAAATACCAACATAAAGAATAGTTTTAGTGAAAACCGCAAAACAATCGACCAATTTTTCTGTTTTTTATAATCATTTGAAATTTAGACCCTCTGAACACAGTTAAGTTTGTGCTACTTAACCACTTCCAACTATTCAGATTTTGAGCTCAAAATTTAAGTCTAAGCTTACGAAACCATTTAATGAGATGCCAAAAATCACGGCAAAAAATAGTTTTTCATTACTTCAAAGTCTAAAGCGCTCTCTATCGGCATTTTTCGAAATTTATCTTTATAATTTATTTTCAAGAAAATACCAACATAAAGAATAATTTTAGTGAAAACTGCAAATCAATCGACCAATTTTTCCATTTTTTATGTGTATTTGAAATTTTGGACCCCAAACTTTAATGGCGGCTATCTCCTTTGGAAAACGTTTGGGACCCTTGGTTTCCTATTTACTATTACTCGTCTTGACGTGTTCTATCACCCCCTAGCGTATATACCATTTGTTTAGGGACACCTGTATATATATATATTACACTAGTTAGATATATTTCATAACTTTTCAAGTTATCACAGTGATAACATGTGCACTAAGTTTATCCTATACTCAACTTTCCTTTGTTATAAATACTATTTTTAAAATTTACAGAAAAAATATGAAAATGCATTGAGTAATTAATAATTTATGCAGTCACTTGCATTTTTTAATAACAATTTTCAACTGCATGTTGCATCATACAGGATGGTAAGTTTTTCTTAAAATTTCGCCTTTGCACACCTATTAGTGATTATAAACCGAAGAAAATAATGTATAGGTAGTAGAACTTTAAATAAAAAAAGTCCAGGCAGAATATTAATAAGAAGCAAAAAGTAGCAATTCAACTCACAATTTAGGTATACCGGTCAGTGTTTTCGACAAAATTCACTTTTCTCCTGCAATCCTTTCACTTTTTTTTTTTTTTTTTTGTAAGCCTTTGACAAAATTTCTGTTTTACATCCTTTAATGAAATTTGCATTTTTCCTGCAATCTTTTGATAAAATTGTTTTTTTTATTATTTTATGTTTTGTCAACTATTTATGAGATTTTTTTTCAGAGAATATTTGCAAAAAAAAAAAAAAAAAAAAAAAAAAAAAAAAAATGTCTAAATATTGAGACAGATTATTTAAAATTTTTGGAAACTAATACTTTACACTTTCAGAAAATTAAAAACAGAATTATCCTTATACTGTTAATCTAAATTTGTCATCTTAAATACTGTTAATTGTCTAGTACAAGGTGATCGAAAAGACACACAACACCAGAGATATAGTGTATATATTAAAGTACAAACGATTCAAATTACAAACATAATCTAAATTGAAAGTAAGAATACTGATCAAAATTAAATATTGTTGCAGAAGACAATGACAATGTGACCCTTTCTCTTGAGTAGTTTTGGGTCTCTATGTTTGAGGAGTTCATTGGATAAGTCTAAGAGGGGGATGGGAGGCTAACTTCCCACCCTTAATTTAGATAAATGGGTTTTTCATGCAGATTTCGTTTAAATTTTAAATATAGGATCATTCTGTTGAGGCACCTTCATGATTAGTATTGAGTGTTATTACTCGCACAACACATCATAAGAAAGGGGGAGATAATTACATTAATTCCACACATTAACCATAATGACCACAAACTCTAATCATTTCGCTAGCACAATTTATTTACATGTCTTTCATCATCGCTGTCCAGAGCGCATATGTACAGGTACATACAGAATTAAAACAGATTCACTACAGGCGCCATCTACAGGCTCTTTCACATAACACTCAAGATATAACATATTATGATGTAACATACTGGGCGTAACATACTGGGGCCCCATGACCACGTCATCATCATAAATAAAATAAATATATAACAAATTGACACATTAATACAATACAAAATGTAAACATAAAAAATATATAACAATAATATTACACAATAAATTCACATTTATATCTAGAAATTTAAATAATTTCACAAAGAAAAGTTAATTTTCATTTATTGGCAGTTTGACTAATTTGTGGATTGGTCTTTTAAGTTCACCTATGGCAGTTTTTAAATTCACTGATCTTACTCTGCTGTCAGAACTTTTGAAAATGTCAATTATTCTTGCCATTTTCCATTTCAACGGTGGCAAATTATCATCTTTGATGAGCACTAAGTCGTTTATACATAAATCTTCTGTCGGAAATTTCCACTTGTTGCGCACTTGCAACTGTGTAAGATAGTCCTTAGACCATGCTTTCCAGAATGACTGGGAAATATTCGTAATCAATTTCCATCGATCTCGAATTGAAATTTTCATATTTGTAATGTCTGGTTCGGGAACACTCTTTAAATCTGACCCAATGAGAAAGTGACCTGGAGTTAGGACTGAAAGATCATTTGGGTCCTCCGAAATAGCGACTAATGGGCGAGAATTCAGAACTGCTTCAATTTCCGCCAAAACTGTTGCAAATTCCTCTTGAGACAAGATCTGCGACCCAACAATTCGTCTCATATGGTACTTCATTGATTTAACCGCTGCCTCCCAAAGACCTCCAAAATGGGGAGCAGATGGAACATTCGTAGTCCATTTTATACTCTCATTGTGCAAGTAGTTGCCGATTGCTTCTGATGCAGCGACTTTCAAATAATTCTTTGCTCCTATATAATTAGCACCACAGTCACTGAAGATCTCTATTGGCTTACCTCGACGTGCAATGAATCTTTTCAACGCAGCTATACAGGCGCTGGCACTCAGATCACTAACAAGTTCCAAATGAACTGCTTTGGTAGAGAAACATACGAAGATACAGACGTACATTTTGACTGGCTTTACTCCCCTACCACGTCGAAGACTTATTAGAAAAGGTCCACAAAAGTCAGTGCCACAACAAATAAACGCTCTTCCTTGGCTCACTCTTGATGTTGGTAAATCAGCCATGATTTGTTTCGAGAATTCGCTGCGAAATCGTGCACAGATAACACAATTTTTTATTGCTTTACGGATAAGAGACTTCGCACCCACAATCCAATAGGTTTGCTTCACGGCAGAATTTATTAGCTGTACTCCTCCATGTAAGTATTTTAAATGATAAAATTTAATTAACAAGGTCGTAACTGGGTGATTTTTAGGCAAAACTAAAGGATATTTTGCAGTCTCTGGTATGTTGGCATTTCTTAGCCGTCCACCAACTCTTAAAAACCCACGATTGTCCAAAAAAGGATTTAAGGAATTTAAATTGCTGGTTTTTAGAATTTTTCCCTTCTCCAAGTTGGCTATTTCGTTTGCAAAATTCGCTCTCTGGACTAACTTAATTATAATATCATGCGACCTTTTCAATTCCTCTGTTTGCAAAAACGGAGCTGCAATTTTATTTCTCTTTGCATTATCGATGAATCGCAAGCACCACGCAAGCACTCTTTGCAATTTAGTCCACGATGAAAATTTACTCCACAATTGTTCAACTAACTCTAATTTACCGACCAAATTTTCAGCAAGCTTGACCTTCTGTTCTTTCAATACATCTACACTATTGATTTCCGTAGACGTTCTCAATATCTGTTTGGGCCAGCTCTCATTATTACTTCGAAGCCAAGCTGGACCTTGCCACCATTTCTCGTTGTTAACTAAACTTTCAGCAGCAATTCCTCTTGTTAGTATATCGGCTGGGTTGTCTTCCGTAGGACAGTAGTACCAATCACTAGGGTTGGTTTTCTGTTGGATTTCTAGAACCCTATTACCTACAAACTGCTTCCACCTTTTCGCACATCCTTTAACCCAATATAATGCAATGGTGGAGTCACTCCAATATACTACTCTTTGAATTCTATCCTTAAAAATATTCTTCACATAATTTCCGACTCTAGCACCTATTACAAGACCCATCAACTCTAAACGCGGCAAAGTTAATTTCTTTAACGGTGCTACTCTATTTTTTGACAAAATAAATGACACTTTATAATTTCCACTATTATCACAATATCTAAAATAAAGAACTGCTCCATACGCACTTAATGAAGCATCACAAAAAACATGTGCCTCTACTTGTTCATCTTTACAATCAACTAAACAAAATCTGGGAATAGTTATATAATATATTTTCTCAATTTCGTTGCACCACTTAAACCATTTTTCCCGCAAATCATCGGGCAACTCTTCATCCCAATCACAACCTGTTTCCCAAATTTCCTGTAACAATAACTTAATACGAACAACAAATGGCGAAATCAGGCCTAGGGGATCAAAAATACGAGCTGCTGTTTTCAAAACACACCTTTTACTGTTTTGCAACGTTTCCCTAGATTCTATTAAACCCTTAACTTCCAATGATAATTCATCTTTCTCTGGACACCAATTTAAACCTAAAATCTTCAACTGCTGAACACTTTCTTTCTCTATATCCTTAAAGCCATTTTCTATCCAGAGTTTTTCCAACTCTCTACTATTAGACCTCAGTTTTCTCAAATTAAATCCTCCACTCTTTAAAATATTTACAGCGTCCGAAGATAATTCGAACGACTCACTCACAGTACTTCCTCCAAAAAATAAATCATCTACATATAGAGCTGAATTTAACATTTCAAATGACTTAGGATTGCTATTTTCAAAATTTTTAATGTGATGTTTTATAGTAGCACTCAAAATAAAAGGAGACACTTTACAGCCAAATGGTAATCTTTTCATTCTCATGATTTCGTAATCTTTATTAGGATCATCCGAATACCAAAGAAATTTAAAAAATTTCCTATCTCTCTCTGAAATTCCTATCATTAAAAAAGCTTTCTCTATGTCAGCATTAAACGCTATTTTATGTTTCCGAAAATTTAGAATAACATCAAGAATATTAGGATTTAAATTAGGACCAGTTTCTAGACAATCATTTAAAGACAAATTATTTTTAGATTTTGAACTACAGTTAAATACTATCCGAACCTTAGTTGTTTCTTTATCTTCTCTAACAACTGCTCTATGAGGCATAAAATATTCTAGCTGATCCCTCTGACATTTCTCAATAATCCCGTTTTTCAATTGATCGCTTATTATTTCTCGATATTCATTAACAATCCAATTGTTTTTAGAAAAACCCTTATTTAACTCATCAAATCTTTTTTTTGCCAAAAAATAATTACTTTCTAATTCATCACAACTAATTTTCCATAATAAATCAGTTTCGTACCTCCCATTCACAAATTTTAGATTTCTTTCAAATTGATCTATCAATTCTTTATCCGCTGAATTTAATTCTTCATTTTCTTTAATACCTAAAGTCTCGAGTTCCCATAAATTTTTCATTGTTTCATTTAAATCTGAATCCCGTATTAACCCACAATGTATATTACCATCATTTATCTGTTCGATACTTCCACTAGCCACGTAGCCAAAACAAGTATTCTGTAATAGAAGTCGCGGATTTTTTAAATATATTTGCCCTGGTCTCAACAACTCATAAAATATTTCGGCCCCTAATAATACGTCCACTTTTCCAGGGATATTAAATGTATGATCAGCTAAAGCGACTGACTCAGAAACATCCACCTGTATTTGAAATACTTTATGTGGAATAAGATCTGTTATTTTGTTCACTACCAACATATTTATATCTCTTTGAAAACTCTTATCTCGGTTAGAAATCGTAGTATTTACACATCCATTCACACTTAAAGATGAATCATTTAAACACGATATTACCGTACTCGTTTTATCTGGTTTCAATTGCAAACGATTCACACAGTCTCTGCTTATTAAGCAAGTTTGACTCCCGACATCTAACAGGCATCTCGCTTCATACCACTGAGAATTTTTATCTTTAATCAAAATCAAAGCTGTACTCAATAAAACATTTTTTGTTTTATTTTTTGCCAAACTACTAGCGACCACAGACCTATCTGACTGACTAGGAGGGATGGAAGGAGAAAGCGCATCGTTACTTTCCCCTCTCTGATCTACATTATTGGAAACAGATGTGAAGCTGGGCGATTTTTCTTTACTCGACTGAATATTTATATTTTCTTTTGGATAGTGGATTAACTTATTATGCGGTTTTTTACAAAAACAATTTTTGCTCTTACAAACTTTTACACTACAATTGGGATGCAAACATTTAAAGCATAGTCTATTTATTTTAACAACATCTACTCTTTCCGGAATTGTAAGACTTTTAAATTTCGGACAAAAATACAGTTCATGATTTTCATTTTTGCATAAAACGCAAGTTTTTATTTCAGAAAAGAACACATTCGAAACTTTCTTTTGAAACGTTGGATTTGGCGATTTATTTCCAAAAAATCTTTTATTTTCATTTCCGTTTTGTTTCCTAAACACATTATTGTCAGTTTTTATTTTATTTTTCGTAGAAAGAAAAATATCACATTCACGACCTAATTGTTGCGGTTTAAAATATGATTCTCCCTGTTTTGCTCCAATGTGAGACATTAAATCACTATCTAATGAACCAAAAATCTTATCCGAAACAATTAGCTCACACAAAGATTTAAAATCATTCACTTCACGTAACTGACAATAATATTCGAATGCTGCACTTAATCTTGACGCATATTGGACATAACTTTCTGAAGGTAATTTTTGCGCCTTACGGAAATTATTCAAACACTCCTGTGGAGTTGGTTGAAACTCCTTTAACACTACATTTTTTAATTTATCATAATTACACAAATCTTCCTCTGATAAATAAATCATTATATTATTTGCTTTTTCACCTAACATATTCAAAAGTATTTCAGCTTTAAATTCCTCAGGTACATTTTTTGTTCTGAATGCTTTTTCTAAGGACTGAAAGAAAAGGCTAAATGACTCTACCCTAGATGGCACAGGTATCGTTAAAGTTTTAATGCTCTTAATAAAACTTTCTACATTATTTATTGACTCCATTTCACTTTTTACCGATGAAAATGAATTATTTTGAAGCGATTCCTTCCGAATATTAGCGATTTCTAACTCCTTTTCTAGCTGTGCTAATTTTATTTTTTCAAACTCAGAATATTGTGAAGATTCTTTACGAACATTAGCTAGCTCTATTTCTTTTTCTAACTGAGCAAGCTTTATTTTTTCTAATTCTAATTTTGATTTTTCCGATTCTTTTTTAATTTTAATTTCTTCAACCACATATTCAACAACACTTTTAACTAAATCCAAGTTATTTAAAAAAGAGTCACTTTTTTCAATTAACTCTTTTAATTCAATAACTTTAGCTCCTTCAGGAATTATTAACCCTAACTCTTCAGCGACGAGTTTTAACTCGTCTTTTTTCAACTTATCTATCACTGACATGATTAAATATATGAATATATTTACACTAATAACACAAGAAATCACAAAATTATTGAAACAACACTGCAAATCTACCAGAAATAACTAAAATAATTTTCTTAAAATAGTTCCTACAACTGACACAAAATCAATAGTTACGAATAAAATACAATATCACTAGCTACGAATAAAATATACAACTCAATACACAACACTAATTAATTAACATAAGAAAACCACAAAACCACAATTTATACAACTAAACTAAATCTCCGAAAAACCAAACTACATATTACTCACCCCTTTTCTTCGCAACAAAGAAAGCGCGCAAATATTCTGCGCCGTTCTATAGACAAACAAATCAAAACGTGTGGCTCTTACCCCACTCCTGACACCATGTTATTACTCGCACAACACATCATAAGAAAGGGGGAGATAATTACATTAATTCCACACATTAACCATAATGACCACAAACTCTAATCATTTCGCTAGCGCAATTTATTTACATGTCTTTCATCATCGCTGTCCAGAGCGCATATGTACAGGTACATACAGAATTAAAACAGATTCACTACAGGCGCCATCTACAGGCTCTTTCACATAACACTCAAGATATAACATATTATGATGTAACATACTGGGCGTAACATAGAGTGCTCATTGGATAAGAATAAAGAGGGGGAACAAATGGCTAATTCCCCACCCTTACTGTATTTACTTGTGTATAACGTGCAATTTTTCTCCCCAAATTATCCCTTTCCGGCACGGGCAAATTTTGTAGTAAAATTACTAATTATCGACTGCCATCGGAATTTGCAAACGACTTTCTTAGATACTTTGAATTCCTTAATTTTAACTTTCCTTGTAAAAGTAAAATTTTACTAAAATATTATTGGTGCTATTTGCAAGTTTGGAATTAAAATTAGGTATCCCGGACCGGGCACAGTGTGCCGGAAAGGGTTATAAGGCAAAAACACTGAGTGCGCATTATACACAGAATATTTTTTATTGCTTTACGTGATCACACGATATATCTATGAATCAAGAAATGTATTCATAGAATAAATTAAAACTGGAATCTTACTGAATAGAAATATTTCTGCATTTTTATTTCGCCCCTTGCACTTTTTTATACCAAAGCGGTAGTAACATTATTTAAACACTACTTAGCAATCCTCATTGCAGCTACTGCTTTTTATGTAACAATAACAGCAAAAATTCATGTAATATATACAGATTTGCACTATAAATAAAAAAAATCTGTAAGGTTAAAAAATTCTTAAATTTTTTTTTAGGAAACTGGGAAACCTAGAGCTTTTTATCTAACTACGACCCAAGTAACAGATAAAATTTTAGTAAGATTAGTACAAATTTACTAGATACATTTGTAGAGCAAGATTTCTATAGTCTCACAAAAACTAGTTTTGTAAATTTCTCTCTTGCTTTTTTTTTTTTTTAAATTTATTTATTTATTTTATTTTATTTTATTTTATTTTATTTTTTGTAGTACAGTGTAAAGATAAAATTTTAGCAAGAATACAGATTTCTGCGACTTTACATTTATAGAATTTAGAAAAAAAAACAAAACAAAAAAAAAAAAAAAAAACAATGTAGACGTTTTTATGTATTTCGTTTGCAAGTGATGTCACCATATCATGGCACTCACTCCCTACACAAAGTCGAATTTTGACTTCTTTTCTAGCCTGATTGATATTTGTTTTGAATTTCCAATGATTAGTTTTGGAAGTTCATTAGACAAGTGTAATAAAAAGGAGAAAGGCTACCTCCCCCTGGCCTTATTTTAGATAAATGAGTTTTTTATGCAGAACTATCAATTTCTTACAAATTTTGGATACTGGAACATTTTGACGAGGCACGCCTCTGTGATTAATATTGGGTATTTATTGGAAAAGTAGAAAATAACACCCCCCCCCCCCCCTAAATTTAGGTTAATGGGTTTTTCATGCAGAATTTACCAATTTGCTTTAAATTTTGTGTATAGGTTCATTCTGATAAAACGCTTCTCTGATTTGTTTTGGGAATGCATTGGATAAGTATGCATGGAGGACTACCTTTCTTAATTCAGGTAAATGATTTTTCATGCTTAATTAACCAATTTGTTTCAATTTTTGAATGCAGGTTCATAGTTATTAGATGCTTCCCTGATTAATTGTGCAGTTCTTTTGTTAAGTATAAAGGAGGGAGGGGTTCGGTCAATTACCCCTCCCCCTTTAAATTAGTCAAATGGGTTTTTTTATTTTTCAAACAGTGTTATTCCTTGAAAATATAAGGTTTTAATAAACAATTAGTATGCGTAGCCTGCGAGCTCAATGCGGCCAGTTTAACTGGGCATTGTTTTTGGTTTTATTAACATTAACACTATTTTTTGTTTTTATTAACATATGTCCTAGAGTTTGAAAAAAAGACAATCTATGGAGTAACAAGATTTTGGAACAGGTGCAATGTGGTTTGTGGTCTAGATTTTGTTTATGTTTTTACCAGACCAAACCTCCATTTGTAAAATTGGTCAAAGTTGAAAGTCTGATGTCATCTCAATTGCTAATATGGTGATGAGTTATACAATTTTTATTTTCTACATATTGACTTTGAGATAAATAAAAGAACAAACATTCAAAAAGACTAAATTAATCAATCAGTTTGTTTCCAATTCACACATTGGAATCCAGTTATGAGCAATATCTTAAACTAAAAGGAAAACATTTGAAGGGAATTAAATATAAAATTTAAGTGTATTCTCAAAATGAGAAAAAAACATAATGAAATGCATGAGTTACAGCAAATACATTTTATTTTATAAACAGTTTGTGAACATGTGCATAGATAGATTGTTTTGCATATTTCAATAAACATTCCTCCCTCAAATAATGTTTAAGGTTAGCCAACACTAATTTTATCTTATTGATATTTAATAATCAGTGTAATGTGGGTATACAGCATATACTTAATGTACATTTTTTCTATAGAAGCATTGTATACTCCCTATTTCTCAAATAAAGCTATAGCACGTTATTTAGGCACGGCATTCATGACTTTAGAATAAGCCTTTTTTTAAGACTACAATACTGTATTATTAATATATAGCTTATTATTTTTTATCTGCTTATTATCATTTTATTACTACTAAAGGTGAATTACAATAGGTATACTTATTATTATTTATTTTTTTCGCGTGGAAGACGAAGTTGTTGGTCTATAGAAATATGAATAACAATATGCATGTGTTCACAAACTATTTATTAAATAAAATATACTTACGATAATCCACGCATTTTTTATATTATTTTCTCATTTTGTAAATGCCACACGTGACTGCAAAGTGCGCGAATCAGAGAGTAAAATTTAATAAATTTAGTCTCTTTGTAAAGCTGTAGTTCTTCTTAAAATCTGAAAAAAGTGGAATTAAAGTTGGTGAATTATTCCTTCTCAACTTTTTTTTGTTTTGTTTTGTTTTGCTTAATCAAAACAATCATCAAAATTACGCATTCAGCAATAATAAGTCACCACGTTGTTGGTTGCTCATTGGCCGTGTTCAAAAGCGGCTTTTTTTGTGCGCGCGCGCTCAGAAGATTCTGCTTGGAGTAGGTGCTATCGAAGAAGAGAATTTTAAACTTATTCAATTATTGTATTATTTTTATGGTTCAGAATTGGTAAATACAAATACCATATCTCTTTATCCTTTCAAAATATGATTTTCGTAACAGAAATACATACCTGTGACCACTCAAATAAAATTAAAAGTATTCCGGAAAAGTATCACGTGACCTATTTCATGTAATTAAGCCCGATTAGCATTTAAAAAATGACAATCAACCCTGCTCAAACCTTGACGCGCGCGACACAAAAAAAAATGATGGGCGATTTGATCACGTGATTGTGCGTTTTGTGCTTATCTGTTATTGGTTGCACGTTGTTTGTTGTCAAAGTTAGTAGGTTGACTGATACAATTTAACAATTGGTGATTTAATTTTTTTAATAATTTAATTTTTATTTATTTAAAAATCATTTATCAGTTGCTTTATACTTTTCGTATTAAATAATAGAATACTGTTGATTCTATTGTTGTAATTAATAGAATGCTGTTGATAAACCAAGGTTGAGATATCCACACGGGGGACTAGCTAAGGGGGGGGGGGGCTACCCTCCCAAAACATTGAAAAATGTTATTACACTTTGCAAATTTAAAACTTTTATGTCAAATTTAATTAAAATTTTAATAAAAACTGCAATACATTTTCTATTTTTGATAGAATTTGCAAAAGTTACAACTCTAATTGGGAATATTATTAATTTTTTTACAAATAAGAATTGTATTACATTTTCAAAGTGCGTTAACTTGGCAAAATTATAAAACGAGTTGGCGAATATAAAAATTTGACTTGACAATATTAAGGTTTTCTCCCCCACCAATAAAAAGTCTTAGCGATGGCCCTGTATCCACATATTACAAGATTGATTTGTAATCTACAATACTGAATTGATTTCAATGGAATTTGCATTGTTAGTTAGATAATTTTTCAGAAGAAGTTTTAGTATGTATATATTTCTTATTTAATGATTGTATATTTTAATACCGTGCGGATAACAGGCCAAAATATGTCATAAAATATGAAAAACAAACGACATCCGAAATTATGTTAGTATAAGCAAAACACTTATTTATACTTTTAATAGAAAAATTATAAACATTCTAATCATACTTTATTCATTATAAAACTAGAAGGCAAACTCCAAATATTTCACTTCTTTAAAATATATGTATGCAGATATTCTTAATTTAAAAAAATGTATATCTTTTACATTTTGCTTTTATAATATTTTCCATTTTGATTTTAACACCGTAAAATATCCACGCATGCATTATATTTGCATCCTAATCTCAATAAAAAATTACTTCTAAAATTTTCAAAAAAAAAAAAAAAAAAAAAAAAGAAGAAGAAGAAGAAGAACATTAATAATTATTTTATGCGTATACGGAATTTTCGCAGAAAACTTTTTTTTTCATTTTCTTAATATATATATAAATCACTTTGGAACGATATTAATATCGTTCTAATTATCCTTTTAATATTCTAAATTTGGAATATTAAAACTTTCTCCGCAAAAATCTCATATTTAAATAAGTATTTTATTATTATAATAGAAATACATGTGCTTCTGTATTATTAATATAAAATTTACCTTTAATAAAAATGTCTTATTTATTAATAAAAAGCAACCAAAAAAAAATAAAAAACTCACAAACCAACTTTTGTCCCGCGCAGGTTTCGAACCCGTATCGTCTGGGTTCAAGCTCAGCATTCTGACCATTCGGCCAGCCAGCTCAGTTTCATTTGTAACAGATTATCTTTATAATTGGCACTACAAGTAATTACATCCTTGATCTGTTCTCCATCTGTTACTGAGCGAACAGTTACATTAACTGGTGGCACAGTAGCGAGGACTGAACGCACATCCCACCAAGTATAAGTACCCACTCCATGTCCGTGGCTCCTAGCGTGCGCGTGCAGCGCGCGTAACAGCTGAACACGGCCATTGTCACATATGAGTCGCTCATTTTCCCTGATTCATTCTCATCAAGAATCTCCGGCAATCGTTTACGGCAGTCCTCGACTGCGCATGTGCAATAGACTGCCGTAAGATTAATATTCTTACGGCTGCCGTGAAAATAGACACTTCGTAAAGAAAAAGATAAATTCTCCAGCGTGGAAATTGAAATTTAAAGTGGAACTTAGTCCGTGAATTATGAATTCAGAGTTTTGAAGTTCAATCATCAATAATACATCAAAATCTAAGTATTTTATGAATTGTGACTTTCCATCGGATTATTATCAAATTAATATTGCTTCTGAATTTTCTAAGAGATTATATTTTACAAAAAAGGGGGTACCTACATTTTTTACCCTCCCTTGATATTTAAACTACAATCCACAGAATCAAGTTTTCAAATAATGATAAATGCTATTATAGTAAAAAGCAAATTCCAAGAGACTATGCATATTAGCGAATTTACATAACTCGGCTTAAAGTAGAAACAATAAATACGGTTGCGGTTAATTCTAATTCTAACATGTTTCGTAGTCGTTTAGAAATTATTAAGGCAGATAAGCATTGAATCTGCATTTACAAGGGCTAGACTACTTCTACCTGCGTAGCACGCTACATTTCATATGTGGGTGATTCTACGATAAGAGGTAATTTGCACGGCAATCCGTTTAAAACAGATTTTTTATTCTATATGTTGCAATTTTTTGCAATGAATCGCATCATCTTAATATACTTTATTAAATAACATCACGATTGAATGCCAAATTAAAACACATTTTTCTGAAATTTCTTAGAAAGTCTAAAAAAGTCTCTCCCCTGGCATGTCCCCTTGCCGGTTTCAATTTAACTTTCAAACAATACATGTATTTTTTTCCGTCAGATGCTTAGCTAAAGTACGTTTAATTGGAATTTAAGTAATTATACTTACGTATTATAAAATGAAAAATAAAATAATTTTGTTAATTTCAAATAATTTTTAAAATTAACTTTTGTCCCGCTTTTTTTGTGTATCTACCCTGTCAAATTTCGTTCCGCTGAATCAAATATAAATTCAAGAATGGCTATATCGGAAGTAGCATTTAAGGACATCTATCGGCTTGAAGTTAGCATTACTAAACGCGCAAGCCATATAAGCCTCGCCATTTTTAGTTGTTGCGATTTGACCGTGCGGTGTAGTGGTTTCGCACGGTGATCGTGTATCTCCCCTGGTAAGTCATAAAACTTATAATATTCATTTTATTCAATTGCATTTTCTGTCCTAATTAAACAATTAAATAATTAAAGTGAAATACACAATTAAACCAAAAACTAATTCAGTCAGTTAAAAAATTTGTATTTACATAAAAATGTCACTCCCCTGCCGTATTTCCCCTGGCAAGATAACTGCCAGAAGAGCGAGTCACTGACCAGAAAAAGTTATAAAATATGTATAAAGTGACTTGCCCTTATATGAAAAAGTAAATAAACGGGAAAAAATCATAATTTAAAGGTTTTTGATCAAACTCAAACTTTTCTCTGTGGCCGAATTCTCTATGTTTTTGAACCTCTTATCGTAGAATCAGCCATGTAAGCAATCGGTAGGAAAAAACACAAATAAAGATAATTTAGACTTTGAATTTTCAGGAGCTTGGCTCCGTAGCGCAGTTTTATAAGCTCCGGTGAATTCTGGCCAATTTTTGAGTAATTGTTAAAAACAAAGAAGTACTGGAGCTTAGCCTCGGTGAGCTCCGACGCAAATTAGGTTCTGACTTCGTGCATTTACAGTCAATTTTTATACTGATGCTCAAACTCACAAGTAATCATTAGACAGTAATTTTTGTTATCGTATTATATTTCTTGCTAAAAGCATTAATTTCTGTTGACTTCTTGAGCATTTTCGAAAACAACAACAACTTTAGAGTCAATGTAGCGAAATGCACATTTATCTCCCCCCCCCCCCCCCCGAAAAAAAGCGACCTTTTAAATGCTTGATACGCAAATAACTTTTTTGACTTTGACTCATTTTAAAAGACTTATACAAACAAGTGTTGTTTATTTTTGAGCTCATTCACATATATCCAAGATTTTCCAAGTGTGTAGATATTATATACGGCTGTTGATGCATACGATTGTATTTTTTGAACATTTTCTTACAACAATTTACAGAGAATAGTTTTTTGTATGCGATTGTCAAATTATGCAGAATCCAGCGTCAGAAATCTTTCTCATGGCTGAATGTTGATGTAAAATCTAATGTATAACTGTCATAGTAATGCCGAAAGATGCCTCAATATTACGATATGTCACGTGACAATTTTGCTCTATCGACACGCAGCTTTGATGGTATCTGGCACAACAGTCGATTTTGGATGACCTTCTTTAAATTCGTTTTTGAGCGAACGACGGCCACGATTCAACTGATTAAACCAGCGATATTCAATGGCTTTAGACGGTACTTCATCGTCAAACATTGAAGTGAATTGAACGATGCACTTTTGTTGAGATAATCCACGTCGAAAGTCGTAAAAAATGATCGCAAAAAAATTCTCCTGAATTAATACCATTTCTTCCACAAAGATGAAATTTTCAAGTTACTAAACAGCGCAACTACCGTTACCAACTTCCGTATAACAAAACTTTCTGAGTACGCATAATGTCAATAATGTTAGACTTTATGATGCATATGTCAGATATCGCCTAAAGACACTACTGATTCATATTTCGGATGCATAAATAGCAACTCTCGTAAGATCATAAAATCAATCTGTTCTTCAAATTTTGCCCAGCCTTGTATTTTGTTCTAATGGTGCTCTTAGTTGATACTATTAAAAAAATAATGATTGTTCTGATCTTCATTTGTTTTTTCTCTTTTATTCTCGTAATTTACTTTAAGCATCACATTTAGAGATGCCTTTTTTATATCTCAAATGAAACATAGCATTCAATTTATAGGCAGTTAGGCTAATTATCTAATTTGTCAAAGGATAAGACATTAAAATAATTTTAGCTCAAATAAAATTGTTACTCTTATTTTTTACATTTATTGCTGCTGTTTTTTAATTTGGAATATGAAGACTATACTAAAATGAATTGAATTAATTTTTTCTCTTGGAGTCAAATAAAGAAAGCAATTACAGCATTAAATGAGATTCCATTTAATAAAAATCGAATCTTATTTCATGAATTTACCTTACACAGAAATTCTCTTTATTAATTAAATTAAAATTTTGGTGTAAAGTAATAACTGATTATATTAATAATACAGGGTAGGTCTGAAGTCCATGACATATTTTAAAATTCAATAACAAAATTAAAGCTGTTCTCAAATCCAAAGGAGCAATTTTTTGACACATTTCTAAATTCATTTTTGTTCGGAAACATAGGAAATTGGCAGATGTCCTTATTTAAAAATTGTGTAATCGAAATAGTTTTCAATTTTTTGGTAAAGGCAGAAACTACTTTCAAAGTTGACGTTTTGAATCGAAATTCCGGGCGTGGTACAACGACAAAGGAGAAAAAACGGTCTCACGTCCACCAAATCTTCTAATAACTGTAAAAGTAATTTATTTATCATAACTATGAAAACTTGTTTCGATTCCAAATCACTTCATTAAAAAAGCCTGCCAAATTTATTACGCCAAAAAATGTATCAGAAATTTACGCTGTTGAGAAGGGGGTTTGAAAACAGCTTCAAGTAATCAGTGTACAAAAGGGCAGTTTTGATAAAAATGCTTCTCATGATTTTTAATTTTTAGAAACGCATTTCGATTCCAAATCATTTCATTAGTTAGGCCTGCCAAATTTATTCCATTTAAAAATGTCTCAGAAAATGCTTCAGAAAGTTTCACGTTGTTTCACGAACAAAAGATTTGAGAGCTGCCTTATCTGAATTAGCATATAAAAGAACGATTTTGACAAGAATACTTCTCATGATCTTTAAATAAATAAATAAATAAATAAATAAAAACGTATTTCGATTCGAAATTAACTCCATTAGTTAGGCATGTCAAATTTATGCCGTTTAAAAAAGTCTCAGAAAATGCGTCAGAAAGTTGCACGTTGTTGAGCAGGGGTTTGAGAACTGCGTGTCTTAAGAGGCCACTCGACTTGCTCAAAAAGACCCGGATGATAGTGTTAAGTCTATGGGGGTTTCAAATATCTTGCTTAAATTGGAATATTTTCACATGATTTTTTTCGATAAGATAGCAGAATACGATCTACAACCGGGCTAGTTTTTACTTTTTTGATTTTGGTTTCAGATTAAAAAAATTACTTTATTTTCGGAACCGGTTAAAACCGGGTTTGAAACTGAAACTATCATAGTATTAAAAGAATAAAGTCAAAATCGAAAAAGTAATCCATAATACGATTTTCTCTCCAACTCCTATTTTTGTTTAATTTGTTTTTGCAGTAAGAATTGGTCCTATCAAAAACTTGTCAGTATAAAAGTTGTAGGTATTATTAAAAAGAAGTATAATATATTTAATTGAATTGGTATCTTAAGAATTGACGAAATTATGAATTTTTTTCTTCACCCCCCCCCCCCCTTATTTAATAGTTTTTATTTTTTTGTGATAAGAGTTGCTTCTGTCAAAAGGTTTATATACTGTTAAGTAAATTTATAATAAATTTAATTGAATTTTATATCTTGAAAATTGACGAAGTTATGAATTATTTCTCCCCAAAACCCTATTTTTTTCGCTCCTTGAGCCCATTTGTAATTTTATCAAAAATCTATCATGCATAAACTTTTGCATTCTTTAGAAGTAATAAAACTTTATACTGATTCGATACCTAATTTAATTAAGAAGTTATGGGTGTTTTTCGGTTTTCACAAAAACCCTTCCTGTTTCCACATCCTTGGTCCGATTTTGCCCATTAACGAATTTGACCGAGAATTTAAGCCCCTTGATTTTATGCATCAGTTTCAGTTTGGAAGAAATTTGAGCAGAATTATAGAAGTTATCGTATCCATAAAAAAGTAATATATATATAGATAGACAGACAGATAGGTATATATATATATATAAAGTTTTTTACTGATGGTAGTTTTGTGGTTTAGGGGTCATGATCAGTGTAGATCTGCAATTTTTTTTTCAGAAATTCCAACATAGGGAAGACTTCAATACATAGTATTTCATACGAAACCTATCTAAGAAAAACTAATTCAGAGTTTATTGGCATTAAAGATAATTTTAACAGTTTGAAAATTAAAACTGTGACTAGAATCCAAGAGTTTTTGGCAACATAAGATTTGGAAATTTCTTGGTTAATGACATATCGAGAATGTTCTTTTAAGCGGATTTCTAGATTTATTTTAGTTTGACCAATATAAGATAAATCCCTGCCATTACAAGGAACATTTTAAATTCCCCATTTTTGAAGGTCTGGGTCAGAAGATTTAGTGGAAGGAAATTTGAATTTATTGATAGAATTAAAGATAATGTTAAACTTGAAACGTCTTAAAACTTTAACTAATTTGAAACATAAAGGTGGATAAAAGAGGGAAATGACCAAATTATCAGGTTTACTTTTAACAGAATTGGAAAATGTAGATTTATTTGGCCGTCTCACAGTGGCGCAAAATCCAGAAAAGCTGGCCAAAATATGAAAATGTTATTCGAATTGCACGAAAATTCATATACAGGTGTTTTGAGGATGCTAAGTAAGAATACAAAATTAAAAAAAAAAAAATGGCGGATACTATATGG